>LPNX010626735.1:235860-313521 GCA_001517045.1 Pseudotsuga menziesii
AATGGCGAAATCTGTCACAAAGGCCTCCAATGTTCGCGTCGTCCAGAAGTCAACAGCGCGTGAGACCTCGTTGTTCACGTTTTTCACAAGGTTGACCCTTGCGGGGGTCCACTCATGAATCCGCCGATTTTGAAAGTTCGTCCTTCTTTCCGTTAACCTAGACAACCACTGGTGCAATTCTATATGGAAACGACCAAAGAAAATTTCATAAGTATCACAAAAAACATACCGTTGTAAAAAGTCACTTGCGCTTCGACGCGGATTCGTATTTTCTTGCTGCGTAAATTGCAGACAGGTCGCAGTGAACCAATCACTGACGTCTTGTACGGAGGGCCTCCAGAACATAGCCCTTGTGGTACCAGGTAAACCCCTCGCGAGCAGTTACTGAGTTCACCCGACAACGGAACCAATTTGTTGGGCACTTGGGCAGACCCGGGTTAATGCTTTACACGTCGCACCAACAAAAGACCCACTGTGTTGGCCCTTTTGGCAACAACCTGCGCGCAGGTTGCAGTCTCACCCGAAACAGCAATGGGGTGCCGCAGAATCAGGCTTCTGCATGCAGAGAGGGGTATTACTGTACCTTAGCCTTTCTAAATAATTACTAATCAACTTCTGATTAACTTATCATTCATTCATATATATTTCACAGCATAATAAACAAACCAAACTTGCATAACCCACTACAGGGAATTCACAGCGCAGCTTAGCAGTAACAGAAATCTTATAATATCAGATATATTCGGTTTAGTGCATGAAAATAACAAAACAGGAACAACACAACAAAACCACGACACCAAATATAACTTGGTTCACCCCCAGTGTAGGGGCTACGTCCACAAACTGCGTTTTATTCCTCTTTCTTCAAAAACCACAGTTTATCTGCGCACTCAGCTGCAGATTCCTTCTTCCTTTTGCCAGCCGCGCACACAGCAGCAGGCTTCTGCGCACACAGCTGCAGACCTTTCTTACTTTCTTACAAAAACCCTCTGCGCACACAGCTGCAGAGGTCGTCCACGCACACAGCTGGGACTAGTTCCTTCCTTACAAAATCCAACCTTACTTCACCTTATCTTTCTTACATCAAAAAGCCTAACCTATCCATTTTCCATAAGCGCTTATTTATACTGCGCAGCTTACAAAAACCACGGTCCTAAACCATGGGCACCCACAAAAACCCTAACCCTGGAGTTAATCCCATGGGTTTATTACAAAAAGAGAGAGTTTTGACTTACCCTGACACCCCTAAGACTATTTTGACCCAACGCTCCATTTACAAATTAATCGCGGAGTTACCCCCTATGGGGTATGCGCCCCAACAATCAATCAAAAATGCAAAGCAACAGATAGATCACTTACATGATATTCATAGATCCTCTTCTCTATGTTGATCCAAGCTCTAGAATATTCAGATCTACAGCTGCAAAACCTTGTAAATAATGTCGAAACAAACAAACATTATATGTGTATCCAAACATATAATTGATCTAAGCTAATAGTTAAGGAAGAAAGCTATAAACATTATCAACGCAATAACATTTATGGAAATAGATTTGTATTAATGTAATGAAGGAGATACATAGAATTACATAGGAGAGAACATCACAACCTAGCCTTAACGCTGCAATATTCCATCGAACAATCCAAGCCAAAGCCTCCAAAGCAAGCTAGTAAGCCACCTATAAATTCCACTAGCATAAGAGTACCATAGTCCTTCCTCCCTTCCAAATGGAGAGAGGGTTTAATTTATAAGGATAAAGGGATAGAATAGGTTGAGGATTAGGAGGAGGGATCAAAGGGATCTTCCCTATAGGTTAGGAATCGAAATGCCACCTCACCTAAATAATAGGGATAGACATCCACCTCATCCACCTTCGAGAAGGGTCTCGAATCTTCGTTTTTTTCCCTCAAAACAACACCGCCGCACTTTCCAAAAAGGGAAAAAGTGCTATTGGTGCTCCTAGAATTGGGAGATAGAGCATTGGCATTGACACACCTAGCATGAAGGGAAAAATAACCTTAGGCTCTCCTAGCATGAAGGACAAGAGCAACGAATTTCCTAAACAGGGAAAAAAGCAGGAAAATATCAATCTCAGTGAACTTTAGCAGAGAGAAATTTTGGGATTAGGCAAAGGGTTAACACATGGATCAAGAGTGCAAGATTTTGGTGTAACAGAATGCCCCCCCAAAGCATGAATTTAGAGGAATGCGATAGGTGAATGATTTGTAAAAATAAATCTAAGGCAAGGATGTTGGTTGGAAGCTGCTGCAGTACCACTAACTCAAATCTCAAATGACTCATAACATGGCTGCCGACCAATACAATGCAGATCCATGGAAGTAGAGACCAACTGAACACAATCATGGCTACTAGACACAAGCGTAGATCCATGATGAGATGATAACACAGCCATGACCAATACAATGGTGGATTCGTGTAATATGACTCAAAACAAGACTCCATCGCAACTTGGGTGAAGATATATGACAACCCAGGGCCTTCAATCCGAACCCGCAATGATACTAATCTAACCATGAGATTACAATGTCTTGACGTCGAACATGATAGAGACCACTTGATTACCAGTCAATGATGTAAACTGTTAACAAGTGCGAGGGAAATCACCATTGATGTCAATGATTCCCAAGGTATCTTAGTACATACCATCGAATGTGAATAAAGGACTTGGAGTCGAACACTCGATGAGATCTTTCAATCAAGAGCCAATGATGTAAACTCATGTTGAAAGCGAGGTAACCTACCATTAAGGCATGCAGGGCCAAGGTACTTTACTTGGTTTCTAAGTCTAATTCCTGGATGAGGAGTTGAAGTCGACAGGAATAGACTCGTCGAAGGAGGGCCATGATGAATCCCTCATCAATGACACGAAACACGATCATAGATGTTTTGGAGTAAATCGGACAGCAGAGTGATATATGAAACTGAATCAGGGATGACCAACATGATAGAAGGTAAAATGACTACAGATAGTGAACAGATGACCAAAATTCTCTTGAACATGGGCATGGCATGACTTGGCAGTATTGACCTCGAGAATGATACCAATCCCCCAATGCAACTAACGGTGAGATTATTCTTGGACAACTCAAAGGAGTGAGAACACTCTAGGAATTAGCAAGAATCAAAGACAAAAGGATTACCCAAGTATTGAAATGCATATGAAAATGAGTGCCATGTTCAAGAGTGACTATGTACTGCCATAACAAAATACAAACTCTTTCCTTAATTTCCCCATCATGATTGATGACTGCCTCTTTGCTTTTTAACAAGCTGGAAAATGGTAACAAACGCTCGATATAGCTCGTCCTTTGAATAATCCCAATCTCATATGTTTTATGAACCCAAGAAATGAGGGGTTCATTCCCAGAAAAGGGTCCTTCATCGTTTGATTTTATGAGTCCGATGAAAGCAAACTCATTTGTCGTTTCATGTTTAGAGAGTTTGAAATGACTAAGAAGACTCCAAAAGGTCCTTTTTCGTAAATAGGCCTAGTCAGTCCGAAAAAGAGATAACCTACCACCAACTAGTTGATCGTTTTGATACTTTTACCAGAGTGAACGTAACAAGTTCTATTGAAAATATTTTTGTGTTTTTAAGGAGACTAAAAATAGCTTAAATATAACTTCGGAACGAGTTCTTTTTTCATAATCCAATTTTAACGAGTCTGAAAAATAGTAAAACTATACTCGATACCTCTTCACTGAGTTTTTAACGAGCACGAGAAAGGTATAAAAGGCACTCAGAACCTTTTCATGTTTGAATCCAAAGCATGAAAAAGAGATAAAGTAAGCTCAGACCAGTTTTCATGTTTTAACCAGAGCACGAAAAATGAAAAGTAAGCTCAACACCATTTTACAGTTTACGAGCTCGAAGATCAGTTGAAAGAATGCTCAGGGTATCTACTTCATTTTTTAACGATCTTGGAATAGAATAAGAACTATGCTCAAAACATGGTTTCATTTTTATGCAAGCTTGAAACCAAAAAGTAAACTATGCTTAAGGAAACCTACTTCATTTTTTAATGAACTTGAAATAGAAAATGAACTATGCTCAAAGGGTTGTTTCATGGTTTGAAGAGCTCAAAAATAAAATAAATTATGCTCAAAATGGCTTCCATTGATGGGTCATTTCCCAACATGATGTCCAGTGGTTAGTATTTTCCCCCAGTATAATTGTCAAGTAGCTTAACACTAATAAAGAGATAGGGTACATGCCCCCCAAGCTTCATTGAGTCTTGACACAATGGAAGAATCTGTTTCATTTTTTAACGAGCTTGACACAAAAAAAGAACTATGCTCAAGGTCAGTTTTATTTTTTAACGAGCTTGAAACCAAGAAGAAACACTGCTCAAAGTGGCCTATTTCATTTTTACACAAGCTTGAAACAGAAAGTAACTATGCTTGAGGAAATCCATTTCATTTTTTAATGAGCTTGACATAGAATGAGAACTATACTCACAATGTCTGTTTCATTTTTTAACGAGCTTGACACAGAAAAGGAACTATGCTCACAGTGTATCTGTTCTAAGCCAACATGATGTCCATAGGTTAGTGGGTTTCCCCCTTACATAAGAATCTATAAACTTAACTCTAGCATGACATCTAGAGGCTGGAGCCATGCCCCCCATTTTACCTATGATGGGAAGAAGCTAACTAGAAGGGGAAGGAACCACAAGAACATGTGGTACATTCAGGGAAGTCTGATGACTAGGAGTCCAACGATAATCAGGTTTAATGAAGGAAAGTCGATAAATGGTCACAATATTCCCATGATGGGGAAAATACATCACTTGAAAGAGTGTGGACACTACATCTTTCATGGCGTAAACATAATCATGCCCAAGGAGAAGATTGAAATCTAAGGGACCTTGGACTACTATAACATCAATACAGACAGTTTTTCCTTCCAAAGTAATAGGCAACCGAGGAAGGATCCCTAAAGGCGCTATGGGTCTTCCATTAAAAGCCATAATCTGATCGGTAGCTGGCACAAGCGGATGGGAACCTATGGCTTTCTAAGTAGTAGAGGATAGAATGCTAACAGAAGTCCCTTCGTCAACAACAGTGTGGAGTATACTCTTAGTGGCAGCTCGCACAAGTATCTATAAAGGAACACTCGAATGAAGATGATATTCTGTTAGGTTACTCCAGTCAAAGGAAATAACCTCGTTACTTGGAGAGGGTTCTATCGAAAGAGACAAAATTTCCTCTTGCATAGAACAATCAGAACTAACGATGAAAACTTCAGCTGGATGGTTTTCACTCTTGATTGGAAGAGAGGGAGAAGATGAAGACTGTGTCGAAGGGACTACTTCAATCTCAACACTCTCTAATGAAAGAGTGGGATCGTATGGACATGAAATTGACTCGACCACTTTAACTTCACTCTCCAAAGGAAGAGTGGGATCAACCAAGGATGGACTTGGATCGACCACTTCAACTTCACTCTTCAATGGAAGAGTTGTATTGACCAAGGATGGACTTGGATCGACCAATTGATCAACCAATGGGATGTCAAGAGACAACTTACAATAACCGGTTGGAAGCTATTGCTGAGGAACAGTAAGATATTCCAACAACTTTGAAGCTTCATCCATGCGAGGACAAAGGTAAGCACGATGCATATCCTTACATACCAAGCAAGGATACCTAACCTTTCCTTTTCGAATCTTAACCAAAGAGTCACTGGTTGACAGGGCATCATCAGCATGATGATCAAAGACTAACAACACAAGATGTTTAGACCACAGAGTCTGACACAAGGGAAAGACCGGGGCAGTCCTTGAGAAGGTGATCACCCTTGCAAAGTATACAAGGGAACTTAACTTTACACATGCCAAAAATAGGTACATCAATACTCCTATCATAATGACCAGTGGCTGGTGGGATATCAACATAAAGATCAGAGGTTGGAGCGATGACCTTCTAATTCTTAGTGTTCTTCTTCTTAGCCTTCTTTTTTGTCTTCTTCTTACCCACCCATTTACTAACTTCAGGGTTTTCAATAGATGAAGAGGAAGATAGGGAAGTCGATTCAACATTCGATGAAGAAGGAGAAGGGTTAACATGAGGTTGATGCTCATGTGGTAAAGGAATAGGATCCGACACAAAGGGTGCCTTTGGTATGATAGGATTGGAGAATAACCATATAGGTAATCCTATAGTCAATCCAGGAAAGTTCAAAGTGGCAGTGAAAGGAGGACCAACAACTCCATAAGGTGGAGAAACAAAATACATACCGTCAAAAGGGTTCTCTTGATTGGTGGTCCCGGGAGAGTCTCCCATATCTAAACTCTCTAAGAATGTCTGAAATACCACACAAGATCAAACACTACTCAAGTATAAAATCCACAAGAAAACCGTGTGAATAGGAGTGGATCAAAAGTCAAAACCTCACAGGACAGGCCAAAAGGATAACTCAGTTGGTCACATGAATCATAAGAGGGTCTCCCAATATACGCTAGGTATAGGGGAGCTCAAATTGGTAGTAGTGTTGTCTAATGCACAATCATTCACAAGGGGCCTTCCAATATACAATTGAGTATGTGAAGCACCTTTCGATATACCTCAAGGGTACGTGAAATATTGTTCGATATACCAATGGTACATGGAAGAACCACGCGAGTCCCGGGTTGTAGTGCAGACAAATTAATGACAACTGCTACATTTTACGACGCCCGAACACGTCACTAACTGACACATAGTTACTAAATTATTTTAAACCTAAGCTAGCGTTAATTTTATCTTGAGCAGTTAAGTGGATGCATGATGTGTAGATAGGAAATGTAAAAAGAATTCAAATCCTAGCTACATGATAATGCACATTTCTCTTTCAATGAAAACTACCTAAGGTAGGGAAAGAGTTTTCTGTTAAAACAAGACATAAATCAGAGATTCAAGAAAACCAAGTTTTATTCAAAGGTAACTATGAAGCTTTTAAAGATAAAAATCAAATACAATTCTTGAAAATACCTATGAATTCATACACGAGTAAGGGGGGTCCAGGGGGGGGCATGAGCCCCCGAGAAATCTTTTTTTTGGCTTGTTTTTTTTATAAAATTTTTCTTCTCTTTTGATTGAGTTTTATCTTCAAAAAACATGAATCTGAACAATAAAGAAAAGAACAATTCTTTCCTAGAGTGCACTAGCTCTATCTGTCTACAATAATAGTCTAAAAAGTGCAAATGAAATCAAAGATACTACACATCTTAACAATGCACAAAACAAAGTAAAGAAGCACTTTTATTTTTCAAACGCATGTATCAAAATGAAACTTGATATCTTCAAAATGAAACTTGATATCTATATTCTTTTCAGATCAATAAACAGAAAAATAGAGAATATCTACAGCACTCCATTCATTCAAAAATCAAAAGGAATATGACAAGCACCCAAACAACTCCAAAACAAGCAAGAATTGCTCCAAAACAACCAAAATCCAACCAAAACACTCAGTGGCTGAGGGGAGGAAAAGATAATGCTGGGTCTAGAGGGTGAATGACTATCACATGCAGTATAAAAATAAAAATCCATCAAACCAAAACCAAAAAAAATGAAGGAAATTTGAGCCAAAAACTGAGTTTCAAAAAGCATCGCACTTTCCTGTACTGCACCAGAGTGCCTATGAGGGGTAGGTTCTTTTGATCCACTGCAAAAGAGTGCCTATGAGGGGACCGACGCTCCTATAACACTACATAAAAATGCTTATGAGGGGAGCAACGCACCTATAACACTGCAAAAAAGAACCTATGAGGGGACCGACACACTTATAACACTGTGTAAGAGCGTCAACGATGCCTTTTCTCCTAAGGCAAAGAGAGCCTATACAGTTAACACTTTCGACATTAAAAAATGATATCAACGGCACTCTATCTACATAGCCCAAGCGTGCCGGTGGAGAAAAAGAAAAAAAAACAGAATAAAAGCTAGATCTCCTATGGAAGAAGGGCAGAAGGTTTGATAGTGTTCCAAAGAGCATCAAGAGGATGAAAGACACCCTCAAAAGACAAAATATAAAGGAGGGAAGGTCTCTAGAGGTTGGAAAAAGGATTGAATAAAAAGATATGAAATCAAAACAAAAGAAATCAGATCTATGTAAGATCCCCAACGGAGTTGCCAAATTTGTTATCGGATAAATCTACTGAATCAGAATCAAGCCATATCTCCCTAGTCCAAGTGGATCTAGAACAAATCAAATATAGAATACAATCTACTTTCCTAGATCAATGAGAAATACAAGCAACAAATAGATCACTTACCTGCTATTCGCAAATCCTCTTCTCTCTGTTGATCCAAGCTCCAGAATCTTCAGATCTACAGCTGCAAAACCCTGTAAAGCATGTGGAAACAAATAAACAGTATATGTGTATCCAAACATATAATTGATCTAAGCTAACAGTTAAGGAAGAAAGATAAACACATTATCAACACAATAACATTTATGGAAAGAGATTTGTATTAATGTAATGAAGGAGATACATAGAATTACATAGGAGAGAACATCACAACTTAGCCTTAACGCTGCAATATTCCATCCAACAATCCAATCCAAAGCCTCAAAAGAAAGATAGTAAGCCACCTAGAAATTCCACCAGCATAAGAGTACTATAGTCCTTCCTCCCTTCCAAATGGAGAGAGGGTTTAATTTATAAGGCTAAAGGGATAGAATAGTTTGAGGATTAGGAGGAGGGATCAAAGGGATCTTCCCTATAGGTTAGGAACCAAAATGCCACCTCACCTAAATGATAGGGATAGACATCCACCTCATCCACCTTCAAGAAGGGTCTCAAATCTTTGTTTTTTTCCCTCGAAATAACACCAGTGCACTTTCCAAAAAGGAAAAAAGCGTCGTTGGTGGTCCTAGCAGTGGGAGACAGAGCATCAGTGCCAGCGCACCTAGAATGAAGGGAAAAAGTACCTTCAACACTCCTAGCATGAAGGACAAGAGTGTTGACTTTCCTAAAGAGGTAAAAAAGCAGGAAAATCTCAATCTCAGTCAACTTTAGTAGAGAGAAATTTGGGGATTAGGTAAAGGGTAAACACATGGATCAAGAGTGCAATATTTCAGTGTAACATATCTTAAATGAATAGAAATTTGGTATGTTGACTTTAATTCTTATTGTATTTTATGTATTTTGGAATTGCTTCTAAATATTTGTTATATAAATATATATAATGATGATGATTTGTAAATAAAAATTTGATAGGTCAATCTTAATTTTGATTGTATTTTGGAATTGATTCCAACTATTTTTAATATATATATATATATATATATATATATATATATATATATATAATCGATTGTCATTAATATAATCTTATTATGAGATAAGAAATGCAAGATTTGATTTGATTTCATATAAATATTTGATTTGATTTGATTTGATTATAGAATAGCATTGAACATTAACTATGGAACTTCCACCATCTTGAACGTGACCACTTCCTTACCATCGCTCTAGAAAATGGAAACCTCAAATTCAAACTTTTGATTGTGGCAAAGATTAAAAGGAAAAGTGTGAACTGTGCAATGGGAATGCTTTGCATTATTTTTTGTTTTTTGTTTGGATTGTGGTTTTTACTATTAATTTCACTGAGAGGTGCAAAGGAACGTCGAGAGGGTAAAAATATCGAGTCTTTCTGCAACTGAACCTTTTTTAATTACCTTAGGAGACTAGAGATTAGATTTTAATAATACTTTTGTCACATGCAGGTGTTGTGAAAATCATGTGTCATATTTCAACTTCATTCTTTTATAATGAATGAATTGAGTCTCAGTTGGTGTGCTAAGATTACTTGAATTTATTTTATAATCTCCTTGATTACTTGAATTTATTCTATGATCTCCTTGCTGAGCAGTTTGATAATAATTAGAATTTTGTTTTTGGTAAATTCATCTCTTGATCTGTTGGAAAAGGAAATGGTAGAAATAATTGGGCCATAGGCATCTAAGGTTGCAGAATTCATATTACATCTACTATATGTAGCCCAAGTCCCATTTTCGATATCTGATATGTAGGCTAAGTCCCATTTCCAATATCTGATCTGCATCCCAAGTTCCATTAAAACACATATCAACAGGTAATATCCACTCCATAGTAGATTAACGGTACGAGAGAAGCGAGTTTCGGAAGCCAGAAAGAAGAAAGTGAAAACACAAGGAAAAGCTAAAGATAAAGTTAAGATTTCTGATATCTGAGATCCGGTGCGGAAGAGCATAGTGCGGAATTGAAAAAGTAAAGAAGTGTCGACTTTCGAATTCCAACTTTTTCGATTTCCGTCTTCCGGCCCTCCAGCTTCTGATTTATGACTTTGAAATGCTGAAATCCACAAAGCGACATGCTCACATGTCACTTTTCTGATTTCCGAATTCCAACCTTATGACTTCCGCCTTTTGACCTCAAAATGCGGAAATCCATGGAATGACCATTTGCTTCTTCAGTTTTTCGATTTCTGACTTTCGACTTCCTGACTTCCGCTTTCCAGCTTCTGGAATCATAAATGCAACTTTCCTTAGAAATTTCAGCTATATTTCCACTTTCTGACTTCCGACCTCTCGACTTCCGCTTTCTAGTTTTGGGAATCGAAAATTCAACTTTCCTTAGAACTTTCTGTTGAGAATGTAGTTGTCATTGATGTCAAAGGTGTTCATGAATGACAAAGGAATAACCAGTAGAAATGATAGGAAAATAAGTTCAAAAATAACAAAGGATAAGGTTGAGGTTATGAGTCTTTGTGGCTGAGATAGTAAGAACATAGAAACTACATCTAGGAGAATGTTTATAAAATATTTATAATCAACATCATGAAATTCTGTGTGCATCTTCATAACTGCTAAAAACGGTCGTAGAAGATTTCCACAAATAAATTATGCAGATCCGCAAAGTTACGGTAAGATCCGCATTAGTTCTAAAATGAACGGTCATGAAGCATATTGCATGAGATTCGACAGATGAGGATCAGTTCTGCATAAGATAGGTAGAAAGGTTGTAGTTCAACAAAGATTCGAAATCAGACGACTGAGAATTAGTCCGCAATAAGATCTGACGGTTGAGGATCATTTTCGCATAAGATAGGAGGAAAGGTTGAATCTCAGCAAAGATCTGAGATCCAACAACTGAGAAGTGATACAATAAAATAGATTAACAGTTCAGATAGAAAGCGGAAGGCGAAAAGTGGATAATCGTGAAAAAGACTGTTGGAAACATTGAGTTTCCAACTTCTACTTTCCGGAGTGCAAAAAGGAAAGTATGGAAAGCGGAACCCTGGAAATATATAAATAGAAGACGTGAAAAGTTGAGTTTTCGACTTCCACCTTCCGCAGTGAGGAAAGGAAAGTGCGGAAAGGAATGTCCAGAAAGCGGAACCGCGAAAAGCTATAAATCAAAGTCATGAAAGTTGAGTTTCCGACTTCCACCTTTCGTAGTGCAGAAAGGCAGACTCTTGTAAGCTCGATAATTTTTTGAAGCCAGTTATCAAATATAGTTCCACTGGACTATCCTTTACGATACTGAAAGTATAAGGGTTGTTTCACAATTGAAAAGATTTCTGGGAAAAAATATCAGCTAATAGACTTTGGGACGACCACAATTTGGTACTAGGTGGAGATTTAAATCTAATAGTTTCATAGAGAGAAGTATGGGGGAAGCTTGATCAATCAGACTCCCTAAGTAAATTATTCATTACTCTCTTCGACTCAAAAGGACTTGTTGATGTACAACCAAAAAAACTGGAACCAACCTAGAGGAATAGGAGAAGTGGGGAAAATGCAATCTCAAAAATATTGGATCGTTTATTGGTATTGGAGAATTCGTACTCAAGTTCTCTTATGATAGCGTCATGGGTAGAATATGGAGGAATTTATGATCACCATCCCATAATGTTTTCAATTGACATACAGGAAATGAAAACAACATCCCCCTTTAAGTTCAACCCGGTATGGGTGAAAGAAGAGGATTGCAAAAAACTGATAGAGGAAACTTGGTCCCCTTTAAGGACCAACACCTCTGTGACATACAGGCAGCAGATGATGGATAACCTGGCCAAGGTGAAAAATGCCTCAAAGGAATGGGGAAAGGTTTTCGTGCGTGACAACGGACTGATGTAAATAAGGTGGAACAGGGAATCAAGAAATTGTATAGAGAGAACGAAGCAGGGTTTTTTTCTGAAGATGAACTTAATAAATTGAAATAAATGGAAGTTCATTGCACTATCCTTATAGAAAACAAAGAACATATATGGAGGCTTAAAATCACAGCAATTTGGTTTAGCTGAAGGAGAAAACAACACCAAATTTTTTCAGAGATTCACTCCACATAGGAAAAATATAAATACTATAACGGAAATTCAGAACCAACAAGGCCTCAACATAAGCTCTTTCAGAGAAAAGTGTGAATCAAGGGTCTCTTATTCTAAAACCATTTTAAGTGAAACAAAGGGATGTTTGATCCAATTTTTTTTTACAAGTGTAAGACTCTTCTCAAAATCTATAACAGATGAAATGAATGCTTTCTTATCAAATGAAGTTATCGAAGAAGAGTTATGCAGTATAGTACATTCATTTAAAAAAGGGAAGGGCCCAGGGCTTGATGGTTTTTCAGTAGAATTATTTTTTGGGTTCTATGAATTAATAAAGGAAGATATTTTGAAGGTTGTAAGAGAATCTCATCATTCTAGCAAGA
This sequence comes from Pseudotsuga menziesii, assembly GCA_001517045.1. NCBI lineage: Eukaryota > Viridiplantae > Streptophyta > Pinopsida > Pinales > Pinaceae > Pseudotsuga > Pseudotsuga menziesii. Next base: position 248,565 of record LPNX010626735.1, read on the forward strand.
TAATGGGATCAATGAACTCCACTTTTTGGACTTAATCCCAAAGAAAAAAAACCCACTAACTTTGGAGATTTCATACTGATTTCTTGCCGCAATACAGTTTATAAAATAATTGCCAAAATAATTGCACAGAGGTTAAAGCCAATCCTAAGCAAGATCACCTCGAAAGAACAATTTGGTTTTTTATTTGATAGAAAAATACATGATGCGGTCTCATTGGCGTAAGAAGCAATTCATTTGATAAATAAGAATAAGCTAAATGATTTTTCTCTAAAACTTGATTTGTCTAAAGCTTACAATCGATTCAATTGGACTTTCTTACATTTACTGCTTATCCATATGGGTTTCTCGATTGATGTGGTGAATTGGATCATGATTTATTTAACCTCGACATCATTTGCGGTGTTAATTAATGGATCTCCATCCTCCATTTTTATGCCATCAAGAGGATTACAACAGGGATGTCCCCTCTCTCCCTTCTTATTCTTACTAGTAGCAGAATCTTTGAGCAAATTGGTACACCAGGAAAAAAGAGAAGGTTCACTAAAGGGGGTTTTAGTATCTGATACCATTGAATTAACACACATCCTTTTTGTGGATGATGTGTTAATGATGGGCACGGGAAATTTAGAAAATTTGCATTCAATAACACAAATCCTACATCTCTATCGTAAGGCTACAGTTATGGTAATCAATATCGACAAATCAAGTATAGCCTTAAATAAAGTTCCCGAAGAGTTACAACAAAGGTTCAGGAAAAAATTTTCTTATACTCTTAGCTCTATGAGTGAAGGTTTCAAATACTTGGGGTTCTTTCTCAAGCCCAATTCCTACTCCTTTAAGGATTGGATTTGGTTTTATAAGAAGGTAGAATCTCGCATCTCATGTTGGTCCGACATATATCTCTCTAAAGGACAATGTATGGCACTTCTAAAAGAGGTACTACATAGTATACATGTATATTGGGCATCCATTGCATATATACCGAAGGGAATTATGACAAAGATACAAAAGATGTGTTTTTCCTATCTGTGGTAAACTAGTAAAAAAAGGAAGGCATCGCTTTGGTGAAATGGACAACAATGGACAAATTAAAGGAATTGGGGGGTTGGGGGATAAAGAAATCCTATATATTATATCAAGCCCTTGCATTAAAACCCCTATGGAGACTAACAGTAAAAACCAACACGTTATGGGGAAAAACAATTACCTCCAAATATTTTCCAAATTCTTCAATAATAGAATGGTTCAGAAATCAGGAAAAAATTCACAAAGGAGGTTCAGCCGTTTGGAAAATCATTGGTGCTCTCTTTCCCTCTAATAGGAAAATGGACGGCGTGGAAAATTGGAGATGAAAAGAGTGTCCAATTAGGGAAGGACCCATGGGTCAGATCCAGTGGTGCTTACTCTTTGTCTTCAAACAAAGTTTCATTGCTAAGGAGGCAGAATATAAAAACTTTAATAGACATAAGGATCATATCCTCCCAAGGAATATTCGGTGATGAGTGGAAAACCGCTCAGGATTTTGGGTTTGTGAATGAATCCGCTATAGAATGGACATGATTAATAAACAAATTGAAGTCCAACTTCATCACCTTGGAATATAGTGAACCAAACAAGTTGGTATGGATGAAAAATTGCTCGATAGGTGATTTTATAGCAAAATTGGGGTATGAGGTTCAAGCTATCGATTCTTTCTCTGGAGAAAAGGAATGCTGGTGGCATACTCTCTGGAAAAATGCAGGCTCCTTGAAGTCAAAAATAATTCTTTGTTTAGATTTAAAATATAAAATGCTAACTTGGGAAAACTTGTTAAAACGAGGATGGGAAGGACCAAGGTGGTGTGTGTTATGCCAATCGTGCTATGAAAGTATACCTCACTTATTTGCTTCATTCCCTTATGCAGGGGACGTATGGAAATAGACCTCTAAAGAACGGAGCATCACGTACTTTCCGATCGAAACCTCTCTAGAAAAAAGCTATAGAAGCTGGTGGAAAAATCCCTCATACAATGCTTTGATGATTTCCCTTCCTTGTTTATTTATGGAATATGGTGGGCAAGAAATTCATCCCTTTTTCAAGATCACAAAATTCCAACTGAGGTAACATATGCCATGATTGTGCAGTGGAAAAGGGAGTATAAAAATATGGAAAAGCATAAAAGGAAACATGTGATAAAAGAACCCAGCATTGATAAAAAAATACCTTGGGATTTTTTCAACGGAGCTATCTAAGGAGACCCACCCTTGTGTTGTAAAGGAAAGTATCCTATGGCTAGGGTTTAAGAGGCCATCAAAATACTAGGGTTGAAAGGTGGATGTATAATGTTCAACAAGCATATATAAGCAAGATTTAGAGATAAGAAAGGTCCACACCTAATTAACTGAAGGCTGGTCCAAGCTTTCTCTAGCCCTTCTCCTGCTCCTCTTGTTCCTCTCGCTCCAAGAGACCTGCAAAAAAAATTATACCTTCCTCAAACCATTATGACCACATATAAAGAAATGATAATCAAATAAACATGAAACAATGATCTGATTAACATCATCATATGATCATACATAGAGATTCAATCACACATTGAACAATAATTTGGGAAGAAGAAGGACATCACATCTTTATTAATCTTGAAAACAAGTACAAATATACCTTCTCTTCAAGTTCGGCACCTCACGAAACCTTGATCTGGTTCTGCTGCTTCTCTTCTCCAAGGAACTTAGCATCCAAGCTCTGCAGCACAAGGAGAATGCTTCTAGGGAAAAGGTGTGGGCAAAGAGAGCTCCAAATCCTCCAGCATAACAATGCAAAGATTCAAGTCTCCTCTCATGGACCTCCCTACCTATATTTATATGGTTAATGAAGAGTTAGGGTCAAAGACAAAGTAGTTACAATTGAAGGAGTCAGTTGCATAACTACCTAAACTACCCAAAATTCAAAATTCGTATTTTTTTGACATTTCAGGAGGCATATGCGAGTTGCAGAGACAACAGTCGCATACACGAGGAGTACATGCGGGTTGAAATGTAGAAAATTCATGTATTTAAGGCGTACGCAACTATTATATATAGCAACTTGCGTACGTACACGGGTTTCCTTAAGGGAAATTCGCGTACACATCAAAAACTCATTTTTAGGGTATTTATGGGCATTTTCAGACTTTAGTGTCTTTTGGAAAGTTTTAGCTAATAGAAATATATTTCCAACTGTGTAAAGATGAGGTCAAACATAGTTACAGAACTCAATATATGGGTCCTCCAAGTTAGGTGTTTTTTCAGTGACTTTCAATGACTTTTCATGAAGTGTCATCATGGAAGTGTCGACATGCGACGAAAACGTAGGAAAGTGGTCACAGGAAGAGATGTGTCATTTTGAGCTATAATAGATGCCCTATAATGTATGAGGTTAGAGGAGAAGAAGATAGCCAAAATACATTATAAAGGAAACAGCTGAGTACAGAGAGAGCAGAGAATCCAAGATCGAAAGGCTCAAACAAAGGTGCATGAAAGAGAGATAAATGTTAGAAAAAAAAACTGATCTCTGGGACATACAAGTCCATATACAAATCATTGCCATAAATATACAGGCGGATCCAACATATGTATAACTGATGAAACTATCATGGTCGCTCAATATGCAAAAAGGCGCCATATCAAATCTAAAGGATTCATGGCCACAAATGAACAAGGTGGATCCATGCTCAACAATCGATCATAGCCACAAAAATACAAGGTGGATCTATGTCTCAACAAAATGTCATATAAAGTGTAACAAGGTCTTGCGCAACTTGGGTAATAGCAAAATGACAATGCTACTGTCGGCCCAAGGCCTTCAATCCAAACCACCGAAAAGGTACGAATCCTAACCATGCGAATAAAGGAGTTGAAGTCGAACATGGAGGAAACCATTTGATTACCGGTCAATAATGAGAACTGTTAACAAACACGAGGGAAACCACCATTAATGAAAATGGTGCCCAAGGTACCTAGTACATTCTAACAAGTGTGATTACAAGGACTTGAAGTCGAACACTTGACATTAAGGTATTCCCACTACCCAATAGCGAGGGAAATTGCCACTAATGACTACAATCCCTAAGGTACTATCATAAAACTCTAAATCTCATTCCCAGAGCAAGAGGTGTTGCAGTCGATAGGAAGAGACCTGTTGGAAGTAAGGTATTAAGGAATCCTTCATCATCCAACATGAGGCATGGGGGTTTCACTTGTTTACCAATATCCTATCACGTTAGTTCATATTGTGGGTTTTAAAATTATAAAAAATCAAACCAATATATTGCAGGTATTGGGGGGATGAGGGGTTTAAGGTGGGGGTGGGTAAGGTCATTTATAAGGATTGAGGTATAAAAAGGGGTGGGGAGGAAGTTTTAAGTATTGGGAGGGGGTTTCAATAAAAAGAGTTTCGGTCAATATCTCTCGAAATTAAGGGTATTCTTTAATATCCCATGATCGCACGTGCTATGTGAGAGGTTCACTAATTGAAGTCCCCGTGACACGAGGTAAGTCAAAGACTAATTGGATCTGGAATTGGTACTGAATTTCACGACAAGGACCTCCGAAGACATGATGTAATGAACTGATACTAGGGAATGGCCAACACAAAAGGTCAAGGAAACTGCAGAATGGCCGACAAAGGTTTAATCCTTGAACAATGAGCATGACACAAAAATGGCTTAGGCAGCTTTTGACACAAAAAGGACCAATGAAACAAATCTACAATGTAGGAGACATTGACAGATTCCTTATATAATTGGAAAAGAGACCAACTGGAGGAGTAAGAAAATCTAAAATTGGGATAAGGTCAAAATACTAGGACCCAACTGTTGATAGACTCAAAACTGGTGCTTTGTTCAAGGAAAAAATTCTTGCTGCCATGATGTAAAAAACATGTGAATGAACTTCCCTTCCCCTCTTTCTTGTAAAGGTTTAACGAGTCCAAGAAAGAAAACTTGGGACCATCTTCATTTTTGGAAAGCTCGAAGAAAAGATAGAAGAATGCTTGATAAAGCACTTATTCGTGGATTTTACGAGCTCAAACTAGTACATGCTCGATGGTGTTTTCATAGTTTAGAGAGTCTGAAAACTCCAAAGAAGACTCCAAGGGGGTGCTTTTTCATACAATTTAGTTTCCTGAGGCCGAAAAAAGTATAAAACAAACCACAGAAGAACTCTCTTAGCTTCCGAATTAAGGCACACCTTTTTCGTACTTAGTTAGGAAGGTCCAAAAAAGGTTAAATTACCACCAACCCAATGCTCCTTCAAAAGCAGCATATAGCTTGAGTTTTACGAATGTGAAGGAAGGCAAGATCACTCGGAAAGATCCATTTGATTATGAGGAATGGGGCTTACAACAATAAACTCGATGCTTTGTTATTTAGGGTTTAATGAGCATGACAATGACATAAAGTACACTCAGAATATTTTTCATGTTTTGGTCCAGAGCACGAAAAAGAGAAAACTAAGATCATACCAAGGGTTCCTTTTCCGTAAGATAAGTGCCTCAGGTCCAGAAAAGTGATAAACCTATGCCTGAGAATACTCTTCTCAATTCCAAAGACAAAAGAGTGTTCCTTTCTCGTATTATTCCACATGGTCCGAGAAAGTGATAACCTACCACCAATGTGATTTCCCATTCACATATTCTTAACGAGCCTGAACAGACAAGTTTACTCGGCAGTCAATTCTATTTTGAGGAGTCAGACCTGGGCCTAAAGAAACTCAATATATTTCCCATGAAGTTTTAACGAGTCCATAAAAGTCAACTTGTGGCCTCCTTACTGTTTTTAACGAGCTCGAAGGAGAGAAAAAAGAATGCTCTAAATGCGAGGAGACGAGTGTCATAGACATGCGAAACTAGTTCCAAGCGCAAGGAACAAACCTATGCATAATGCAAGGAACATGAGCAGGATAAAGAAAATCGGGGAACGTCTCCTCAAGGTAAAGGGTGTCAAGTTGCAAAGGCAAAATGATACAAGGCTTAGCGATAATGAGAACAAAGCTGAGGGCTTATACAATGAGATAAAAGCATGGAAGCCGACATCAGGCTCAAAAGTGTGAGAAGGATACATGCAAATGCAGTTAAAACTTGAACAACAGGGTGAGGCTAGTAAATAGTTGTGAATCCAACTAATAATCCTGTCTCCAAGACACAACAACATCAGGATCATATTCAGAAGAAAAGATCTGATGTGGGTCACTTTGGCAGAAACACATGCGACTTTGCTATCTTCTACAAAAGGTAAAGTCAAGGCAGAATCGACTAAAGAAGATTCTATAGAACCAAGGCTCGAGGGTTTATAATTAGTAAGATCAACCTCAGAAGGAGAGAAAAAATCAACAAGGGAGATAGAGTCTGCAGGAACAAACTCAGTATCACGGGAGTTGAAAAATTCATAAGAAAAATCAAACACCTCAGGATCACTGACTTGCTGTTCGAAGGAAGAGTCAAAAGACTCAACAAGACCAACATAAGAAGAAAGGTCAGGCTTACTAGGAAAATCAGGGTTAGACTTAGTCACAACTAAACCGACATCCAAAAGAAGGTTAAATTGTATCAAATACTCTAGGAAGACTTCATCCAAAGGAAGGAGATCATCTGAGATAGGACACATGTCTAAACTTTCAAATGGATTGATAGAGTGGAGAGAAGGCTCCACAGTTTGTATAGGATGAATCACTTGGTCAACTGCTGGGACCAAGTCCCCAGAAGGTAAGCACGAAAACAGAGGCTGCTTCTCAGTAGCAATTGAACACAAAGGACATGAGGCCAAACAGCTCACCTGTGGCGGGGTAGTATCTATAGAAACACTGGGAATCAATAAAGGAAAAACCTGGTCTCTAGTTGGGTCAGGAGATGGATCAAGAAAATCCAACTAATCGATAGTGACAATTTCTTCGCCATAATTAAAGTACATCACCCGAAATAATGTTGACACCACAGCTTGCATGGCATAGACATAATCACATCCAAGGATCATATTGAAGTCCAAGGTGTCTTCTATCACCATGAAGTCAATTAAGACGGTCTTCCCACCCAAAGTAACAGGTGTTTGAGCAAGAATTCTCAAGGCTATACAAGTTCTTCTATCAAATGCCAGTAACTGACTAGTAGCCGACATAAGGCTGGGAGATCCCATGCCTTGCCAAGCACGAGCAGACAAGATACTAACTGAGGCTCCTTCATCAACAATACAATGAGAAATCGTGTATTGTTCAACTTTGACCTTTATCTGGAAAGGTGGATCAGAAGGAAGGCGCAGCTCAACTAGGCTATCCCAATCAAAGGAAGCAATCCGAGAGCTTGGTGGGGGTTGATCCGAAGCAAGTTCAGTGGCCCCTTGTTCAGTAAGTTCTGAACTGGTAGTGAAGAAAATGTGACTAGGAGACACTTCACTCTCCAAAGGAATCTATTCAACTGCTTCATGAAAGTCACTCTCTGAAGAGAGAGTGGGACTGACCAAAACTGAGGTTGGTTCAATTACACCAGGATCACTCTCTGAAAGAAGAGTGGGATCGACCAAAGATGATATTGGTTTGACCACTTGATACAATGGAATCGATTCAACCACTTCATGAAAGTCACTCTCTGAAGGGAGAGTGGGATTGACCAAAACTGAGGTTGGTTCAATTACATCAGGATCACTCTCTGAAAGAAGAGTGGGATCGACCAAAGATGAGATTGGTTTGACCACTTAATCAACCAAAGGTTGAGTAGGTTGTTGAGAAACTATAGGTTTTTCAAGAGAAAGAAATTCTTGAGTCTCGGACCACACTCTTTGCACCTCTGCGATAGCAGGGCACTGGTGAGTAAGATGATCTCCCTCGCATAGCTTACAAGGGAACTTAAGTTTGCACTTCAAACACCCAGTTTTCTCAACAATGTCAACATGACTAGCAGTGGATGACTGTTTTCTCTCAACATGATCTACAGAGGTTGAGAGTTTTCCCCCAGCATGACCACCAGAGGCTGGGTGACTGCGTCCAACTTGACTAAGAGAGGCTGGTTGTTGAGAGAATTTAGGATGTTCAAAAATGGGATGACCATGAAACCAAACTCTTCGCACCTCCATGATAGAAGGGCATTTATAAGTAAGGTGGTCTCCCTCACAAAGCTTACAAGGAAACTTGGGCTTGTGTTTTGAAAGATTAGTCTTTTCAACAGTGTCAACATGACTCGTAGTGGCTAACGGATTGTCTTCAGCATGAACCACAAAGGCTGAGAGACTACCCCCAGCATGACTTGCAGAGGCTGAAATACTAGGTCCAACATGACCTGCAGAGTTTGGATGGGCACCACCAGAATGAACAACAGAGGCTGAATGGTTAGGATCAACATGCTTTGCAGCAGTTGAGTGTGTGCCCCCAGCATGAACTTCAGAGGTTGGGTGGATGGATCCAACATGACTTGCAGAGTTTGGATGGGGAGGTTCAACTTGAACATCAGAGGTTGAACAAGTGCCCTCAGCATGAACCAAAAAGGCTGAGTGGTTGGATCCAACATGACCTAGAAAGGTTGGAATGATCCCACCAGCATGATGAACAGAGGTTGGATGGTGAAGATCAACTTGACTTGCAGAGGTTGAGTGCTTAGATCCAACATGACCTGCATAGGTTGGATCGGTGCCCCCAGCATGAAATGCAGAGGCTGGGTGGTGAGGTTCAACTTGACCTGCAGAGGTTGAATGCTTAGATCCAACATGACCTATAGAGGCTGGATAGGTGCCCCTAGCATGAACTGCAGAGGCTGGGTGGTGAGGTTCAACTTGACCTGCAGAGGTTGAATGCTTAGATCCAACATGACCTGCAGAGGTTGGATGGGTGCCCCCAGCATGAACTGTAGAGGCTGGGTGGTGAGGTTCAACTTGACTTGCAGAGGTTGAATGGGTGTCCCCTTTCTTATGTGCCTTCTTCCTATTCCTCCTTATTTTACTCCTTTTAGACTACCGGTTACTAGTATCAATACTTTCACCGCATGAGGTAGAAGGAGGAGGAGAATCAACTAAAGGTGAAGGGGAAGTAGCATTTTGATGCCCTTGATATAAGGAGCTTACTTGAGAAGCATTAGCAGCATTCAGGACAGTTGGAGTGGAAAATAACCACACCGGTAGCCCGAGGGTGAATCCAGGTAGATTCAGGGTGGTCATCAAGGGAACACCAACATTCCCCGTGAGAGGAATAGTACAAGGAGTTCCCAGCATGGGGATCTCTTGGTTGGTGTTCAAAGGGGTGTTAGACATAGTTTCAAACAAGGAGACAAAGTCTAAGGTTGATAAGAAACCAAAATTACAAAGCACACACCTAAAGGCACACTAAGTACAGACAAACCACAGAGCACTCACTAAAACTCCTAAAGCCAAACAGACAACCAGGTATAAGATATGCTTTCCAAAATAAAACTGATTGACAGTTACTTAGAGTCCCTGTAGATGTCCTTAGGCATAAGCGGAGGAATCACCCACCGCCCTCCCACACCTTCTACCGAGGTTACCTTCCAAGCTCGTCCAAGGTCAACCAAAAATAGCCTTCTGGTGTACCTGTGTATGAACCCTAGATGTCAAAGAGACTAAAGGCTACCTTAACTATATTGACATTCTGGGGGGACATTCGTAAGCCTGGTTTGTATGCATGGGCAGGGTAGCAAAGCCTGAAATCCTGTCTAAGACATAATCCCCAGATACGTAAAAACCTTGGCCTATGCTTTGACAAGGAATCCAAGGGTTATCTCCTCAGTCCAAGTCTCCACACGACCTCATGCTTAACTCCCGTTTGAGAGGAGATTCCAAGATACAATCAACGTAGAAAAGGGTTTACCTAGTGATTGGCCAACTATGTCTAAAATTTAATACTTGTGGAGAGTTAAAACTCCATAATCCACAAGTCTAGCCTGAGCTAGTTGGTGTATGACCCTATAAAATAAAACTTACTAATAATTTTTAAATTATATCCTTTATTTTAAGGGTTGTTTTTAGTCAGAGGGTAAATGGCGTGAAACTTATGTGGTATTTTGACTCAAAGTTGAAACAAAATGACTAAACAAAGAGAACTGAAAGGTAAAAAGCAAAAAAATATTCTCTTTATTTTTCAAATAGAAACTTGAAAGCCACAAAAGAACAATTCTTTTTATTTTTTTCAAAAACAATGATATGCCATGCAATCTAGACTAAAAACCTAATCTACATGCATATAAAGCAAACATATGTTTTTTTCTTTCTTTTTCATTTATAAATGCAAAAGAAAAAATAGCCTATCAACTAATGCAAGAAATTACTATAAGCAAAGCAAATAGACAAATAATCTACACCTCACAAACAAACCCTAGGTTTCCCTAAAGTTAGATATCAACCTCTCTTGAAAGGAAGGCTCACAAAGGTAAACAAGCCAACAAATTTGGAATGAAGAGACTGAGCAATAAGACTGACATAAACAAAGGTCAAGAAGTCCCAAGTATCAATCTAAACCTACAAATAGAGGTTGCTTAGTACCTTGTCCAACAAGGTCAATCCAAAGAAGAAGGTGGAGGGGGGGGGAGTAGCAAAAACAAGTATATGTTCTTTTTATTTTTCTTTTATAAATGAAAAAGAAAAACTACCTATAAACAAAAGTATGCAGATAACAAGAACAAAGCAAAAGGAACTCTGCTATACAACCACCAAACAAACTCTAGAATGAACTAAAGTCATCATAAACCCTACTTGGAAGGAAGGCTTGCATAAAAAAAAAGTCAACTATTTTGGCATGGTGAAGTTAACCAACAAAAGAAGAAGGAAACAAACACCAACAAGATTCTAAACTCAGACAAATATCACTAACAGAGGCTAACCAGAAACATAAGCAAAAAATCAAGCCAAGCAAAGAGGGTGGGGAGAAAGAGCAAAGAGTAAACCCTAATGCTATAAAAAGGCTTACCACATAGATAAAGAACAACCAAAAGGGATGAAACTAACTCCCTGGAGTCATGCACCTACAAAGGACCCCCAAAGACCTACCAAACAACCTTCAAACAGAAGAAAAACCACAAAAGAGGGAAAAAAACAATGTTTAAAAGGGCATACATGAGTTTCACTACTGACAGTTCACGTGTCATACACGGGTTGACAATACACCAAGTCATGTGTACAATCACACGCGGGTTGTATTACTGGTAATTCATGTATCGTACGTGGGTTTACAGTATAGAAAGTCATTTGTACCAAACCAGACACACGACTGTTCAGTCTGCAACTTGCGTATGGGTGGAAAAAATGTCAAAAAATTCCTTAGGAAGGCAAGGGAGGTATTCTATCAGACTTATAAAGTGTTCCTAAATGGAAAGAAGGACTTGAAACAATGAAAAATACTGAAAGAAAGATAAAGAAACCCCAAACAGACAAGGCTCTCCCTAGTGAAGTCACCAGTTCTGTTGTAAAGGAAAGTATCCTATGGCTAGGGTTTAAGAGGCCATCATGGCATACTGGGGTTGAAAGGTGGATGTATAATGTTCAACAAGCATATATAAGCAAGATTTAGAGATAAGAAAGGTCCAAACCTGATTAACTGAAGGCTGGTCCAAGATTTCTCTAGCCCTTCTCCTGCTCCTCTTGTTCCTCTCGCTCCAAGAGACCTGCAAAACAAATTATACCTTCCTCAAACCATTATGAACACATATAAAGAAATGATAATCAAATAAACATGAAACAATGATATGATTAACATCATCATATGATTATAAATAGAGATTCAATCACACATTGAACAATAATTTGGGAAGAAGAAGGACATCACATCTTTATTAATCTTGAAAACAAGTACAAATATACCTTCTCTTCAAGTTCGGCACCTCACAAAACCTTGATATGGTTCTATTGCTTCTCTTCTCCAAGGAACTCAGCCTCCAAGCTCTGTAACACAAGGAGAATGCTTCTAGGGCAAAGGTGTGGGCAAAGAGAGCTGCAAATCCTCTAGCATAACAATGCAAAGATTCAAGTCTCATCTCATGGACCTCCCTACCTTTATTTATATGGTTAATGAAGAGTTAGGGTCGAAGACAAAGTAGTTACAACTGAAGGAGTCAGTTGCATAACTACCCAAACTACCCAAAATTCAAAATTCGTATTTTTTTGACATTTTCAGGAGGCGTACACGGGTTTCAGAGACAACAGTCACATACACGAGGAGTACACGTGGGTTGCAATGTATAAAAGTCACGTATTTAAGGCGTACATGACTATTATAAATAGAAACTCGCGTACGTACGCGGGTTTCCTTAAGGGAAAGTCACATACACATCAAAAACTCATTTTTATGGTATTTCTGGGCATTTTCGGACTTTGTTGTCTTCCGAAAAGTTTTAGCTAACAGAAATATATTTCCAACGGTGCAAAGATGAGGTCAAACGAAGTTACAAAACTCAAGATATGGGTCCTCCAAGTTAGGTTTTTTTTCAGTGACTTTTCATGAAGTGTCGTCATGGAAGTGTCGACATGCGACGAAAACATAGGAAAGTGGTCACAGGTAGAGATGTTTCATTTTGAGCTATAAAACCTTGGGAGGATCCAGAGAAATTATGTATCCTACAAAGGAGATGCAGATTCTAATAATGTATAGTCTGGGACACTGCTGAAACAATAAGGCAGAATTATCATCACTTTGGGCTATCATCAATGTTGCACTGGCTCACAACATTCCCAATTTACAAATATTTGGGGACTAAAAAATGGTCATAGACTGGGAAATAAACAAGATACTGATCAAAGCTCCTCACTTGCACCATTTACTCGAGACAATTAGAAAACAAATAGAAAGGTTTGACTTCATTTCCTTGAATCATGTATACAGGGAGCTGAATGAAGAGGCACGTGCAATTTCTAAGAGTGTGTTATTCTTGGCCCTAGGAATGCTCATCGAGGAGGAACATAATGGGATCCAAATCCCGCAATAGCTCTGGTTTTAAAAAAATACTTATTTCTTTCATTTTTTTCAGAGGGAAGAATGGCACAAGACAATTTTTGTAAAGTGGAAATTTCAGCAAGAAATAGATTTAGGTGCTTTTTTCTTTTATACAAGGAAGTCTTTATGTAGAATTCTTGAACGAAATTACAGCTCATGAAGCTATGATGTAAGTCCTCCATGAACGATCAATGTTATTCTATATGAATAAAATATTTTTTTCTTTGGAATACACACACACACACACACACACACACATATATATGAGTCTCTCTCATTAAATTGCATTCTTAGAGCTATAATTTAGAAGGCAAGTATTAATTTTTCTATTATCTTCCAACATGTTTACACTTAAAATTCAAACATGAAGGGCACATTAGGGTAGAGATAATTCCAAACTTTCAAACCATGAGAGATCATCTTTGGAAAGACAACTTGCCATATATGGTTTTGACTTTAGTTTGACTTACATGTCACAGTTTTCATTCATTTCATGAGGGCAACTTTTTTTAAAGATTTTCTTAGGGATTTTTATTTGACTTTAGTGGATAAACCACCACACCTTATCCAACTCTATTTAATCTTATAGCAAATTTCCTCTTAGTTGCAACATAAGAAGTCAAAATTCTAATGAATTCAAAACTGTGATCGAGTTTTTGAGTCTTTGGGTCAATTTAGATTTGCAAAAAATTTATAAGGGCACTATTCCACCATTCAAAAAGCTTAGATCATGGTAAAAATTTGATCATGCCTAAAATGTGTGTCAATACTTATCATATTTGTAATCGAAAATATGGCCCTTTTGTTACAAGACTAACTTACTCCCATCTTATCCTATTTTTTTGAATTTGGATTTCTAATGATGTTAATCCCTTGGCTCGAGGACAACTCTTTTACCTTGATTAATTAGTTATAGTAAAGTTTTCTCAATACAAGTTCTTATTTAAGTAAAGTTTTCTCAATACAAGTTTTTATTTAAACAGTAATTTCAAAGAGGGTTTGATAAGTTGTTCATTGCCTCCCTATTTCATTCTCTTCATTCACGTTCTTTTGTTTGGACCCAATTTCTTAGAGCTACATCTACGGTGTTGTACCATACAAAATCAAGATATTAGAGTTGGGAAGTCTATCATTATTAGATTTGGGAAGTGTATCATTATTGAGAGATTTGAGTTTGGTTGTTTTTAATTTTTCAATTTTTTTAATCAAAATTTCATTTTGAGTAAATTAAAAAAATATGTATCATCAATTCTAGATAAAGATCCAATTTTCAATTTGGTGGTTAGGTAAAAAGTTTTGAATGTTCTGAGAATTTTGAAAATTGTTTACTCTTATTTGATTTTAGAAATTATGATAATATATTTTTTGTTTAATGAGATTTAAATATTCATTTTTATTGTACCAAAAGTAGTGAGGTCTTCAAAAGTCTTTTATGGAGGAGATGTTGTAAGGTAACATTATGTAACGAGACATTACCAAAAATAAAATAGTTAAAAAAGTAATTACAAAATTAAGGTTAGTTCATAAGTTATAAAAAAAGAAAAAATAATTAGTAATTTTAATGTTTGTTAAAAGTTACCAAAATTAAAAAGTAACTAAAGAAATTTATTTGGACTCATATAATAAAATAAAAATAAAACCACCATATCTTAAACCAGGATCTATCAAGAACACATCTGGATCCAATTTCTTGAGGTGTAATTTTTTTACGTGATAAAAAATATTTACACCTCAAGAAATTGGATCCCTCTAGGTGCTTAAATCCAGGTTTAAGATAGATCTACACTAATATGATAATTCACTTCATTCCATACTCATGAAAACATGAAAAAATCACTCTATAAATATGGTAAATACTACATATAAGGAGTAGTAAATATTTTCCAATTTTATTTTAATATAATGATAAATAATTAGAAAAAACTTTGGAAATATACAAAATTCACATAAAGTAAATTTTTTAATATGATAAGATTTTCACAAAGGAATATTAATAATAAAAGTTAAATTTACCATTATAAATTAAATTTAAATAAAAATAAAATGTGATAAATTGTAAAATATAGATAATTTTATAAATTCATTTACCTCATTTTACAACCACCACCATTCCATCATACAATCACTCATATAATCACTCATTCTAATCACTACATAATAATTTGGTAAAAACTATATTTAAGGTATAAGTGATATTTTAAATAGGATAATTACGTGGATAAAAGTTTTTATTTGAGATTTGGGGTGGAATACGGCCTATGATGTTTCATAGGAGAATGAGACAAGTGTACTATCGAGATTGATTCTATGGCAGTCGTTCAAAATAGGAAATAAACAATTATAAAAAAATGAATATAAAAAATAATGGGTAACTAGTTAATGAAGGGATAATTGGTAACAAATGCATGGATAACTCATCACTAGTGAATATATAACTAACCGTTCATGGCAGATAACTAAAAGAATGTGGGATAAAAAGAAAAAGATAATAAAAATAACTGATAGTTGTTTTTATTTGAAATTTGGGGTGGACTAGGGTCTATGCTTTTTCATATAAGGATGAGGATGAGACAAGTGTAATATCAAGATTGATTCTATGGCAGCGTTCAAAATTCAAAATAAACAATTCTAAAAAAGAATATAAAAATTAATCGGTTGCTAGTTGATGAATGGATAACTGGTAGTAATGCATGGATAACTCATAGCTGATGAATGGATAACCAATAGTTCATGGAAGATAACTAGAAGAATGTGAGATAAAAAGAAAAAGAATATAAAAAATAACTCATAATTGATAAATGAATAACAAGAAGAATGTAGGTGATAACATGTAGTTAGGCATACATAATTTACACTTGAACTCTTTATTTTTTAAACTCAAACTGATAGTTTTTTATTTTTTATTTATGGAGAAAACTAGGTATGAAATAGCAATTTCCAAATCAACCAATTACAAATATAACAGAAGGAATACTTTGAGAAGACCAAGCATTATTACAGAGATCAAAAAATTTGAAAATCATACACCATCAATGACATATCATTGCTTTATGAAACTCAGTTAAGGAAGCTGGTGAAATATACTAGGATCTCCATTGATACTGAGATTTCCTTGAGGTAGCAGGAAATCTTTATTTTCCAGAGAGTCTGCATGTTTGTTTAGCGCTCGCAAACTATGAAAAGAAGTAACCTTGTCGAAATATTTCAAGATATTTCAAATTCGCTGCAGGATTTTATGCAATGAAGGATTGTTATAATGATCTGCAGAGTTTAACAATTTAATCAGAAGCTCCGAATCCCCAAAAAATTGAATTGACTTGTAACTGATCACCTTTGCAATATGGCATGTCTTAAGGAGACTGTAGCTTTCTTCCTGGCTATTCAGACTTGTTCCTAGACCCCAACTAAAGCAGGTTTCACTCAAAAAGTCCAGAGAAATAATCAGCCCACCGACACTTACGATCCCAGGATTCCACTTGGATGCACCGTCAAAGAAGATAGAGGCAGTACAATTTCTCTTCCACCACGATGGAAAGTCAATAGCACATACACGCACACACTAGCAAGGAGGAGGAAATGATTTGGAGCTGACTGACCTTCTTCGAAACACAGAGCAACCCAACCATGTGGAAATCTCTGGAGGCAGAGAGGAATTGGTAATTAATGTTTTGACTAATTCCAGAATGAGTGATTTCACTTTGCTAGCCATGTCCTTGGGAGTCAATGAGCTGATATTAAAGATCTCATTTAACGAGTTTAAAGTAGAACCAACTTCCACACATTCTAAGTGAAAACGCAAACAACAAATAAATGGTCTAGCGTTTCTGGAGAAGACTTGCAAAAAAAACATCTGAACGGTCCATGAAAGCTGTGCTTAATCAAGTTTTCACCTGTCAATACCTTTTTATGCATAATAAGCCACACGAAGAAATTCACCTTAGGAAGGATGAATGGTGACCAAATAGAATTCCATTGTGCAGGGGATAAAAATGAAGCTTGAGAAGTTTGTAATGCAGAAAATCCATGAGCAGTTGAATAAAATCATGAACGACCCCATCCCCATTTATCTTTGAAAGAATGATGGACATGATCCATTCCTGAAAGATTTGTAATCGACAATTTTTGTTGAAGGAGAAGAGGTTCTGGCATCTCCGAAAAATACTAACCTGCCCAATTCCCACTACTGTCCCAAGAGAAGATGTTTGCTAGCGGAAGGAGACCTTTGTTAATTAACCATAATTTGATCTCATTTAACGAGTTTAAAGTGGAAAGAGGAGGGTTTCTCAACAATTTGAATGTCGTTGTTCCCTCTCATTCGGAAGTATTCCCTCTGTTTATTTCTTGGAAAGATTGAATCCCTGAGATAAATGGGAAAACTGCAGGTTGGAGTAAATTCTAGAAATCAATCCCAATCTAGGATCACGAATTTGCAATCCACTTTTTGAAAGAGGTATTTTGAGAATATCCCAGCTAACCAAGTGCATCTTATTCTGATTTCCTTTGCCACCATTCCAAAGAAAGTCCCGTAGAAGCTTGGAAATATGGGCAATGATGGACCTGGGGTCAAGGAGCAAAGAAGACTGAAAAATGGGGAGGGCTAAAAGGACCGCCTTAATCAAAACCAACTTTCTAGCCTTTGTTAACCAATGACCACCCAAGGATACAATTTTGGATTTTAATTTACTTAAAACTTCCATCCAAAGTGAAGGAGGACTTGGTCCGAAGGTTAATGGGAGGCCCAAGTATTTGATCTTGTCCCACTTATCAAATCCAGGAAAGCCCAAGGAACGAGCAATTCGGAGCATTTTCAGATGATTTACATTCCATCCATATACGTCACTCTTTCTTTTATTGATCAAAGCTCCAAAGATTAAACATAAATTTCGTAAAATTTCATTGAAGGCCCGAGCAATATTTAATGAAGCCCCTCCCAGAAGAAGAGAATCATCGGCAAAAAGAGCATGATTTATAGAACCCACACCTCTTGTTGCCTTAATTCTTGGAATAGAACTTGCTACCAATTCTGCCGAGAGTTTTCTACTTAAAGATTCAACCATCGAAATATAAAGGAAAGGTGACAAAGGACACCCTTGACGAAGTCCTCTCGAGGCTTGGAAAAATGATGAATCTCTACCATTAACAAGGGGTTCTATCCAGGGCCTGTTTGTACAGGATTTAATCAAACTAACAAATTCCACACTAAAACCAAAAGAGAGAACAACTTGATAGAGAAAGGAGAGATTAACATGGTCGAAGGCATTTTTCATATCTAACTTAATGATCATACATTTCTCCTTCCTTTGGAAACTGGAGTGAAGGGCTTCTTGCACTTGTATCACATTGTCTACAAGATGCCTACCTTTAACAAACCCCCCTGAAGAGGAGATATTAAATTTCCCAGCAAGGGCTTAAGTCAGTTGGCTAAAGAGTTTGGCTAGAAGTTTATAAGAAGCGTTGAATAGCGAGGTAGGCCTAAACCTATCAAAATATGCTGGATTAATTTCCTTAGGAATTAAAGATAGGAAAGTAGAATTAGTACACCCTCCCACTTTGGATTTTTTAAGAAAGGTTGAAATCATGCGGAAAAGATCTTTTTTTATAACTTTCCAACAAACTCTGTAGAAATGAATGGAGAAACCATCCAGCCTGGGGGCTTTATCCGACTCCATATCCCATATAACGTCCACTATTTCTTTTTCTCAGAACGGTTTCACTAATCCCGCATTTAACTCAGCAGTGACTAAATAAGGAATGTTATTAAACAATCAACATTCACTACATTATCTGAGACGTCATCCTATGTAAGCAATTGTTGAAAATGAAAATGGGAAGCCTGCTGAATTTTCAATTGCCCTTTAATAACTTCACCCTCACTGGTATATATTTCTGAAATGTGGTTGCGAGAAAGTCTAGCTCTGCATTGTTTGTGGAAGAAGGAAGAATTTTT
Source organism: Pseudotsuga menziesii (assembly GCA_001517045.1). Lineage (NCBI taxonomy): Eukaryota > Viridiplantae > Streptophyta > Pinopsida > Pinales > Pinaceae > Pseudotsuga > Pseudotsuga menziesii. The sequence continues at coordinate 267,447 of LPNX010626735.1, forward strand.
ATCTTCGGCTTGCAACCAAAGACTACGAGACTTGAGATGCAAATACTCTTCTTCTTGGTGAAAATAAAAAAAAAAAATTGTTTTAGCAGACTACTCCCTATCCAATTGAGGTTTAGTAATTCAAATTCCTCCATACTTAATTAAATTTCTGCTAATGCATGGACAATTTATTGTCTGCTTCTCATTGGAGTCGTGAGAGGTTTTTTAACCCAAATTTTCAATGCATACTTAGTTCTCTTGAGTTTTTGTTCCCATATATCACTGGGAGATCCATCAACGAACTGAGACCAGGCTTGAGTCACGATTTCCCAAAAGCCTTCACGCTCGATCCATAGAGGACCGAATTAGAACGGAATAGGTCCTAAATATTCCTCTTCTTCAAACAACAAAGAGATGGGATGATGATCAAAAGTTAACTTGGGAAGGATTTTGGAAGAAATTAGAAATTTCCCCTCCAACAAAGAGCTTTGTACCAGAAATCGATCTAGATGAGAAATAATGCTGGCAACCCCAAATCTCTTATTGGTCCAAGTGAAGCGACCTTTCTTGGGTTTGAAATCAAGAAGGTCCCAAGAATGAATAAAAGAATCCACAAACTCCTGAAGTGGATATTTACCCTAGAAACCTCCTTTTTTCTCCTTAAGGTCTAAAATAATATTGAGATCCCCTGCCACAATAATATTTCTGAGAGTGTGTGTTTCAATAAAATGTGACAGAGAATTCCAACAATCCTTTTTCTCGACAAGATTTACTAGGACATAAAGGTTAAAGAGGGCTATTGAAATCTACTTGTTGTATGCTGAAGTTCTGAATAAATCCAATGTTGGGAAACAAACGAGGCTTTCAGAATAAACTTATCCTCAGAACATAAGGTTGCTAAGCCCCCTGAAGTGCTCCATGCACTAACTGGCATGCAATCATTCTTTTTTCACTTTGATTTTCTTAAGAATAATAACGATTCCTCTTCAATATTTGTCTCTTGAAGCAAGAGAATGTCTGTAGGTTCCTGTCACATACCCCAATTTCAATAACATTTTATGTTTAAGAAAACATTATATTTTACTTTTATTGTAAAGTTTATGACTATTGACCAAGTGGGGTCAAGGATGATTGTAATTAATTATGTTGAATATTTTATTATTTAATAAATAAAATATCAGACAAATAGCCAAAGGAGGTTGTTGAATGAGTTTCTACTGACCCACTAGGAGGAATAGACTGGGGTGAGAGAAAACTGACACATGGAAGCATCCTCAATCACTTCTAGTTGTTGCAAGGCACAACTTCCCTAATTTTGTGGTCATGTTCCCCAAGAAAGTGGAACGGAGCAGGTGACTCGTTAATTAAAAAAAAACTGACCAAAAGACCTAGGCATGCATATATCTATCCATCGAATTCAGTAGGAGGTTGTTCATTCTTTACCTTGTGAAATTTCTGAATTTGAAAAAGGAGCACAAGAGATTTGATGAGGGAAAAGTTAGAAGTGGATTGAGTGATTAAGACTGCATTCTGAACAAATACAACCACATAGCTAAGTTTTATACTGCTAAGGAAAAAAGTACTGCTATTGACTTGCCACTGACTTGCAGGGGTATTTAATCCCATTACTTCACACAGTGCATTCATCCTGGTGGATCAGTGAACGGTATCGGGGGTCCTAAGACAAGAAATTGAGTTATCTTCAGGAAAATGTTGGGTGGAACAGGCTCCTTGGGTTGTTTGTCTCTTCTACAAATTACAGGTTCCATTGTGTTATCTTATTTATTTATGTTCAAGAAAATTACTGGAATGAAAGCAGTCATGTTTATTTTTTCTATTATTAATTAGATACTATGAATCTAATAGTAGAATGCTTAAGTCTGTAATTATTTCAAAAAAGTTTACTTGTATACTATTATCTGAATAAATGAACCTAGAGTTAGAAATGATTAATTAATGAGAAAATTTTCTTTCTGCATTTTTCCACTCATCTTACGATGACGTACTCTAGTACAAAAATATTGTTTAGTTGTAGATAGGAATGATTATACCTGATAAAATGATCTGAACTGTTATCGAATTGTCAATTTTTCGTAGAAATGAATCAATAATCTTTTCTTCTGATAAGTTACTAGCAATATCTTCAAGTAACTGATTTAACTTTGGAATCTTTTTACTGTTATTTTTCCAGCTATTTTATCATAATAATCCATTTCTAGAATATAACCTTTTATACAAAACCTCTAAGGATATTACATAGAGTTCATTAGAGTAAGTTTTTGTCACAGAGTCATTAAACTGTGTATATTATAATACAATGATAATTACTATAATACAAACTATTTATTTACACTTAGTAAAGGAAAACCATTCATTGTTATAATACTTTAATACCTGAATAATAAACAAGTATTTTAGTTATATTATAGTAAATAATGCACAGTTAAACCTCCAACTCTTTCTTTTAAAACATCTAACACTATAAGTTCATGATGAACAGTATAGGCTGAAAATGGTTAACATTATAACACCTATTGTATTATAGTACATAAATTATGAACTTATAAGTAAACCAAACTGCAAACAATCAATATAACATTAAAATTATTATCCATATTTGTAAACTGTTCATTCTAAACCCTACTCATTAATATAACCCTTCATAACCATTTACAGAACCTATTTATAAAAAAAAAGATTTCCACAACTGGTAAATAATTAAAAATAGATAAATGTATACTTCAGATAAGGAACAAATCTTATCTCTTAAATCTTTATCCAACAGCTAAGTAAGTCGAAGGATAGATTCCATCTCTTTGAATTGAAAGGAAGACTTTTATAATTTAACTATTGTTTATACCAAAAATAAAAGATATGAAGATAACCTAAATATCAAAACTGTTTATTTAAAAACCAAACCGTAGGTTAATAATTTACAGTACCGTTTGTACAAATAGATTTTCAAACAACTAAATTTACCAATGGCTTAAACTAGTCGCAACCGTAGAATAATTTATTACCAATTGTTGTCATCACAAAAAAAAACTATTTTCCAAGATGAATGTACTATAACTACAAATGCTAACAAGTATTTACACTACAATAGTAAGTTCTTCCTTTTAAAAACAAAAGAATTATAAACAGACTCTTCATTTTATTAAGCAATTAACCAATACAGTCGCCACAAGGTTCAACTCATAAAACTAAAATGCATTAATGGTTCATAGCCTCGAAAGAGTTACAGTGACTGAGAAAGAGGTCGAGGAAGTTCCCTTATAGCTTAAATACAGCATGAACAATGAATATAAAAACCTGGAATAGTATTATTCCTACCCTAAACCATTATTACAAGAGTCACAGTCCACCTACGAAACCCTAATGGTATCACTAAGGATGAACTTACGGCCTCCTTTCCAAACAAAACAAAAATTTACCACAAGTAAATATGAACACCGTAGTAACATTCTACAGGAACCAGTGGTATCACCGCAAACAAATTCATGATGAAGGGTACCCCAGGGTTGGGACCGAGGCTTACCCGAGCCTTTCACACTCACACTTTTCAGCTCTTCGCCTTCAACATTCAATTGTGCAATGCCAAGAATTTGTCACCTATCACCAAAAAACAAACATTTAAAGTTATTTATAATATAACTTGGTATAATTTTTTTTTAAAGAAAAGAAGAACACTTGGAGAATTATTTTCAACTTACCAACTGCTTAACATTGAGCTCACGGTTATGTCGAAGAACCAGAGCTTCAAACCTGCTAACACCATGGGAAAACAAGAAGTGACCACTGTTCAAACGTTGAACCTTGATAAAACAGTTATGGTGAAGAACCAGAGCTTCAAGCCTACTAACGCCACGGCCAAGACCAGATTGAAAACTATTGCAAAGACCCGAGGAGGCCGAGGACCTATCGGCCTACTCTTCCCTTCCAAACAAACAACAGATCAAAACCAAGTGAATTTTGAGGGTACACATTGAATGCATTTGCATAGGGTTTATCACCCAAAACCCTCCACCTTGTGAGCATCCCCCACGTGGATTACACTAACATTGAAATTGTTATTTGCTTGATATAGTTTGAACCTGCATGTTAACCCTACGATTTGTGTATAAGTAATACCATTACCTTTGATAACAATAAAAAATTCATTTTTATGCATGATGGAGTTTTAGCTAGGTTGTAATGTCATTTTATGCATCGACTTCATGCTTAGGGTAGTTTTGGTTATATTTTGTAGTTAATCTTTAGTTTCCAAAATAATAATGATAATTTTAGGGATTATGAAGTTCTAGGATTAACATGGTTCTGAGACCATAGTTATAAATCAATGGGAATGTATTCTAGTATTACAAACAACTAAAAGCATGTTGATAATTATATACAATCAATCATATAATTTATTTGTTTAAAACAAATGATCACCCTATCAACTCCACTTGCTACCTAGGTAGAATAGTCCTTGCTATAGGCTTAAGAATTCTTACACTTTGATAATCTAGAGAATAAATAGAGTTTAAAGGATCTTTCCTAACTTAATCGTTTAGTATTCGAGCCTTAAATTTTTACATCGTAAACCTGGAAGTAAGTTTTTATCTGTGAGTGTTGTACAAGCATCAGATCTGTGTTAGTTTTGAAAAAGTTAAGTAAGCCTCGGGCTAACCTCAGGCCCCCTTTAGTAAGAAAAGAAAATAACTATCAGAATCATACACATTCTTACAAATAAACCAATGATCTAAATTCAATAATTTTTAACTCATTAACTTTTGATAAATAGTTTTATTCAAGACTTAAAATCAATACAGATTGAGTACGGTTAGTGGCATGTGAATCTTAAGTTAGTAAGTAAATTCTGTATCCTTTTAGTTACATTTAACTAAAGAGTATTGAATCCTATATTTTTCTCTTTATGTCTTGTCTTTGTAAACTATCTGTTAACTAGACTAAAGTTTATTATTAAACAAGCATTCTGGCTATGATTTGTCATTTAATATCACATAGAAAAATTTTAAATTTTTGTGAATTTTTGGAGATGTTACATATGGTATCAGAGCCTATGTTCAGACACTAGGCCTGAAGTGGCTCAACGCATGTAAACAAAAAGTAAATAGAAAGTATGGATACTGATTTATGATTTTAAATGTTGTTGTACATAATATTTTGTGAATAATATTTGCAGGTATGGAAGGGATCGAAGAGTATGCTGAAAGGAGGTCCCCGTTAAATGAATAAACTAATTTTGGAAAAGAACCTGCTAAAAAAGAGATAACTAATAACTCATCTGAATTATTGCAAATAGTTAATGATCTAAAAATTGGAATGGAGACCGTTAAAAAAAATGAGAGAATCTTAGGATCTCGTGAGGAGTTGAATCAAATACTGTTGGAATAGTTTTATAACAAAGAAAATGATAAACAGATAGAATCTGACACTATGTCCTATCAACATAAGGGTAAAAAGTCAAAATACTCAAAAATTGAAAGCAGTTCTTCTTCTGAAATTAATGGTAACTCATACAGAAAGAAAAACTAGTATTCTAGTGACAGTAGCAAGAGTAATTATCCCTCTAGAAAGAAGAAGTACAAGCCCTATGAAGAGATTTCTAGGGAGTTCAAAAAGATTAAACAACCAATTTTCAATGGCGAAACAGAAAAAGGAGAGGAAGCCAAAGCATGGATGTTCGGAATGAAAAAGTACTTTTAGATATATAATTATTCAAATCAGTTAAAAGAGATGATGTCAATATATAACTTAATTGAAAAAGCTAACATCTGGTGGTAGGACATAAAACGAGTTAAGGACATAAAAGAGAAGAATATAAACTGGAGCACTTTTAAAAAGTACTTTAAAAATAAATATATGTCGGAGCAATATTACGAGGAACGAGCTAAAGAATTTTATGACCTAAGGTTGGGAACCATGAGTATGAAAGAGTTAAATAGTAAATTTTTAAGCTTACTATGATATGTGTCGTATATTGTTGATGAAAAACCAAAGTTACAGTGGTTTATGAGTTTTTTACCTTTTCATATTAAGGACATAATTGAAGAGGCCGTGCAAAAAGAAAATTTTTGCTAAGAGCAAAACCAGAAAAGGCAGAACATGCCAAACTGGAAAGTAAAAAGGGCTAATAATTTTGAACCAAGAATGAAAAATTTCACACCTAGTCGAAATTTTGGGCATAATAACTCACGCAATCTTCCTAACATAAAATTTCAAGAAAGTAATTCAAAAAGTAACCCACACCAAAACCTACTGTCATAGGAAATAAAAAATTTACAAATAATCACAGTAATTATGTTAAAAACAACAAATGTGAGGAACTGGTAAAATGTTGGGAATTCCAGGGACCTCACTATGCATCAAGTTGTACTAATAGGAAGAAGATTGTAAACAACATTCATGTTGTGCGGGAAGAAACAATGGTTGGTTATTTAGCGAGAGGGATTCCCAGAATCAATGCAGCGCTGGAAAACAGTCAGGCTGAATATAGGACTTCCATGGTGGAAGTAGAAGGCATTTTGATGGCATAAACCTATTTCTATTTTAGTTGACCCAGCGGCTAGCTTGAGTTATGTCTCTCCCAATTTAGTAGAGAAAAGTAAACTACCAGTAGAAAAATTACAAAATCATGGCTGGTTCATTTAGCTATAGGAGCAAAAAGGAAAGTAAGTGATTTTGTGAAAGATTGTACATTATTTATGAATCAGTTTGAAACTTCTGTAAAGTTGAATGTATTTCCATTAGGCTCCTATGATGTATTAATTGGAATGGATTGGTTGGAAAATCATCGAGTAGTGTTAAATTGTTTTGATAAAACTTCTATCTGTTTAAATAACGAAGGAGAAACGGTAACAGTAAAATGAATCCCTAGAAAAACAACAATCAGACAGATTTCCACCTTACAACTAACAAGGGTTGTTCGAAAGAGATGTAAATCTTTTGTTGTAACTATAACTAATGAAGAACACACTAATAAAGAAGATAAGCTAAAATTAGAAGATATACCAATTTTGAGATCTTATTCGGATGTATTTCCGGAGGAAATTCCAGGATTTCCTCCAAAAATGGAGTTGGATTTCACTATTTAGCTGGTACTAGGTGCGGTGCCTAACTCAAAAGCTCCTTACCGGATGAACATCCTCGAGCTTAATGAACTAAAATCACAATTAAAAGAACTTATGGATAAAAGGTATATAAGACCAAGTGTGTATCCTTGGGGAGCACCGGTCATTTAAAAAAAAAAAAGAAGGACGGTACTTTATGCTTATGCATTGACTACCGTCATCTTAATAAAATGACAATTAAAAATAGATACATGTTGCCCCGCATAGATGATTTGTTTAGTTACGTGAAGCAACCGTATTTTCAAAAATTGACTTAAGATCCGGTTATCATCAAGTCCAGATTAAGGATGAGGATATTTTCAGGACGACTTTTAGGACCTGATATGGTCACTATGAGTTCGTTTTCATGCCATTTGGGATAGCTAATGCCCCGACAGTCTTCATGTTTTTAATGAACAACGTATTACATAAATATCTAGATAAGTTTGTAGTAGTTTTTATTGATGATATTTTAATCTATTCTAAGACTAAAGAAGATCACGAAGAACATTTAAAAATCATTTTACAAGTGTTGAGGGAACATCAGCTATATGGAAAGTTCAGTAAATGCAACTTATTCAAAGATAAAATACAATACTTGAGTCACATAATAACTAAATATGAGATTTTAGTTGACCCAGATAAGATAAAGCAATTAACGAATGGTCGGTCCCAAAGGATGTGACTGATGTACGATCATTCATGGGGATCATTAGGTATTATCGAAGGTTCATTGAGGGATTTTCAAGGATCGTGAATCCCATAACTTCTCTACATAAGAAAGGGAAGAACTTTGTATGGGATCGAAAATGTGAAGAGAGTTTTAAGAAATTAAAATAATTATTAACTACTGCACCCATTTTAAGAATTGCGGATCCTAACAAGGATTTTTTTGTATGCATTGATGCATGCAACGATGGCCTTGGTGGGGTTTTAACTCAATAAGGACACACAATAGCGTACAGGTCTAGGAAACTTAAAATTCACAAGAAAAATTATGCTACTTAACGATCTAGAATTGACTACCGTGATACATGCTTTAAATATGTGGCTCCATCACTTGATCAGGAGAAAATTTATTTCAATGACAGATAATAAGGGTTTAAAGTATCTGTTGGATCAACCAAATTTAAATGCAAGGAAATCTAGCTAGCTATCTTTCCTTAGCGGATATGATTTTGAGATCCAACATATCAAGGGGAAGGAAAATAAAGTAGCTGATGCTTTGAATAGAAATGCAAGATTAAATTTTATAGAAGCAATCGGTACTTACATTTAACAGATTTAGAAGATCAGCTCGAAGGAGTAAAATTGGATGAAAATTACAGAAAATTGCAAGGAAAAGTGGCAGAAAATGTAACTGAAAGTTGAAATACAAGTTACAGTCTAAATGAAAAGGGGTTAATACTTTATAAAAATAGATTGTATATACCTAACGTATCTAAAGTTCAGTTTCTGATTTTGAATGAGATACATAAAAGTCCTTATTCTGGACACCCTAGCTATCAAAAGACAATAACTATGTTACAGAAATATTACTTTTGGCCGAATATGAAGAATGAGTTGGTAGAATATATTTCTAGATGTTTTGAATGTCAATAGGTTAAGACTGAACATCAGTATCCAACTGGTTTATTACAATTATTACCAATTCCTGACTAGAAATGGGAAGTCGTCAGCATTGATTTCATTACAGGTTTTCCTAAAAATTAGAACCAGAATGATTCAATAATGGTAGTTGTTGACAAACTCAGCAAGGCAGCCCATTTTATACTAGTAAAGACCACTCATAAGGTTGCTAACATTACTGAAATATTTATGAAACGAATTTTTCGTTTGCATAGAATTCCAAAAGTTATAATTTATGACAAGGACTCTAAATTCATAGGAAACTTCTGGAAATATTTATTTAAAGGCCTAGATACTACTTTGAATTTCAGTACATATTTTCATCCACAAACGGATGGACAGACAGAAAGGGTAAATCATATTTTGGAATATATGTTAAGGATGTATATAAGAGAACAACCAAGTAAATGGGAGAACTAATTACACTTGGTTGAGTTTGCATACAACAACACTACCAATCTTCAGCAAAATTCAACCCATTTGAAATTCTGTATGGCAGAAATGCAATACTCCCATCTCATGGAGTAACCCCGTTGACCGGTTAATACTAGGACCCGAGTTATTAAAGGAAATGGAATTAACCATGAAGCAGGTACAAGGTAATTTAAAGGTTTCACATGATAGACAGAAGAGCCAAGAGGATCTTAAATGAACTCAAAAAAAGTTTCAGTTGGGTGAACATGTTTTTATTAAGGTAAAACCTAAAAAGAACTCCTTAAAATTAGGGAGTTATGCTAAGCTAGCACCCAGGTACTCTGGGCCTTTTGAAATATTGTCCAGAGTTGGACCGGTGGCATACCAATTGGCCTTACCACTGAATCTTAAAGTTCATAATGTTTTTCATATTAATATGTACACGATGCTACTCATGTGATAAATTGGAATGATGTACAGGTGGATCCTGAAGGAGATTTTCTGGTGGAACCGGAATGTATCCTCGACAAGAGGGAGATCTTGCTTCATAATCGCACCATTGGACAGGTGAAGGTGCAATGGAAGCACCTTAGTCCATAAGAAGCAACTTGGGAATTAGAGAGTCAATTGCGGGAAGCATATCCAATTCTGTTATAGGGAATCTTTGAGGATGATAAAAAAGAAACATGGAGGATGATGTTGGAGTTAAGGGGGGGTGTATGTCATGTACCCCAATTTCAATAACATTTTATGTTTAAGAAAACATTATATTTTACTTTTATTGTAAATTTTATGACTATTGACCAAGTGGGCTCAAGGATAACTGTAATTAATTATGTCGAATATTTTATTATTTAATAAATAAAAGATAAGACAAATAGCCAAAGGAGGCTGTTGAATGAGTGTCCACTGACCCACTAGGAGGAATACACTAGGGTGAGAGAAAACTGACGCATGGAAACATCCTCAATCACTTCTAGTTGTTGCAAGGGGAAACTTCCCTAATTTTGTGGTCATGTTCCCCAAGAAAGTGGAATAGAGCAAGTGGCTCATTAATTAAAAAAAACTGACCAAAAGACCTAGGCATGCATATATCTATCCATCGAATTCAGCAGGAGGCTGTTCATTCTTTACCTTGCGAAATTTCTGAAGTTGAAAAAGGAGCACAAGATTTTTGATCAGGGGAAAGTTAGAAGTGGATTGATTGATTGATTAAGACTACATTCTGAACTAATTCAGCCACATAGCTGAGTTCTATACTACTGAGGACAGAAGTACTGTTGTTGAGTTGCAGGGGTATTTAATCCCATTACTTCACATAGTGCATTCATTCTGGTGGATCATTGGACAGGATCGGGGGTCCTAAGACAAGCAATTGAGATATCTTCAGGAAAAGGTTGGGCGGAACAAGCTCCTTGGGTTGTTTGTCTCTTCTACAAATTACAGGTTCCATTATGTTATCTTATTTATTTCTGTTCAAGCAAATTACTGGAATGAAAGCAGTCATGTTTAGTTTTTCTATTATTATATGAATCTGATAGTAGAATGCTTAAGTCTGTAATTATTTCAGAAAAGTTTACTTGTATACGATTATCTGAATAAATGAACCTAGAATTAGAAATGATTGATTAATGAGTAAAATTCCTTTCTACGTTTTTCCACTCATCTTACGATGACATACTCTAGTACAAAAGGATTTTTTAGATGTAGATAGGAATACTTATACCTGATAAAATGATATGAACTGTTATCGAATTGTAGAGTTTACGTAGAAATGAATCAACAATATTTTCTTCTGACAAGTTACTAGCAATATCTTCAAGTAACTGATTTAACTTTGGAAGCTTTTCACTGTTATTTTTTCATCTATTTTATCATAATAATCCATTTCTAGAATATAATATTTTATACAAAACCTCTAAGGATATTACATAGAATTCATTATAGTAAGTTTTTGTCACACCGTCATTAAACTGTGTATAGTATAATACAATAATAATTAATGTAATACAAACTATTTATTTACACTTAGTAAAGAAAAACCATTCATTATTCTAATACTTTAATACCTGAATTATAAACAAGTATTCTAGTTATATTATAGTAAATAATGCACAGTTAAACCTCCAACTGTTTCTTTTAAAACATCTAACACTGTAAGTTCATGATGAACAATCAATAGGCTGAAAATGGTTAACATTATAACACCTATTGTATTATAGTACATAAATTATGAACTTAGTAAACTAAACTGTAAGTAATCAATATAACATTAATATTATTATTCATATTTGTAAACTGTTCTTTCTAAACCCTACTCATTAATATAACCCTTCATAACCATTTACAAAACCTATTTATAAAAAAAAAAGATTTCCACAGATAGTGAATAATTAAATATAGATAACTGTATAATTCAGATAATGAACAAATCTTATCTCTTAATTTTTTATTCAACAGCTAAGTAAGTCGAAGGATAGAATCTAGCTCTTCCAATTGAAAGGAAGACTTTTATAATTTAACTATTATTTATACCAAAAATCGAAGATATGAAGATAACCTAAATATCAAAACTGTTTATTTAAAAACCAAACCCTAGGTTAATCCTTTATGGTACCGTTTGTACAAATAGATTTTCAAGCAACTAAATTTACTAATGGCTTAAACCAGTCGCAGTCGTAGAATAATTTATAATCAATTGTTGTCATAACATAAAAAAACTATTTGCCAAGTTGAATGTATTGTAACTCCAAATGCCAACAAGTATTTTCATTGTGGCCATAAGCTCTGACTTTTAAAAACAAAAGAATTATAAACATTCTTCATTTTATCAAGCAATTAACCAATACAGTCGCCATAGGGTTCAACTCATAAAACTAAAATGCATTAACGGTTCATATCCTCGAAAGAGTTATAGTGGCTGAACAAGAGGACGAGGAAGTTCCATTATAGCTTAAACACGGCATGAAAAATGAATATAAAACCCTAGAACAATATTATTCCTACCCTAAACCATTATGACAAGAGTCATAGTCCACCTGCGAAACCCTAAGGGTATCACTAAGGATGACCTTACAGCCTCCTTTCCAAACAAAACAACAATTTACCACAAGTAAATCTGAACACAGTAGTAACATTCTACAGGAACCAGTTGTATCACCATAGACACATTCACGATGAAGGGTACCCCAGGGTTGGGACCAAGTCTTACCCGAGCCTTTCATGCTCACACTTTTTATCTCTTCGCCTTCAACATTCAACTGTACAATGCCAAGCATTTGTCACCTATCACCAAACAACAAACATTTAGAGTTATTTAGAATATAACTTGGTATAATTTTTTTAAAGAAAAGAAGAACAATTGGAGAATTCTTTTCAACTTACCAACTGCTTAACATTGAGATCACAGTTATGGCGAAGAACCAGAGCTTCAAACTTGCTAACGCCACTAGAAAACAAGAAGTGAACACCGTTTAAATGTTGAGCCTTGATAAAACAGTTATGGCAAAGAACTAGTGCTTCAAGCCTACTAATGCCATGACCAAGACCAGATTGAAAACTATTGCGAAGACCCGAGGAGGTCGAAGGCCTGTCAGCCTACTCTTCCCTTTCAAACAAACAACTAATCGAAACCAAGCGAATTTTGAGGGTAAACATTGAATGCATTTGCATAGGGTTTATCACCCAAAACCCTCCACCTTGTGAGCATCCACCACGTGGATTACACTAACATTGAAATTTTTATTTGCTTGATATTGTTTGAACCTACATGTTAACTTTGCAATTTGTGTATAAGTAATACCATTACCTATGATAACAATAAACAATTCATTTTTATGCATGATGGAGTTTTAGCTAGGTTGTAATGTCATTTTATGCATTGACTTCATGCTTAGGGTATTTTTGGTTATATTTTGTAGTTAATCTTTAGTTTCCAAAATAATAAAGATAATTTTAGGGCTTAGGAAGTTCTAGGATTAACATGGTTAAAGACCATAGTTATAAAACAATGGGAATGTGTTCTAGTATTACAAACAACTAAAAGCATGTTGATAATTATATACAATCAATCATATAATTTATTTGTTTAAAACAAATGATCACCCTATCAACTCCACTTGCTACCTAGGTCGAATAGTTCTTGCTATAGGCCTAGGAATTCTTACACTTCGATAATCTAGACAATAAATAAAGTTTGAATGATCTTCCCTAACTTACTCGTTTAGTCTTCTGAGCCTTAAATTTTTACATCGTAAACCTGGAAGTAAGTTTTTACCTCTAATTCTTGTACAATCATCAGATCTGTGTTAGCTTTGAAAAATTTAAGTAAGCCTCAGGATAACCTCAGGCCCCCTTTAGTATTAAAAGAAAATAACCATCAGAATCATACACATTCTTACAAATAAACCAATGATCTGAATTCAATAATTTTTAACTCATTAATTTTTGATAAATATTTGTATTCAAGACTGGAAATCAATATAGATTGAGTACAGTTAGTGGCATGTGAATTATAAGTTAGTAAGTAAATTCTGTAGCCTTTTAGTTACAGTTAACTAAAGAGTATTAACTCCTAAGTTTTCCTATTTATGTCTTCTCTTTGTAAATTATCTGTTAACTAGACTAAAGTTAATTATTAAACTAGCATTCTGGCTATGATTTAGCATTTAATATTACCTAGAAAAATTTTAAATTTTTATGAATTTTTGGAGATGTTACAGTTCCATTCTCAATAGATCTTTCACTGCTTCTGCTTTCTTGGGATTCCCCAGTCCCCTACAATTCCATGAGATGATCTGCATTATTTACCTGTGCAAGAGGGAGTTGGCCCACCCTTTGGGGGTCTATTCTGCTTGCTTCTACCTATAGACATCTCAATTGTGTCCTGACTACCATGCATCTTTAATCGCTCAACTTCTTTTCTCTGATCTCCTTTCGAGACTTCCTACATGTCTTTTTAGTGATTTTCTCAATAGAATCTTCATCTGAGGAACCAAAAGTATCGCCTGACTTCTTCTTAATAATTTATGCATAGGAGGGAGAAGATGTGGCACCTAGAGGAGATTTGTGAATTTCCTGTAAGTTTGAATCAGCACAAGGAATTTCAAAAAGAACAGGTCCAGATTGTTCTTATGACTTGATATTTACTTCACCTTCATCTATGAGCTCATCTAATTGTTGCACTTCACCCTCTCTAAGAACAAGAGAAATATGATCTTCAGAGGGACACAAGACGACAAAAGGATTTGATGAAGCTGAAACTTTTTCCACAACTTGAGTTTTATAAATCTTCTTCTCAACGGGAATGAATCCATTCCATGTATTTCCTCCTTTTCCTTTCATTCTAGTATCTTGTTTGGAAGTTCCTACGTTTTGAACATGAATCCATTTATCAACCTTCTCTTTTACAATTTCTTCTTCTTATTTTTTCTTGCAATTTCGAGCATAGTGGCCATATCCATAGCAATGACGACACTTGAATGGAATTTGTTCGTAATCAAGCTCTTGAATATGTGACCATTCAACAATAGTTAACTTGATCGCCTCAAGAATCCCAATCTCTAAATCTACTTCAACACAAATTCTTGCACACGAGTATTGTTCTTTCCTTTCTGCCTCATCAATATACTTTCCAAGCTTATTTCCGATGGTTTCTAGAGATTCTAAATTCCAACAATGGAGGGGAAAAGGGGGGAGCCTAACCCAAACAGGAATGGTTGAAAGAACACTCTGAGTAGGGTCGAAATTATGAGTCCACTTATTCAAATAGATCTCTTGAGGACCCATAAAATAGGGGCCATTTCGAAAGATGAGATCTCTATATTTAGTTGAATCAAACACGAATACATAGTAACCTCTTCCAACCAAATGATTGTGGATTCCTTCGGTGACCAGAAGCCTTCAATTACGCTGCACCTAGCCATCGATTGCCTTAGGAGAAGGCCAGAGACCAGTAAATTGTCCAATAAGAACACGTTCAGATAGGTTCAAAGCAATCCGACATGGTCGTTTGGTAGGCAATTCGACAGATGGAATATCAACTTTCTTCACAAATTGCTACACTAAAGAGGTTCCCTTCCTCTTGCCACAGGAGGCAACCAATTTTTGAAGGAAACAAATTCAGGAGGAAGAGGAGGAGGTGGATCCCCTCCAAATTCCAAGGTTCAGGATGCTCACACAGATAAAAGAAAACTTGAAAGGAACAAGAAACCAGTCTTTCTTGTTCGAAGCAGATAACCAATCCTAGAAAAAATACTCTCTAACGCGCACACAAAACAAGGACAGATCCAGACCGTAATCGAGTAGAGGTAGATCGGAGCAGGCCAAGAATCCAACTTGCTAACACAAGGCTCGATCCACGTTGTCACCAATTCAGCAGCACAATCCTGCAAAGAGAGACAGAACCAGAAACTCCAAAGAGATTGAACTGAAGCCAAAGGCTCTTCTCACGGATTCAAAATCCAAGCAATGATCCTCTGACTCCAGATTAGCAGCAGCACTTGCAACTAGATCTGCAAAAGCTCATAGAATGTCTTTCTCCAAACAGCAGTAGCTCACAAACCTGAAATAAACCAGGACCTCTAGTGAAAGAACCAGACTCGGATCAAGAATTCATAATCTTGAATTCAAAAATTAGTGTCATTTTTGAGAGCTTATCTACTTCTGTATTTAGCTCCATGACACTTGAACTCCTTTAACTAGAAGAATGTGAGGAATAAAAAAAATCCAAATTATCTTCCATTCCATAACTATTTGTTAACCATTTGATCCCTATCAACGTGATCCAGCCACAAACTATATAAATGTGGTAGTTTAATGTTTTTCTCTATTCTCACACTTTTATCCTCAAACTCATCAATATTTCAACCATTTAAATACATCTTTCTCTCCTTCCACACATTTTGTGAAATCTCTCATAAACATGGTACTTATTATTCTCATGTTTTCGATTTATAGCAAACACCACCAATGAATGGAAAACATGATAACAAGAATCACGGTATGAAAACCATGATTTTAAAGTATCCATAGAGACCATTATCTTCAAATCTCCACCATTTACTCATTTATTTATTTATTTTTAATATAGACATATAAAGTTTGTACATGATAAAGAAATAAAATTTTAATATAGATATATAAATTTTGTAGATTATAAAGAAGGTTAGTAAATTTTATTAAGATCCATTTAAAAATAAAAAAAATAGTGCTTTTCATTTTTAATCAATTTTTTGTTTCACTATTGTTGGATAGTGTGACAACTAATTTTGGTGAGTTTGGATTATGACATTTTCTATATCCTATTATTCTGGTTTTGGTTGGGATAATGCAATCTAAGTTAGAAAAAATAATTATTTGTCCAGTTTAATGTATGTAATGTAACTATATAAAAGGAGCTATAATTTGTATAAGTCGACAATCATTATTAAGTAAATGTGAGAAATGGTTGTAAACCTGAAATCTGTTGTAATCTCCATCTTTAAATAATAAGAAATACCAATACTATTTGCTTTATGGATATTTTCATTTAGAAAATTTTACCAAATAAATCTCTATATCAAATTTTGTATGATTGTCAAGCTACAAAGAAGAGAAGACCCTAATCTTTGAAGATCAGTTCTTGGTTGAAGAAGTCAGATTAGAGATCAGAGTGGAAGCTATGGAGTAAAGCACTGAGTTTGCTGAGCGGTAATTCGAAATTTTCGAACCTCTTGTGCATAAATTTTTCACGCCCATAATACATCAAGAGTAGATCCATCGAGAGAAGCGATAAGGTATATGCTGTGGTATATGTTTTTTACTAGCAACAACCATATTAATAAGATTAATATGTTTGGAATACGTCGAGAGGAATATATCACCAGTGAAGTTAATTTAA
This sequence comes from Pseudotsuga menziesii, assembly GCA_001517045.1. Classification (NCBI taxonomy): domain Eukaryota; kingdom Viridiplantae; phylum Streptophyta; class Pinopsida; order Pinales; family Pinaceae; genus Pseudotsuga; species Pseudotsuga menziesii. The sequence goes on from LPNX010626735.1 coordinate 284,463, forward strand.
TAGTTGTATCATGATTGGAGTTAACCTAATAGTTAATCTAATAGTTATCCAATATAATTGCGATTAAGTTAAAGTTAAGCTAATAGTTGTAGAATCATTGGATTTAAACTAATAATTGTATCTAATAGTTAATTTAAAAGTTAATATATCAACCATTGCAGTTGAATTAAAATTTGTGATTGGAGTTGAAGTTAAGTTAAAGGTGTATCATCATTGGACTTAACCTAATAGTTATAAATTTTTTTCCTAAAGAATGTGTCAATTACTTGTATCTAATGGTTAATCTAACATAAAAACCACTTAAGTTGTTGTTGTTAAGCTCATAGTTGAAGTTAAGCTCATAGTTGTATCATCATGTTGGAGTTAAGCCAATAGTTGTATTTAATAGTTAATTTAAAAGTTAATATAAATCTATTGTAGTTAATAAAAGAGCTTCGAGTTATCCTGACTTCTAGCTTCCAAATAGAGTTGGGATAAGCCTTATGCACATTAACTGGACTCACAATTGGTAGGTGGAGTTTGAGTGTCACATCAGTTGCACATTACCATGCCACTAAGTGCAGTTATCACATGAGTTAAGATGAATTTATTAGGATTTCAAAGAATTTTATTCGGAATTATACTATCACACAAAGTGCACTTTACTTCAACTCCCAACTGTAAAATGCAGTTTGACTAATTAACTCGACTTCGAGCTACTAGATGGAGCTCAACTATCACATGGACTACACATTACCATGCCATTAAGTTCAGTCATCACATGAGCTATTTTTTATTTTTTATAATTTTTTATAAGGAGTTCTATCGAATAATAGTTAATTTAAAAGTTAATATAAATTTATTGTGGTTAATAAAAGAGCTTTGAGTTATCCTGACTAAGACTTATGCACATTAACTAAACTCCCAATTGGTAGGTGGAGTTCAAGTGTCACATGAGTTGCACAATACCATGCTACTAGGTGTAGTTATCACATGAGTTCAGAGGAATTTATTAGGAGTTCGACTCTTACATGATTGCACATTAGCTAGACTCCTAGATTCCAAATGCAGTTGGACTAAGCCGTAAGTAATTAGAGTTGAAGTTAAGCTAATAGTTGTAGAATCATTGGAGTTAAGCTAATAGTTGTATCTAATAGTTAAGCTAATATAAATCTATTGTAGTTAATAAAATAGCTATGAGTTATCGTGACTTCTAGCTTCCAAATGGAGTTCGACTAAGCCTTATACACATTAAGTGGAATCCCAATTGGTAGGTGGAGTTCGAGTGTCACATGAGTTGCACAATACCATGCCCTAAGTGCAGTTATCACACGAGTTCATAGGAATTTATTAAGAGTTTGAACTATTTTATTTGGAGTTCGACTCTTACATGACTGCACATTAGCTAGACTCCTAGATGCCAAATGCACTTGGACTAAACCGTAAGTAACTAGAGTTGTAGTTAAGCTAATAGTTGTAGAATCATTGGAGTTAACATAATAGTTGCATATAATAGTTAAGCTAATAGTTATCCAATATAACTTTGATCAGAGTTGAAGTTAAGCTAATAGTTCTAGACACATTTGTGTTAAGCTAATAGTTGTATCTAATTATCGATGGAGTTAAGCTAGCAGTTGTATCTAATAATTGAATAGTTGAAGATTAGTTTTAATTTTTACAACTATCACTAACTCTACTTATCACATGTTAATTAAATTATATTTCATATTTTTTTGAAATTATTAATTATTAATTTTGTATGACACTCATATAATCAATCTGGACAGTACACTTGTCTCATTCTCGTTTAATCTTGGACGACTACGATAGAATCAATCTGGACAGTACACTTGTCTCATTCTCGTCGGTAGATGAAAAAGCATAGATGGTAGTCCACCCCAAAATTCTAACATATATACGCCTATCGGCGTAAACATAAGGTTATTATAGTGTGATGTCACACTAACTTTAAGAGGTTTATGTATTAAAGGGGCATGCTTTATGTTTAAAGCTTTTAAACATATGGTTAAAATAACATTAAAAAATTAAAGCTTAAGTTGTTTTAAAGGAGTGGATCACATCAGGTGGGATATGTAGGTTTTATAAAGTTTTTTTTAATATATATATTTTTTATATCAAATCTTTATTAATTCCTTATCCTAATTGGAATCAAGGTTTTATATATTTCTTATCCATTATTTAAAGATTTGTATTATAAGTGTTGTGTAAGATAATGGCAAAGATGTAGAGTGGCAAATTCGAGGTGGAGAAACTTAATGTCAAGATTAATTTTGAGCTTTCGAAGTTGAAGATGAGAGACTTACTGGTCCAACAAGGAGTGCAGAAAGTATCGACAAACAAATCGAAGAATCTCGTAGGTATGTCAGATGATGAATGGGAGGAGTTGGATTCAAAATCCCTTAGCACTATATATTTGTGCCTGTCAAACAAAGTTTTGTTCAACATTGTTGGAGAAGAAACAACAACTGGCTTATGGAATAGACTTGAAAGTATATGTATGAAAAGATCCTTCACAAACAAGACCTTTCCGAGGAGAATTTACTATATGCCCTGCAAATGGATGAAGATATGAAAATACCTAATCATTTAAATACTTTTTATGATATGATTTGTCAATTAACTAGTTTGGGTGAAAACATCAATGAAGAAGAGAAGATAGTTGCCTTGTACACTGCCTGATTCCTAGAACCATCTTATCATCTCTATGTGGTTTAGTAATTCAGAGGATTTTGATTATGACGATGTTATTGGAGCCTTGTTATGTGAAGAGTTGCATAAGAAAAATAATTCAGGAAAAAGAAATGCCTCCAGATCTAAATCAATAGTTAAAAAGGGGAAGCGAAAGTGTTGATATTGTAACAAACCGGACCATCTGAAGAAGGATTGTTGGAAAAGACAAGCCAAGAAGATTAATCCAAAGAGCACTCCAAGAATGAAGCAAATGCAACAGAGACGAGTTTAGGTATGATAAATGAGGTATTGTTTGTTTCTAATGTTTCGAATTATAAACATGATTGGTTGTTAAACTCTAGTGCCTCTCACTGTGTGTCTTCACAAAAGTTGGTTCTCCACCTACCAACCAATTAGTGATGGTGTAGTCTTTATGGGAAATGAATTTTCCTGTATCATTATTGGGATTGGTATTATTAGAATTAAAATGTATGATGAGACTAAGAGAACATTAACAGAGGCGAGGCATGAACCCGAACTCATGAATAACCTAATATCTATGGGAGTACTAGATGTTGTTGGGTATCAATTTGCAGTTCATTGAGGATGGAGTGATGAAGGTGTCAAAGGGTGTTTTAATTGTCATGAAAGCTAAAAGGATGAATGGAAACCTTTATAATCTAGAAGGAAGAATTGAGGTAAGTCAAACAACGGTTGTGTCTGAAGTTGCATGTGATCTTGCTTGTTTATGGCATCAACACTTGGGCAATATGAGCGAGTGAGAGTTGAAGGTACATGTTGATCATAAGTAACTTCTTAGCTTAAAAACTATGAATTTTAATCTCTGCAAGTACTGTATGTTTGGAAAACAGACTAGACCAAAGTTTAAAACATGGAAGCATATTAGTAAAGGTATCCTAGATTACATTCATTCTAATGTGTGGGGACCATCCCATGTTGTTTCCTTTGGAGGATCATTGCATTTCGTAACTTTTATAGATGATTTATCTAAGATGGTTTGGATATACCTACTGAGAAGAAAGGTCGGTGTGTTTAATTCTTTTAAATAGTTTAGATCTTTGGTTGAAAAAAAAGCATCGATAGATCAATCAAGTGTCTTAGAATAGAAAATGGTGGTGATTTCACGTCTAAGGAGTTTGAAATCTATTGCAAAGAAGTTGGGATCGAAAGGCATAAAACCACGGTTTACACTCCTCAGCAAAATGGTGTCATTCAACACATGAATATGACTCTTTTAGAGAGAGCAAAGTGCATGCTTAGTAATTCCAAACTGCAACAGGAGTTGTGGGGATAAGAAGTTCTTAAAACTTGCTATATGATTAATCGATCACCATCAACTGGAATAGAATGTAAGATTCCGTAAGAGATGCAGACATAGCACCTCTGTGACTATTCAAATATTAAGATTTTTTGTTGTAGCGTTTATGCGTTAATTCCAAAGAATCAACGTTCTAAATTAGATCCAAAATCAAAATATACATCTTTGATGGATATGGTGATGGAATTAAGGGGTACAGATTGTGGGATCCTACTTCCCACAAAATCATCATTAACATAGATGTTGTGTTTGATGAATCGTCACTCATGAAATAAAATGGAGTAGATGTTGAGATGAAACATGTAGAAGAAGCACATATTCAGAAAATTCAGTTAGATACTCGGCCATCTACAAGAAAGGAGGATCATGAAGACATCCATTCCTGTAGATGTAGATGAGATTACAAAAGATTTCTAAGAAACGGAGGAAATGTCACAACCACAACAAACTTTGCGAAGATCTAGACATGTTAAAACTTTTCCAAAAAGGTATGAAGATTATGCTTCATCTGTTGCTTTGATTTCTAATGATGGGGAGCCTAGTTGTTATCAAGAAGCAATGGAGGCATCTCAGAATGCTAAATGGAAATTACTAATGAAAGAAGTGGATGCATTTGAAAAGAAAAAAACGTGCGAGCTGGTGGAACTTCCAAAGGACACAAAAAGTTGTTGGTTGCAAATGGGTCTACAAGCTGAAAAAAGGTGTTGATGATAAGTTTGATAAGTACAAAGCAAGACTGGTTGCAAAAATCTGTTCTCAAAAGGAAGGTGTCGATTTCCATGAGATTTTTCCACTAGTTGTTAAGCTTGTTTCTATTCGGTTAGTGTTCTAGCACAAGTTAATTTATTTGATATTGAGTTAGAGCATTAAGATATTAAAACTACTTTTCTACATGGAGATTTGGATGAGGACATTTACATCGAATAACCAAAAGGGTTTGTTTAGAATTGCAAAGGAAGGTTTGTTTACAAATTCAATAAATCATTGCATGGCCTGAAGCAATCTCCCAAGAAATGGTACAAGAAATTTGATTCCTTCATGGTGAGCCATAATTTCACTAGAAGTGAGTATGATCATTGTGTTTACTTTAAAAAGTTGGAAAATGGAATATTCATTCATTTGGTTTTGTATGTTGATGATATTCTTGTTGCAAGCCAAAGCATGGTTGAAATCAACAAGTTGAAGGTTCAGTTGGCTAGGACATTCGATATGAAGGATCTTGGAGCAACAAAACAAATCTTGGGCATGGCGATACACAGAGACAGAAAAATGGTAAGTTGTGGTTATGTAGTATGAAGTTTAATGTATTTGATGGTCTGTACTAGACTAGACATTTCACATGCAGTTAGAGTTGTCAGTAGGTACATGGAAAATCCAAGTAAATAGCATTGAGAAACAGTGAAATGGGTGCTTCAATATCTCAGAGCCACAAGTAATTATTGCATCGCCTTTGATGGTTTGAGTGATGTGATCTGGGGTTATGTCACGGGTTATGTCGATCCAGATTTTGCACTTGACTTGGACAAAAGAAGGTCCACTTCTGGATATTTATTTACTCTTGCAGGTGGAGTTATTACTTGGATGTCAAAGCTTCAAAACGTTGATGCTTTATCCACTAGACAAGCAAAGTATATATTTGCTTCACATGCTTGCAAAGAGGCGATCTAGTTGAAAGTTTTTTCAGGTGAGTCTCGAAGGTTTTAGAATTGTGTAAAGTTTTTTTGTCATAGTCAAAGTGCTATAGATTTGGCCAAAAATCCAGCTTATCACAGTGAGATAAAATTTATTCATATAAAGTACCATTTTGTAAGATAGGTTATTGATGAAGGTGGAGTGGTTCTTGAAAAGATCCACACTCACAAGAATTGTGTAGACATGTTCACAAAACCGGTTACATTAGAGAACTTGTGTTGGTGCTTAGCTTCTCTTGGCTCGCAAGAAAGGTGATGAATAAACAATGGGAAAGGTATTAGGTAAATTTTTGTCAAGGTGGAGATTGTTGGATAATATGGCAACCAATTCCCGTGAGTTTTGGATTATGGTATCTTCTAGATCCTAGCATTCTGAATTTGGTTGAGATAATGCAACACAAGTTAGAAAGAATAATTATTTGGTTAGAGGCAATCACTGTTTGGTAAGTGAATGTGAGGAATGGTTGTAAGCTTCAAGGATGTTGTAATTTCCATCTTTGGACAATAAGAAATATGGATACTATTTGGCCCATGGATGTTTTCATTTCAAGGGTTTCACGACGTAAATCTCCGTGTCAAATTTTGTGTGATTGCCATTATTTTTTTTGTGATTGACATAATGCAACCCAAGTTAGAAAAAATAATTAGTTGGTCATTTTAAGTGTGTAAGAAGAGCTATAATTCAATGTAAGCTGGTAAAGACAACCATTGTTCACCAAGTGAATGTGAGGAATGGTTGTAAGCCTAAAGGTTTGTTGCAAAATCCATCTTTGAACAATAAGAAGTATGGGTACTAGTGTCAAATTTTGTGTGATTGCAATTATTCTTTTTCTGTGTTATTGATCTCTATATTTTTTTAGCTTCTGTTTTCTAACTATGAAGCTTGTGAGAATTTGTTCTTATTTAAACAATGTATTTTTCCTCTCATCGTCTAATTCTTTATCACTCCATAATTTCTCCTTAAATTTAGATGTACATAATTATGTTTAATTTTATATCAATGATATGTCTTTTTCCATGATTTCAAGTTTATGATAAACTTTCCACTTTCCATTTATGATGATATAGTTCTACTTATAACTCATGATAAGGATCAATTCTAATATATATTTGTATGCAGTCACTTCTTGTAAATCATTATTGTTATACATTAAAATAATATGAGTAATATTTTTAAATATAATTATCATAAATTTTATTTTTTTAAGTTTAAATAATACCAGTTTTAAAGAAAAAATCTTTATTTATTATTATTTTTTTAAAATGTGTAATGGCATTGTACCTTGTATGGCTGTTTGCTTGGGGATGATTTTTTATACATCGAAGATTACCAGCTTTAAATCTGAACATCAAATATGTAAATTTTTTCTTAATATTACAACCTCTAAACTATGACCAAACTTCAAATTCCTGGTGGTCTCTGTGGTGTCGTTGACAAAAATAACGAAGTCACTGGGATGTTTGTAAAATCGTTCAAAATGAACCTCAAAATCATGAAAAAAGAGAGAGCGGAAAACCCATGCTTCTTGCCCATGGGTGCCTAACAGTGACACTGAGGCCATATGACACGAGTGTAAACTAGCTGTGATTTTTTTTTATACCAAAACTGGATTCATATTTATTTTGAGAAGTCTAAAAATTTAAAGATTTTGCTGGTTCTATGAGCTTTTCATCAAAAACCCATTTATTAAAAAAAATGTGTTGTTTAAATATACCTTTTAAATAATCAGAAATACTCAGGTTTTTAATTAAGTATATAGATTTTTTATTTGATATTTGGGATAGATTATTACTTATGTTTTTTCATGAAATTAGGTAGTTGATTAATGGATAACTGTTAGTAATGCATAGATAACTCATAAGTGATAAATGGATAACCAACAGTTCATGAAAGATAACCAGAAGAATGTGAGATAAAGAGAAACAGAATATAAAAAATAACCTATAGTTGATAAATGGATAATAGGAAGAATGTGGGTGATAACATGTAGCTAAACACAGATAACTCACACTTTGGTTTAACTAGAGAAATATAATTGAATAAAAAAAAAATTCCAGATTGCCTTCCATTCTATAACTATCTCTTAGTCATTTAATCTATATCAACCTAATCCATTTGATCTCTATCTACTTCATCCAGCAACACGCTATGTGCATGTTCGAGTAATACATTCTACTTCTGAAAATGTTTGGAATTAATCCAAAGTCAAACAGCAACAAACTGTGTGCATGTTCGAGTAATACGTTCTACTTCTGAAAATGTTTGGAATTAATCCAAAGTGAAACAGATGAAAACTATTTAATTAAAAAATTGGATCTTAAATACATCGAAGCAATGAAGTGCGAGTCTCATGCGTACCGAAACTTTCGTTAATCTTCCTAATTTAAGCTCCACAAATCCACATTTCTAAATACTGAAAATAAATAGAAACATAATGTTGTAAATTGTGCTCAGTTACAGACCATAACAATATTGTTACAAGGCTAGAAATTTTAATGGTATAAAATCGGATCCTACCGGCCTATAACTGCTATGATAAGAGAGAGGTACCAGCTGCCAGCTGCAATGTCTCTTTAACTGAGTGAATTTTGAAGTATCCAGAATTAGGGTTTATTTCAACTCCTGCCACAAAGATGCCCATTTGACATTCCGGAAGTGAGAATGAGGCCCTGCTTCCCAAAACTATCTTCAATTGATTGCCTCACTCCGCAATCGGCCATAGCAGGAAAACAGTGGTCGTTCTAGAAACAAAAACAGAAATACAAGTAAATAACCAACGAACCCTAAGGAAACCTGCAAAAATACAAATACAAAACAGAAAATGGGTACTACCTGCAATACAACGTTGAGGAGAAGAAGGGATTCATTCAAAGTGCTGAAGGTCACGTTTTTGAGCCGGAAAGGAAGAGATTCCAACGCCCGAGTAAGATGGAAGAGAATACCGTGTTCTTGCTTGCACCGGATTCGAACCTCCACAATACTTTCTTCCACAACATGTGCTTCAACCTTGAAACCACCGTTGAAGGTTTTATTTATTTACATTTGTCCAGGCCGAATTGAATAACAGTGAAAATTGAGTTTTATTTTTATATGATACAGGAGCTTGGGTTTGATCTAAAGCCAAACGCACCTGGACATGATACTTGCGATCGGAACCATATTTATTGGCAGCGTCTAACCTGACAGTGAAAGAATCGGTTTCCTCATGAACCCGGGGATCGGCTGATTGAGCTGCTGAGACATTGGTGGATAGAACATCAGATTCAGCTCTCTCCACCTGTTGCTTCAGCTTCTCTACATATTCAATGGCGTCCGCTAAAATTGATGCTTTGTCCATCTATAAATCATCACAAATACAAAGCATATATAAATTCAACAGTAAATGAAATAGGACCCTATTCTATTCTGTTTATAAATACGTACCTTGGAAATATTGGGCACCAGAGCCCGCAGAGTGTAGAGAAGCTTGTTCATTTTCTGCCTTCGGCGGCGCTCGGAGACTACATTCTTGGAGAGCTTGGGTTTTCTATATCGGAGGATGGAACGCTCGTCTGCCAACTCCATTGTATATATTTTATTCGATCTCTCGCCTAAATTACAGTGCAATCTGTCGCCTAAATTACAGTGCAATCTGTAGATTGTATATTCTATGAATGCACACAAGATTTCTCTATTCGATTTGCCCCCAAAACACACAGTTCGTGAAATTTCTAAATGTGGCATGTATGAGCTCTAACTTTATTATGCTAAAAGACTGGAGGTTAATAGTAACTGGACAGCTAGCATGTTCAGTGGACCTGCAACTCTGGAATCTTCATCAGCGACCGTGGTACAAAACGCCGATATTATCAGTAGATTTAGGTTGATTATTGCTCCAACTCGTAGGGATAACAATAAGAATATACGGACATACAGAAGCTGGATGGTCCCTATGGCACTTCTTATAAGCTGTCAACCCTATCCTATCCAGCCAGGATGCCTGTGAAAAGTTACAACAGGGCAATGTTAACCGACTGTGATTTTTACCGGCTACCCAATGGAAAGGTTAAACTTGCTTGGCTTCACCTGTAACATCATTATCATTATCCTATAGAACACACGGCTCAGGGCTGGCTTCACCGGGGTCCGGTAACATCATTATCATGTAAAACACACATGTTGAAAGTGGCTAGTACGAGCATGTCACGGCTGGCTTAATCTGTAACACCATTATAGGATAGCTGAAAGGACGAGCATGTGTTGTATTTAATGTTATACAAATATATAATTTTGGAAAATGGCAAAATTTATTATAATTTTTGGTTTTGGGTATATATTTTTGGAAGATGGCGAAATTTATTATAATTTTCGATTTTGGGTTGGAGTTAATAGCGTTATTCACAAATACAGATTAATGATATTGTTATTTAAGAAAAACCATAACATTCAGAGCAAATATAAATTAATAACATTGTTATTTAAGAAAAACCATAACATTGAAAGTAGGGAGGTGATATGTTGTTAGTTAACAAAATATAATATGATATTAAGAAAATAAATATCAACTCAAAAGTTACCAAAAATTATATATACATGTGTTTTTTTTAATATTAGCTAATTATTAGCAAATATAAAAAATGTTTAATAGTTTTTTTTATATTAACTAGTTATTATTAGCTAAAATAAAAGATGCTTAATATGATTAATGTTATGGAATTTTTTATTGTTAAATATTATTTGAAAATATATGATTTAATAGAAAGTAATGATTAAATGTATTATTTAGTTTGTTTTAAAATTTTGGTTTTTATGTTTAAAAAGTTTGGAGAAAAGTTTTGTAAGCTCATTATAGTTTTGACAAGTTAGGAGGTTAGAAATGTTTGTATTGTACATAACAAATACTTTGAAACTCAAATCTAATGTGGGTGTAACTAGGGCAGTCTAAGAGAGTGATTTTCATTATCAAGACTCACAAAGATGACACTCTTTCCACCTTAAGAGTTTTAGGAATAAACCAACCCCTTGTTTCATGATGAAGCTCATGAGAGTTCGTTTTAATCTTGGTTATATTTATTTTCTTCCTTAAACTAATCACTACATATAGGTGAGTTTGATCTTCCAAATTAGAGTTGATGACCTTCTTATACTATCTTAATGTTTTCTTAACCTTTAAATTTTCTTGAGAGCACAATTTCTCTTTATACATAAAAATATATATTTTCAATATAATATTAAAGATATATATTCTCTAAATATATTTAGAGTGCATTATTTAAAAAATAGTGTGAATCTAACATAAAATTTTATACAAAACTCAAAATAAATTAATTTAATAATGTATATTTTCAATAAATTTTATAATTTAAAACAATTCTAAATAAATAAATTTTCATATTTCTATTAATGTTGTTTTTACTAATTGCAAACAAAAAAGTGTATTTTAGAATGTAATATTATAATATCATAATTTGGAAGACTTAGAAAATATGAGACAAAACTTATTGTATATTATTTGCTTAAAATGAGTTACATTTATAGGAATAGATCTGGTTGAATAGACTCCTTGAATTTTGGATGTGAAGATCTCTTTCAATCTCTTAGATGTAACAAATAGTAAACATTAATTCCAAGTCCCTTCCTTAATGTTTAGTTTACAATACAAAACACAATTCCAAAAATAGAAAATACAATACTGAATCTTGTATGACTCGTCTTCATTAGCATTTACACCCACTTTGAAGTCTCACCGTTTGGGCTCTTTCTTCACTTCATATTTGAGCTTCCTATTTGACTCATTTAAACTGTAAATGCGTCTGACCATCAATAAAATAATTGCAGTGACTAACAATATCGAGTACTTAACTATACCAAAATACATAGCTCGCTAAGTTTGGCAAAGAAGTAATCAAGTAACTGGACTGATCTATGGAGATACTTATGTCTGTTGAACACATAGCTCACTGAATCCAACAGGTTCTAGGAGAGTAATCTAGATATTGAACGTATCCATAAGATAGTCATATAAGTGGCCTTCACAAACACACACAAAATATTACATAAAGTAACATGTAACTGAAGCTTCTCAAAGCACGACGAGTCACATAAGCTTAACCTTGTTATGAAAAACCTATAACTAAATCTCCCGGAGCACGATGAGTCACATCAACATAAAACTTAATTGACCTATTCTTTGTGGTTCTAAATCATTTCATTTTGGTCCTTCAAAATATAATTTTACAAACACCTAATAATATTTTAATAAAACTCCACACTACATAAAGACAACAAATTTCACACACTGATCCTTTCAGTGATAAGCTGCACAAGATATCATTGATTTGTCTCAAAACTCGAGCTGCGAATGATCCCAACTACTACTCTTTGCACCGATTTCTGAAGGTGACATTACCCATAGAAGGCCCAACAAATGAATAAACTTTGATTACAGTATGAAGGATGAAATCAAACCCTCAGCTCTTGCAAACCTACATAGATTCGATCTATGGAGATTTTCTCCTCATAAACACCGTTGGATAGTCAAATATTTCAACCTGTCAGATGTCCAATCAACAGATTTGATCCACATGTGAATATCTCTTCTCCAATTAATGATTCTACACCTTCATGCAACGGATTGATCCTCCTCTCCAATGCAAGGAGGCTTCAATATTTGATTCTTCGTAAGCATAGGAAGTGAGTTCCTCCCAACAAACTCACACATGCACATAAAAAAAAAACACACCTACGCTAATCTACAGAAATTCACTCTCTATTCCATCATCGTGGTCCTCCCATGAGGGAGTTACCCAGAATCGACTCTGATACCAACTCAGAAAATATGAGAGCAACCATTACAAAGATAATTCATGCAAAACTTATTGTATATTATTTTATTAAAATGAGTTACATTTATAGGAGTAGATCTCATTGAATAGACTCCCTGAATTTTGGATCTGAAGATCTCTTTCAATCTCTTAGATGAAAGAAATAGTAAACATTAATTCCTACTGGAAGATGAGAAGTATCTCTAGGTAGTATGTAGCTCATGGAAGAAAATTAATATAGCCATGATTAGAACGAACTATCATGAACTCCATAGGGAAACAAGGCATTGGTCCTTTCCTAAAGCTCCATGGGCGGAAAGGGTTTTCCATCTCTGCGACCATCTTTGCGAGATGAGCGTTGAGGATGAAAATCAATTTCTCTTAGAGTTCCTTGCTTACACCCACATTAGATTTGAGTTTCATAGTGTTTTTTACTATACAAACCTTTATTACCTCCTAACTTGCCAAAACTACAGTGAGCTTGGAAAGGTTCTTGGCAAGCTTTTTGAGCACACAGGAACAAGATTTTAAAGTAAACCAAGTATTATCCTTCTTAAGGCCGGATAGACCAAGTTGTTCTCAGTGGAGGTTAATCATAATCATAATCATCATTATTTAATATATATGTGCCCAAAAAGTTTGGAGAGGAGCTTTCCTAACCATAATTTTGATACGTTAGAAGGTTAGGTTGATACGTTAGAAGGTTAGGCATTAATTTTAGAAAATGTCCAATATTGCCTTCTTATTTTAGTTTTCCTTGAGTTAAAACAACTAACAATAAATACTTTTGATCTTCTATATTAAGGTTAATGACCTCCTTATAATATCTTAATTTTATTTTATCTTCTAAATTTTTTGACAAAGCAATTGTAGGAAGTCTCTTGTCTCCAAGTTATTGAACTTTATCTTGTACATTAAGTACCTAGTCATGGTTATGCTCTCAATGGTAAAAATACCCACTTCAATGAGGAGAGTAGGATAGGGCCTAGTGCTTTTAATTTTAAGATTGCAAGTTATAAAATGTTTCTGAATCTGTTCAACCATTCTTCAAGATTCTCTAGAGATGGTGCAACCCTAAACTTCACACTTGTAGAGAACGGGAATGACAAAAGTCTGATAAAAAAATTACTCTTATCCCACATCACAAAATTTGCTAACTTGCAATTGTTTTCAAAACAAAAATAAGCTTTCCAACCTTCCTATACTTCCTAAAAAAAATTTAAAAATTTATAATATTCAAAATCTGCTTCTCTACTCGAACCTTTCAAAGTACAAATAAGACTGAATCAAAATCTGCTTCTCTACTCAAACCTTTCAAAGTACAAATAAGACTGAATCAAAAGCATTCAATTGAAGGTGTCCTACTCTCCCACTGAACAATTAAAAGGTCCAAGCAGGACCCACCCCTGATTAACAGGTAGCTACTGTTTCTCACCGCCCACTGTCACTAGTCACGTTCTGCCTTCTTTATGTCAACTCAAATAATTATTGGGTGACTATTTTCCTGGCTGCGTGAATACTTTCACACACCTCAGAGGGAATCGAGTTTTGAAAAATGGATTTTACATTTTCTATAAAATTATTATATAGAAAACAAACATATTTCAATATGTTTTGGTACTGTCTCTGTTCTCTAGGACAGAGGAGGCAACAAAATCTGAGAATCTATAGCTGTGGGAAAGACTGGAAATTATGATTTTAGTGTGAACTTGTTGTAATAATTGATATAAATGTGAGTCTCCTGCTTATCCCTCGTTATAGTAGATAAACAATGCTAAAGTATTTAGTTTTCCATTGATTTAAGTTCCCCATGCAGAAAATCAAACGTTTTTAAGGAAAACAATGGAAAAATAACTGTCCTATTGGATCGCTGTCTGTATGACCAATCTCTATTAAAAAAAAACAAACATAATTATGAATTGAAGATAATTGAGACAAAGACATAAATATAATCATTGGGAACCAACTTTCTCTACAAGGTCCAGGTAATGTGGAAACTATTGCCTCTTCATGGAAAATAAAATATTCAGTGAAATGATACGAGAAAGGTTTCTTGAGACAAATCTAATTGGATGGCAGAATTAGATGACCAATCTCCAAAGAGAGAAAGTAGAGTGTCAAGCCAGCGGCTTTGGCTTCTTGAAAAGAACCGGTCAATACAAAATATGAAGTCCTATTACTAGAGTGATGGTTAAAAAATGTGACCTTAATACCCTATACAACTATTATGAAGAAAATTAAAATCAAGGTAAATTTAATTAAACAAATAAAAAGAGGCAAAGCTTTAAAACAATTTTTTAGGGATTTGATATCTTGACTTCCATTTACAACAAATGACTTCATATCAAATGACGCCAATGAAGCACACTCCTTCCCTCTTTTTTAAACATCCTATTACTAGAGTGATGGTTAAAAAATGTGACCTTAATACCCTATACAACCATTATGAAGAAAATTAAAATCAAGGTAAATTCAATTAAACAAATAAAAAAAGGCAAAGCTTTAAAATAATTTTTTAGCGATTTGATATCCTAACCTCCATTTAGAACAAATGACTTCATATCAAATGACGTCAATGAAGCACACTCGTTTGGGCTTTTTTAGTTATTAGTATTATTATTGTTGGGTATTTTATTTTATTTTTTCATTTAATTTATTAATATTATATAGTTAAAGCGTTTTGGGTTTATTTTCTTTCAATAATATAATCAAACTTTTTTTAAACAATATATTAAAGATTTATAACTAGAAATTTTGGTAATAATGAAAGGATATAAGAAAACTAGATTTGGATTTATGATATTTTAAAAAGAACTAGATATTTTTAATCATTAGATCCACTCATAATGTATTATTTAACTGTTTAATATTTCCAATCATTAGATCCACTCATAATGTATTATTTAGCTGCTTACTTTTTGTTTTTCATATCACTTCATAGAAAGTTAAATGGATAATGCCCATTGGTTTCCCTTATAAGTGGGCACACTCCTTGGGCTTTAAGAGAGACATTTAGCAATTTTGGTCAGACTTTGGGTTGTACTTCCATAAGAGAGTTGTTGAATATATTTGTCATTGATGTCAAAGGAGTTTAGTAATGAAAAATGAATAACCAACGACATGATGACAAGAAAAACTCGGTGTAAGAAAAAAGAATAAAAAATGAAGCGATGAAATGGCATGCATAATGATGTGGCATATGTGATGAGGATGGAAATATACATGAGGGGATCCAATGAGGGGATCAAGTCCAGGGATGTCCGATCGAGCTTGATTGATCCTCTAATAAATCAATGTAGAATCGTGGAGTTGCAGTCAGCTTATTTAGTATAGGTTGGACGACTCGGATCGTATCAAGAAAATAGATCGTCGACAGGAAAAGGATCTGCAAAGTAAATGTGCATGATAGATAACATTCTAGAGCTCTAAAGTGAAGTTTCGTGTTTGATAATTGATCAACGGATGAGGAGGATTCCACAAAGCGATCGACGGTTCACATGAGTTGCAGAAAGAGATTTGTAGAAGCCCATTTTGAGAAAGTTGGGAGGCACATCTGCAATCCGCAATGTGGAAGGAAGTTGCAATCCATAAATTGCAGACGCAATTTCAAGAGAAGTCGAAATGCATACATGCAACCCGCGATCCACAATTTCAGAAGGAAGGAGTTTTCGATTGCAAAAAGGTCCTTGCGGAAAGCTAATTGCGGAAATGTATTTGTCCGCAATTTGCAATTTTGAAAATTTAATTGCAGAAAGGTGATTGCGGAAAGGTCTGTTGTAGATAGATTATTGCAGAAAGGACGTTGCAGAAAGGAAATTGCGGAAGGTCATGATTGATAAATTTAAACATAGTAAAAAAAATTAAACATAGAAGTAGGAAACACGTTTGATGAAATGAAACATGTTATGAAGTGATGTTTTTGATGAACATGACTCCAAATTGAAAGGGTGCAACTGTGAAACTCCAAAGTGAGGAGATACGTTGGTAAAGAAAGATGGATGATGGTAAAGGTATTTATAAGTAAATATTTCGAGTTTAGTAAGGTGTCTCTGTAGTCTAGATCCATGCAACAACAATAGACAGACACCAAGGAAGTAATGAGAAACCTGTGACAATATTAAAGACATAAGGAGATATGGAAGTCTCATAAAATAATATTAGGATGGTAGGGTGGTGTTAGGGAAGGCTATATGCCTGGAAGGGGGTCGTAGCCTCTTTCCAGTAGTAGCTGGTAAATAGGGTGTAGAAGCATCCTTTCAGTAGTAACTGATAAACCAGGGGGTCGTAGCCTCATTCCAATTGTTGCTGGTAAATAGGGTGTAGTACGATCATTGTTTATAGTAGAAGGCATAAAATATTTGTAAATATAATTTTGCAGTAATAGGAAGTATTGGTGGTTTTCCCAATTAGTATTCCATGAGTTGTTTTTCTTGTGTCTTGTTGATCATGGGTGTTAATGAATAAGTTAAAAGTGGTTTTAATTGTTAAAAGTTAATAATACTGATTCACCCCTCCTCTTAGTATTGTCCAAATTTCCAACAATTGGTATCAAGTCAGGATCCTTCACTAGAGTTTAAATCATTGAAATGAAGATCCTATTAAAAAACACTATGGATCAACAAAAAGGGTAAGCCACCAACAAACCTCCATTATTTACAAGAGATAATTATGCATATTGGAGTGTAAGAATGAAGTGCCATCTAATGTCTCTTGGATACAAAGTTTGGAGGTCTATTGAAAAAGAATACGAAGTACCAGGTGACCTACCTATAGACAAAGGTGAACTAGACCAATATGATTCCAATGCAAAATCCCTGAATGCAATTTTGAGTGGGCTAACAAATTCAATGTTTGTAAAAGTCATGCAATGCAAGACAACCAAACATGCTTGGGAAAAATTAAAATGTGTCTATGAAGGAGCACCCAAAGTCAAACAATCCAAAATTTCAGACATACAAAGGACAGTTTGAATGTCATGTCCCCAACCCTTACTCAGCGGAGAGGATGCGACTAACATCTAACCACCCGGGCAAACTAAGCCCCATGAACATAATATAAAAATTGCTTTGAAATAAACATTCATAAGTATAAACAGACACATAATGAAATGTACATAATATATACAACAGAAGAAAAATCATTTATTCAACACTTTCATGATAATTTTATAATAATTCATAAGCAAATACATTTGCAGAACTTAAATACACCAGAAAAATTATCTTTGAAAGAAGCTCATCTCGCAACCAGCTATGTCGATACAGCGTTCCACCCAACCATAGACCAGTGTGCTTTTTAATCTCTTAGCAACACTGTCACCCCTGAGTTGGCCATGATTTTCCCCAAGGAATAAGGAACACTAGTAAACTTTCCCCATTGGCAAGGATACAATTAAATTCAGTCAAGCCAACACAGTTGGGTTCATAATACTTACACAGGCAGTGGTTTACACTTAGCCAAATTCACATGAGACACAGTCAAGCCAATAGATGGGTTTATCAAGCTACCAGCCAAGCCATCCTTTCAGTTGGGTTTATTACGCTTCCAAGGAGGTGGAAAGACAGACTACTAAGCTAGTGAGCTCAACCCCAAAGCTATGAACACCCACACTAGATCTAGCCTGATTTCTAAACAATTACACACCCAACACAAGGAAGCATTCCCTTCTCTG
Source organism: Pseudotsuga menziesii (assembly GCA_001517045.1). Classification (NCBI taxonomy): domain Eukaryota; kingdom Viridiplantae; phylum Streptophyta; class Pinopsida; order Pinales; family Pinaceae; genus Pseudotsuga; species Pseudotsuga menziesii. The sequence continues at coordinate 302,638 of LPNX010626735.1, forward strand.
CTACACTGTCACATGCCCCAATTTTGCAAAAATAATATTATCATATTTGATTTTATTTAAAGACAATATGTTAAAGTTTATGCTAAGTTGTAATTGATGACTCAGCGGAGTCAAGGATATTGAATGTAATTCTAAATATTTTAATTATAAATAAATAAAAGTGGAGACAACAGCTTAGGAGAGCTGTTAAAAGAGTGTTTACTGGTCAAGTTGGTGGAGGAGACTGGGTGGAGAGCAAATAGACAAGTGGCAACATCCTCAAACCTCTTCCAATTGTTGCAGGTGGCAACCTCCCTACATTTGAGGTCATGATCCCCCAATAAAGTGGGATCAAAGCAGGTGGCTCAATTAATGACAAATGACCCAAAAGACCTAGGCAATCTGGATAAAAATGCCCATTGAAGAGAGCTGAGGCTGCTCATTCTAGAAAAGTATTAATTCAGGTGAATGTACTTCAGAGAAATTCAATGGTGAGAGAATTTGTGGAAAGAGTCTGAGGGGTTAACTACTAAGTGATCTAGTGCAGCTTTTCAGCTGAAGGATCTTACTACTGAGTGCAGAGTGATTATTGAGTCATTGGACTAGTCTATTGTTTGCTTGCTCCACCAGTTCTCAGCCAAGGAGACTAGGAACAGGCTCGGGGGTCTTGAGGAGACGTTGTTTGAGCACTCTCCAGGAGTTGGTAGGGAGGAACGACCTCCTAACACTGTTGTTGTCCAACTTAATCAGGTTCTACAGTCTTTTTATTTTACTATGTTAGATGGTTAATGTGAGTCTGATTGAATAATGAATGTTAAATGTTTAGTTGTGAGCTGTTAGAGTTAGTAATCTTTTAGTTTATTGAAAAAATGAATCTGAAATAGATGAAAAATAATCCTAACCTATGTTTTTCCACATCTGGAAGGACCAGACCGTACTCCAGCACAGGCAGTGTATTTAGAATAGATGAAGGATATGATAGGAGACTGAAATGAATAGATCTATTATACATTTCCTAATATCAGAGTAATTTATTTTTGTTTATAGGTTATTATCATAGAAGAACAATAACCTGTCCATTTATGTTTATTGTTTAACCAGCTTGTTGATGTAAGTATGCTAGAAAAGAAATAGCCATAACTCATTACGGGTAGCAGGTTTATCATATTAATAAACTAATCAAGTAGATAAGATGTTATTTTTACACAGTACATTATTTTGTTATTTGAAATCAAAATATGTAGGAGGGTAAACTGTGATATACTATATACATATATATTTTTCCTTGTGTTTATATTATTAACCTGTAGCAGAGGCAGTAGGAATAACCCAATAAAACCACTTCATTATATTTTGCTAAGTAAAGATTTAAACCAAAAATACTTAGTTTATGTACTAATAATAATAACTAGCTATGTCTACAAATATTCAAACCTTAAGTATGGTGTTAATAACATAATTAAATTCTAAGAACAAACTAGGTATAGAGTTTATGTACATCTTATCAAAGAACTTTAATAAACCCTATTTGTATTTTATTAAATAAAGATAACTAAAATATGATAATAACTAGCTTTTAAATAAATGTTATTTATAAAAGGAACTATTTCTTTAACTTTTACAAACCAGATATACTTGTAAAAGAAAATACAGGGTCAAAACCCTAATAACAAATAATATGTTCACAAATAACAACCAGGTAAGCGATAATCCGATTAATAGGATTATTTAATAATAATCCACTAAACTATTATAAATTGTTACAATCCTTTAAGGACAAGTAAACGACAATTGTATTATCACCAGCATAGATCCAAATCCTAGGTTCTATCAAGCACCGAGATGGATAAAAAATCTGGGGGTGCAAACCTCTTCTTAGGTATCCATTGATTTGATTCAAACCAAAAGACACATCTTTTTATTTAAGGTCCACATATCATATTTTTATTATTAATATTTAATATTATTTATGGCCGACATATAATATTTTTTATTATTTTTTATTTTGTTGGGAACCAACATTGCATCATTTCCCTACACATGGTTTTAAAACCATATGCAAGGCCCTCCTACAACCATGGGTTGTTTAGGAGGCCTTGCACATGGTAAAGCCTCCTAAACCATGTACAATAAAACCATGGGTTTTTTAGAATGTTTTGCACATGGTTTTAAAACCATGTGCAAGGCCAACATATTTTTGCGGATAATTCAATTTTGTGTTTTTTTCTTGACCCACATTTTTTTACGGATAATTAATTTTTTACTTTTTTATTGCTTTGTTAGGTAGAAAGATTACAACATCTCCCCCATATTAGATTGTTATATTGTTTTATTTTGGCCTATTAGAAAATTTATTTCCCATAAGATTCACTATCACTATTATTTTTTGCCAACATGTTACAAACGTTACATCACATTACAAGATCTCTTCCATAATATTCACTATCACTATTATTTTTTGCAGACATGTTACAAACGTTAGTAACGTTACATCACGTTACAAGATCTGCCCCATACTGGGCTGTAGAGTGCCTCTCGGCGCAATAACTGGAATATTTGCACAACGCACCTGAACACTAATTAAAACAAATTTAACAAAGTAAATAAGATCTTTTAATAAATAACTGAAGGATTTATTTACATAAGGTTTCCATAAGAAAAACCCTAGCTCGTAACTCTGAGTAAAATAAGTAAGATTATAATTAAACCATGACTGTGTGACAGTCTTTAAAACATTAATAATAATCTTTTACAGAGTACACAGAGTATATTTTTAGCATTGAGGTAAATTGAGACAAGCTCGAAGACATAACTGTCTTAACAAGAGAACTATTGTTTTATATTAAAAAAAATCCATAAGGCTAAACATTAAAAACCCAATTACAACCCTCAGCTCACGGCCGAGTCGACCCATCGACTAGCGAGGGTTTGAAGACTTTTTAAAACAACAACGACCTGTAAAAGAGACTGCATAACTAATGACGAGCCTAGAAGAGCTTCCCAGCTTAGGGTTACTCCCAACGACAACCCCAATACAAGTAGGGCAAGAACCAAACATTTGACCACATGGCTTACCCGTTTAAAGCTACGGCCTTTGAAGGCAGTCGACCTACTTTCTCCTTAGTGGAAGTGGGTAGTCTCAAGCTCCTGCAAGAAGTTCCATTACAAAGTGTTAGTACACGAAGTACTTAAATATATGTTTACCTACTGTAAAAGAAAACACATACTGTAATATAAAAAAAATTTAATAAAATTTACCAGCGATTTGAATGGTGAACAGTCTTGTGGAAAGAGTGTCACCATCTGGAATGTGTATTTATACTTTTCCAAACCCTACGACGAGGGAAAAGCACTCTCCAACAATAAGTGAACTCTCAGCTTCATACAAGCAATAGCAGGTCACGAAGAAAGACTAGCTGGGATACAAGCCGGCTGCAAACCAAGTGCAAAGGAAGCTAACAGCCGTTATGCAGAGCTTAAACCCAACAGCCAGTAAGGCTCAACCTGTCACACAGCAGTAGGCCATGAGGATGATGAGAGGGAGCCCGAGCAGACAACAAGCCAAACGCATCGAAAACTCAACAAACACTTGCAGAGTGAAAACCACAATCACAAAGTTTGGCTTCAAGATCGAATACAGGAGACTAAAGCATTACTAACCCAATACTCAGGGGAAACTAGAACAAAGGAGAGCTTACGACCACCATGAGAACCATGCAGAGCAGCCTCAAGGGCCAGCGTGAACTGCAGAGATGGAATGGAAAAGGGTTAGGGTTATGATGACTTTTATACCTCCAACACTTGGCTGGGAGAAAACCACGTGTTTGCAATATTTAAAACCATGCAGTGGGTCATTTAAATAGTCTACCTGCAATCCATAACACCCAATTATTTAAACAATGATCATACGATGTTTAAACTATATTATAAACCATGCTATTTCATTGTAATTCGAATCATATGATATGCTAGTTCAGTAATGGGATAATAACATTAAATCAACGTTGACCTAGCAATTGGAGTCACCACTTAACCTTGGTTTATCCCAAAAAACAATCATGCATAGAAATGATCTCATCGTAAAACATATGCCCATTATATTGTAACTTGATAACACGATAAGAGTATTTGGTAAACCGTATTTCATTATCGTTGACCTTAGTAAGTGTAATGATCATTTGTTAGGAAGAGATTAAGTTGGATGGTTTTAAATCATAGAACTACTTTAGTTTCTATATTAAAATACATTGCGGTCATGAATGATTATACCCTTTAAACAACAAATCAAGTTGTGACAATTATAAAGATTTCATTGCATAGTTTTGAATAAATTCTTGAACCCTTACAAGTTTCAAGGTTGTTTAAGACTTGTTTATTTAATAAATAAAATAGCTTATGTATGTTCAAAAGCCTTATAAAAACCATCAAGTCAATGGTAGTTGGCTAGTATAGTATTAGAACATATTTATGAATTCTTTACATAGTTCAATTGGGTTTAGACTTATTAGACTATGGTTGCTCTCAACTTGGATTTTGCTAGTAACTTACCATATCTATATATTTGGTAGAATGGTTTTAGGATTATACAAAATAACTTGTGCTTAGCATAGGATAGAAAGTCGACCTTTTTCGAAAGCATCAACCTTAGAAAACTATTCATAGACGGTAACTTAATACAAGAAAAGTATTATAGAAATAATAAGCATTGCAATGGAATGATCCTACTCGAATCTATAATCAATAGAACCACATGGTTGGACGTAAAGTTAAGAAGTATAGGCAAACAATGTTTTCATGTGAAAAGACACTATTGTTTTTACACTAATCAAACTATAATCTCAAGAAGATTAAGGCTGTAAGTCTCCCTATAGAAGATAAATATCGAGCAGTTAGATACTCAAGTAAGTAGTATGATAATGTATAAAACCAAAAAGTACAATCAGTAAAACGTTGCAAGATATGTATATCAAAGTAGAAGTTACTAAGCAACTAAAACTACAAGCTTAGAGCCACAGTAAGTAACTTTACTGTCGCTACGTACGATTAAGAAAGAAGCTCAATCATCTGAACTTTGTTTACAAGAAAAACGAAAGAAAGCAAAATGTTTTTACCTCACGGAAGTTGTATGGAATTTAGCAGCTTATTTACTAAGATTTATAATTGCAAATAAAAACACTTCTGGATACTTTATGATATTTAAACGTTACTCGTTCGCTCATACCTGTAAACCTGTAAGAACCAGTAATCTTTCTGTGTTAGCATAAATGCTAAGTAAGCCCAGGATTCAAAGTTAGATTCCACCTACTGGTCATTAAGAAAACTCATCAATAAACTGAATTAAAACAATACGCAAGTAAACCTTATTCATGTTACAAAAAGGAAACTGCTAAGTTAACATAATTGAGATTATGTAATATTAATCATTTGACTGTTTCTTTTATTTATATCCTTTAGCTGTTAGTAAACCACAGTTTTAGCATTTTATGTTATCTCAAAATTTTAAATTTTTGTGAAAATTTGGGGTTTTGACATACACAGTCCCTCAGGCCATGCCTTCCCTTCCGATGCTATTCAGGGAATGCAAAGAAGAAAACCAGCCTTCTAGATTGGTCTGTGAGGTTCTTTTACACACTAGGTTTATCAAGCAAGTCTAGACTCTATTTTCATTCATTCAATCAACTCAAATGCCAAACGTGGATGCGCACACAGGGATCTCAATCCTGGGATTGATCAAACGTAGCAGATGCTAGAGATTACATACACACACAGAAATTTATGAATTTCTAAACATTGTCGGTGCCAGACTGACTACTAAAAAATACCAAAAATGAAAACGTTTCCAGTCTTTCAAATCAAAGACACCAAATCAACTGTTGGGAAATCGGGTTCAAGAAAATGACCAGCAGAGGGGGGAAAATGTGAGAGAGAACAAAATTGCCGAATACGGGAAAAATCATAACACAAAAACAAAAAACGTGAAGGATTCATATCGTTGGACAAGAGAAAATCGTGATGGTTCAGACTCAGAGTAGTTTTTTCTTGCTTGGTTCTGCGCGAATTCCCAATTGGGTTTCCAAAAACGTTTTGTTCAAACCAATTCATGAGGGAAGGTAAAACATTGCCGCATGAGGGAAAGGTGGTCATTTTTGGTGATTTCTTGCCCAAGAAATTCAAAAAACATTTTTCCCAAAGTGGGGCTCTGCCCAAATCGAATTTCCCCACTCTTCCAATCCCCCAATCCCTCATCCTTAGGAAAAATCATGCCCCCATCTCATTTAGTTTCGTTGACATAGCCGACTTTGGGTTTTTAATTAAAATTGCAATTTTAACACAATGTATAGCTTTTTAATGTTCAGCTAGGAAATACGAAAATACCATCGACTGCATCTTAATTATCGAAACAAAAACACTAAACCAATGGTGGGGCATTTTCCTAGCTCCACACCATTATTATTTACATCATAATATTTAAATTCGAACGGGGTCAAAACCGAGGTATTACATTCCCCTCCCCCTTCAACAACACTATCCTCAGTGCTATACAAGATTGAACAACAATGATTATTGGTACAACTCTCAGCAATCCGTATATTTGAACAAAAATGGATGTGCCATTCACATGGCATCCTCCAGCTCCCATGTAGCTTGTTCAAGACCGTAGTGCTCCCATTGCACCTTCACCTATCCTATTGCTCAGTTCCGGAGCATTGGGACCTTCCTGGAGAGGATGCGCATAGGCTTGATTTGGAACTTTCCCTCTGGTTCCACCTGAATCACATCCCAATTTATTACATGGTTAGGATCATGTACATACTTCTTAAGCAAAGAAACATGAAAAACATTATGAGCTCTAATGCTAGCAGGAAATGCAAGTCTATATGCAACTGGCCCTATTCTCTCAAGCACTTCAAATGGCCCGCAATATCTACGTGACAACTTGGCACAAATTCCAAGCTTAAAGGAAATTTTCTTTGCCTTCACTCCGAGATAAACATGATCCCCAACACTGAACTCTCTGTTCACCCTATGCTTATCTGCATAAATTTTCTGTCTATCCTGGGATGCATTCAAATTCTGCCTAATCTTTACAACTTCTTGCTCCATCTCCTTGAGAAATTCTGGACTAAGAAAAACCCTGTTCACTGGATTATCCCAAGTCACTAGTGTCCTACACCTTCTGTCATACAAAGCTTCATATGGACTCATCCCCAAGGACACGTTTTGTCAATTGCTATAAGAAAACTCTACCAGGTGTAAATATTCTTCCCACTTGGTTGGTTTGTCCATCACATAAATGCAAAGCATGTCTTCCAACATTTGGTTAACTCTTTCAGTCTGTCCATCAGTCTAAGGATGGTAGGCAGTGCTTAAATTCAACTTTGTACCCAAATATGCAAACAACCCCTTCCAAAAATTGGAAGTGAACTTGACATCTATGTTAGAGACTATTGCCTTAGGCAATCCATGCAGTTTGAAAATATCCTTCATGAATATATTTGCAATATCATCAGTCTTATGTGTAGACCTAACCAATATAAAATGTACTTCCTTTGTCAACTTGTCCACCACAACCATGATGGAATCATGTTGTCTCCAAGTCATTGGCAATCCTGTAATAAAATCCATGGAAATAACTTCCCATTTCCATTCTGGAATTGGAAAAGGTTGCAACAAACCTGCTGGGTGTTGATGTTCAACCTTCACTTGCTGACACTTCATGCACCTTGAAATATATTCAGCCATATCCTTTTTCATTCCTAGCCAAAAGTACTGCTTTCTAGTTGTAGCAATCCTCTTCTGATATCCCGGGTGACCAGAATATGGATCTTGATGGATCTCATCCATAACCATTCTCCTCAAATCTGCTATATTTGGAATATAGACTTTGTTCTTATAGGTAAGAAGTTCATCTTCTTCCAATTTATATCCCTCATACTTCTTTTCAAGGCTTTGCTGGTGCAACTTGTCCTTGACCTGTGCTTACAATTCATCTTCAACAACATGATTAGCAATCTGCTGCCTCAAATCTGATTGGAAAATACTAATGGATGCCACATGCATCTCCTGCACCTTCATGCTAAGTGCATCAGCTACCTTATTCTCTTTTCCTTTTATGTGCTTGATTTCAAAATAAAACTCACATAAAAAATCCAACCATCTCACTTTCCTAGTATTCAGAGTAGGTTGATTAAACAAATATTTTAGACCACAATGGTCTGTGTTTAGCTAAAATCTTCTTCCCATCAAGTAACATCTCCACATCTTGAGAGCATGTACTATGGATGCAAGTTCTAGATTATGTGTGGCGTAATTCTTTTTGTGCTCCTTTACTTTTCTTGACTCATAACATATCACATGGTTGTCTTGCATAAGAACTCCTCCAAGTCCTTGACCACATGCATCTATACATACCACAAAATCTTTCTCTGGGTCTGCAACTTTTAATACTGGTGCACTTGTGAGAAGATACTTCAACTGCTGGAAACTTTCTTCACACTTCGAGGTCCATTCAAACTTTATCCCCTTCCTTTGCAAAGAAGTGATAGCATGTGCAACCTTGGTGTTGGCGAAAACCCACCAACAAATCCTCGTCGACAAGGGTTCTCACTCTGTCGAGGCCCAACCAACCCGATCTCCCTAAGCACTGGCCCAGATAGGTTTTACCTTGCCTAGAAACATCCATAGAGTGGATGAAGTCTCACCCGAGATGTTCAAGGGAGAGCCGTCAAAACCAAGTTTCTGGCAGTAAGAAGGGAAGACATGGCATCCGACGAGTATAGAAATCTAAATATTAGATCACAAAACTAAGACAGTGGTCATAATCTATCTTTATCACTACAGATCTAAAAAATCACATCATTCATTTGTCACAGCAGTTCAGCACAGTAGTATAAAACAACTTAAACCATCAATTATCAGAAATGCAACAGGATTGGAAGAGATTTCAGTGACATCGGTAAATCATAAAATAAATGTGATAGAATTGGAATAGATCACAACATCATAAATCATAATAGATTCAACACACTTCTTATTGATATCACAACAGAGGAACCAAGAAAACAGAAGACAATATTCATGCAACAACTGTCATATCATATTAATTCTACGCAATAGATCCAAAACAGACAATTCTTCTCCATAGCAGGAGACCAAATACATCCTAAAAATCCAGATAGATCACAGATACAGTAGAAGACTCCCCAAAACCATAGACAGATTACACTAGACTTCATGCGATTATCTCTAATCTCTGATAGCTCATGATCTCATTCATCATAATGATAATAATGCCCATTACAATTGCAAAACTAGCTCTATATATAGGCTTGCGCCTTTTCATTGAAGGTCCACTTCTAACTAACTTCTAACCACTAATGACCTATGGTGATAAAACTTGGTCAAATAATATATTAAATATTAAAAAACAGTTATCTTTCTTCCCATATCGCTGATCTGGCCTTGCATGGTGTTGCGTGAGCTTGTGCAGCTATCGTGATGCTATGCAACTCACTTACCAAAACCCCTACCAACATGCCCCCAACACAGTCTTGTGGCTCATCCCCTAGCCATGTCAGGTTGACAGGGTATATGCTGATGTCCGGGCCTTGAAATATTGAAATTGCTGCGCGATCTCATGAACCTGGAGCTGGACTTTGTTGGCAGCACTCTGACAATTAAGCACATCTTGTTGCATATGGTGGGCTGTCCCAAATTTGTTGTCGACCATCTTTTGACTTTCTTGTAGCACCTGCAGTGTTGCGACTGCTTTGACAACCAGCTACCCACCAACTTCTTGGAACTCATCCAACTGGGCACGATGTTTTTGTTGGTGTTCTTGGGCATGGGCACCTATCTACTGTAGGTCTTTTAATTCCTCATATCATGTGATCTGTACCATGAGCGGTAGTGCTCGCAACGCCGTATTCAGTGTCATCAGTTATCCTTCAGCTTCTTGCACCTGCATGGTCAGCTAGTTGAGCTGCTCATCTTGGACAATGCTTTTCCAAAATTGCGTCATCGCCTCCATGATTTTCTTGGCCTCTTGCTCCATGGTTTCAAATTGGGTTGCTATCTCTTCAATGGAGGTCTTTCATTCAACAACCTGCTCCGACGATGTCTTTGGATGGATCGGGGCATTGAGCACCAAGTTGGTGTCCTGGAGTTGGTCTATAACTTCCCCAAGCCGCTTAGCCTTAGCGAATGCAGTAAGCTTGACCGTGTTCTCAAAAATATGTTGACATGCCTCATTGACAGCTTGCTCTACATCGCCAACACTGGTGCATAGCTACGCCTTCTCAATGATGAGGCGATCTTGCACCTTCTTCAACTCCATAATTTACTCGGCATCCTTATGCTGAACCTCAGCCTGCACTGCCTTCAATGCATCGATTTCTCGTACCTTCTCTTCTGCTAGCTGCACCCTGACCTGATCCAGCTCCTTCGCTTCTTTCTGCAGCTTCTCGGTTGCGCTCCAAAACTGGACATATCCATCAGTCAGCTCCTTTCATCTATCCACCAACTCCTGGGCGGAAACATATTGTAGCTCCACTAGCGCTTGAGCTTGTTAGCTGGAATATTTCACCTCCTGCGGACAGCAAGGTGTTCGACTGGTCTGAATGGTTTAGATCTAGAACAAATAGAGGACAGAGGTTGAAGACTCTCCCTGGACGCTGTAGACATCTGGAATACAAGGCTTTGATAGTTCACCTGTGTACCTGCAAAAAAGCTCAACATGAAATGAATCAAAGAAACCAGAATATGATCTACTAATCTATGCTAGTGACTAAGGAATATAGCAACATATATATGCAAAATCACAACAACAACATCATATGTGGGATAGAAATCAACTTGCATTAGAAATATGAAGAAGTTTACAACCAAGCCTTAGTGTTGACATGC
>LPNX010626735.1:313541-403465 GCA_001517045.1 Pseudotsuga menziesii
CCCCAAAAGCTCCAACTCTAGCTCTCTATGCTCTCTCCAAATGATCTTGGGCCAAGAATCAATCCAACAACATAACAATACCTTCAAAATGTTCTCCCCTCAACCATGGTTATGAGCTCATATTTATAAGGCTTTAATGGATAGAGATGGTTGATAAATTAGTGGGTGAGGTGGCCTCTAAGATCCTAGGATGAGGGATCTCGAGCTCAACCAACCCACAACAGTAGGGATAAGGCAGTACATGAGGCTTATCATCTAGAAGCCTCAAGAAAATTCTCTTTTTCCCTTTTTACCCAGGGTACCGCATCTCTCCTTCTATGACAGAGCGGTTCTGGTAATAACTGCCTATGGACCAAGGGAAATGGGCGGTGGCAGCACTTGTGGACAATCGATGAAAGGCAGTGAGAGCAGGGGTACCGCTCCTAGATAAAGGGACATGCATGGTGCTGGGAATTTGTATGACCGATTGATAAAAAACCATTTAGTTTCCACTCCAGAAGTTGGGATTCAGGGCAAGTAGGTATGTCAAATGTCTTATCACATGATGGTGATAGGATTTTGGTATAACAGGATGCCCCCCAAAGCATGAGTCTTAGAGTGATACAATAAATGAGAGCTTTGAGAACAAGTCATCGCTAGGAGATGAAAATGTCGGCTCGATTGGAGTATGCAGTCAAGTAGGCATTTGTAGTACATTAGTATGTTGACTCATAGACACAAGTAACCAAACTCATAGTTGCAGACCAATACAAGGCAGATCCATGAGTGGAATAAACAAGCATGGCTACTAGAATACAATGTAGATCCATGTGATAGAGGACTCAAACTTGGACATAGCTACTAGACATACAACGTAGATCTATGTCATATAGATGCAAATTTGAGCATAGCCACGACCATACAAATGTGGATCCATTCTATATATACAAAACTCCATCGTAACCTGGGGAAAAAGTAATGAGCGCTTTTAAACAAATGCCCAGGGTCTTCATCTCATCTTCCACAAAGTATGATTCTATCCATGTGATTACAATGATCTAAAGTCGAACATGGTAGAAACCACTTGATTACCGGCTAATGATGTGAACCGTTAACAGGTGCGAGGGAGATCACCATTAATGTCAATTATTCCCAAGGTACTCTAGTACAATCTACTGAGTGTGAATAGATGTCCTAATGTCGAACACCCAGTCAATTCTATCGATCAAAGGTCAATGCTGTGAACCTATGTCGAGAGCGAGAGAATCTGTCATTAAGGCATACAAATCTCAAGGTACTAAATATTGTTTCTAAGACTATTTCCTAGATGATGAGCTGATGTCGACGGGAATAGTCTCATCAAAGGAGGGCCATGATGAGTCCCACATCGACGACACAAAACTCGGAACATAGTCCTGGAATGATGTGAATGTATTAACCATATGTCTGAATCAAAGATACTGACACAAGGACTGTGTAGACTGCAGAGGTAAAAATTCTTTGGATCCCCTTTGAACATCAGGCGACATGACAAAATGACTTGGCAGCATGACTAGACAGGACAAATACACAATGCGACAGTGGACAATGCATTCTTTTGAAAGACTCAAAGGATTGGCATGACTCATGAAAGTGGATCATCACGGAAATCAGCTGAATACCCAATTGACTGACATGATTGTGCAGACAAGTGCCATGTTCAAAGGTAACGACAAACAACTGCCATTATTTACAAAACGATTCCCTTCCCATTTTCCCCATCATGATCGATGAGTGCCTCTTTTTGGTTTTACGAGTTCAAAGAGGGTAACAAACAATCGATATAGCTTGTCGGAAGACAAGTCTAGACTCATATGTTTTACGAACCTGAGAGAGGAGGGGTTCGATCCCAAAATGGGTCTCTCAATGTCTAATTTAACGAGTCCACTAAAAGAAAACTCGGTATCGTTCATGTTTAGAGAGTCTGAACGAATACAGAAGAAAACTCCATGGGGGTCCTTTTTTGTATTATTTAGTCTCTAAGGATCGAAAAACTGTAAAATCATACCTTAGAGAACTCTTCCAGTCATGATTGGTTGGAGTGTTCCTTTCTCATAAATAGTCCTATCCGAACCGAGAAAGAGACAACCTACTGTCGGACGGACGACTCTTCAAATACTTTAACGAGCGTGAAGAAGACAAGATTGCTCGACAATCTTTTTGTATTTAGAGAGCCTAAAAAGGGTTTAAAGAGAACTCCATTAACATTTTTCACGTTTGAATCCAGAGCACGAAACAGTAATAAACCAATCTCAAACCACTTTTCATGTTTTAACTAGAGCACGAAAAATGAAAAGTAATCTCAACACTATTTTACTATTTTTAACAAGCTCGAAGATCAGTTGAAAGAATGCTCAGGGATTGGTTTCATTTTTATGCAAGATTGAAACCAATGGGTAAACTATGCTTAAAAAAATCCCATTAACATGGTATACATAGGTTGGAATCTGGCCCCCAGCATGATTGCTAGAGAAGCTTATCCCTAGCATGGTTGCTAGCGAAGCCTACCCCTAGCATGGTTGCTAGGGGCTCGACATGCCCCCAAGCTTTGTTTCATTTAACGTTGATTCTTCTTCCATACCCGACCTAAAAACATAGTTACTAATGTGAAAATTTTCACCAAGGGGTAGGAAGAACGAGAATAAGGCAGGTGAAAAGAAGGTTCAAGTTCTAACACTACAGTGAAGACTCGACTCAAGCGAAGGGGATCTGTTTCATTTTTACACAAGATTGAAACAGAAGGTAACTATACTTGGAACATGATTTCATTTTTATGCAAGCTTGAAACCAAAACGTAAACTATGCTCGAGGAGATCCATTTCATTTTTTAACGAGCTTGACATAGAATGGGAACTTTGCTCAAGAAAAAAAACTAACATGATCGTCAGGTTCTATTTCAGTTTTTAACAAGCTTGACATAGAATGGGAACTTTTCTCAGGGAAAAACTGACATGATGGTCAGAACCTGACATGATGGTCAGGTGCTATTTCATTTTTTAACGAGCTTGACATAGAATGGGAACTTTGCTCAGAACATGGTTTCATTTTTATGCAAGCTTGAAACCAAAAGCGTAAACTATGCTTAAGGAGTGGTTTTATTTTTTAACGAGCTTGAAACCACAGGGTAAACTATGCTCTAGACATGGTTTCATTTTTATGCAAGCTTGAAACCAAAAGCGTAAACTATGCTTAAGGAGTGGTTTTATTTTTTAACAAGCTTGAAAGCAAAAGTAAACTATGCTCTAAAAACCTGCTCCTATCCAACATGATATCTAGAGGCTGGTAGGTTTCCCCCATTTCATAAAAGTAGCTGCTTAGCTCCATTATGATGTCCATAGACTAGAGCCATGCCCCCCATTTTACCTATGATGGGAAGAAGCTAACTAGAAGAAGGAGAAGGAAACACAAGAACATGCCGCACATTCAGGTGATTACTAGGAGTAATGCGATGGTCAGGTGTAACAAAGGAAATCTGATCAATGGTCACAATATTCCCATCATGGGGAAAATGCATAACTTTAAAGAGTGTGGAAACAACAGCCTTCATGGCATAAACACAATCACGTCCAAGGAGAAGATTGAAATATAAAGGACCTTGGACCACCATAACATCAATACAGACAGTTTTCCCTCCTAATGTAATAGGCAAATAAGGAAGGGTCCCTAAAGGTGCAAAAGGATTACGATTAAAAGCCAATATCTGATCAGTGGCTGACACAAGCTGAGGAGAACCTAAATCTTGCCAAGCAGTTGAGGATAGAATGCTAACAAAAGCCCCTTCATCAACAATAGTGCGAAGTATCCACCTAGTAGTAACATTCACAACTATCTGGAAAGGAACACTCAAATGAATATGAGACTCTGTTAGGTTACTCCAGTGAAAGGAAATAACCTCACTACTCGGAGAGGGTTCTGACGAAACAGACAAAATTTCCTCTTGTCGAGAACAATTAGAATGAAGCATAACAACTTAGGCAGGTTTTGGTTCATTCTCTATTGGAAGAGAAGAACAAGACGAAGATTTGGTCAAAGAGACCACTTCAGTCTTAACACTCTTTGATGAAAGAGCAAGATTGGGTGGAAATGACATCGACTTGACCACTTTAAATTCACTCTCCAAAGGAAGAGTGGGATCAACCAAAAATAAATATGAATCGACCACTTGGTCAACCAGTGGGGGATCGAGGGATAAATTACTATCACTTGTTGGAATCACCTGTTGATGATCAGTAATATTTTCCAACCAACGCAAAGCTTCATCCATGCTTGGACAAAGAAAAATACGATGCATAGCCTTGCATATCAAACAAGGATACACGAATTTACCCTTACGACCTTTTACCAATGGGTCACTGGTTGAGGGAGTATTGTCAACATGATGATCAGAGGTTGATGACATAGACGGTTTGGATCTTTTAGACCACTCTTCTTGTACACGGGAGAGACCGGGACACTCCTTAAGAAGGTGGTCCCCCTTGCAAAGCTTACAAGGGAACTTGGATTTTTCGGGCATTCTCTTAGAACGATCACCATCAAGGGAAGATGGTTGCTGCTTTTTCTCTTTCTTATCCTTCTTCTTCTTACTCTTCCCTTTCTTCTTCTTCTTACCCACATGACTACTAACCATAGAGCTTTGGTCAAGCGAAGAAGAAGAAAGGGGTGGAACAACAACCGACGAAGAAGGAGAGGGATTAGGTTGAGGTCGATCCTCTCTCAAAGGAGAGGTGACATTTGAGACATTAGGTGTAATAGGAATTACAAGATTAAAAATCCAGATCGGTAATCCTGTAGTTAATCCAGGAAGATTTAGAGTGGCAATAAAGGGAGGACCAATACCTTCACTTGGAGGGAATACAAAAGGTACACCTTGGAAAGGGACCTCTTCAGTGGTAGTCCCGGATTGGGATGCCATCTCTAAACTCTCTAATAACCCCCTAACTACCATGCATAAGCAAGTACTACTCAAACTAAAAGCAACAAGAAAACATGTGAAAGGAGTGGATAAGAGTCAGGAACCTCACAGGACAGGCCAAAAGGATAACTCAGATGGTTTGAGGATTCCTAAAATGGTCTCCCAATATACGCAAGGTACGTGGGAGCTCAAATCGATAGTAGTTGTTGGAGACATCTACCACCATACACACTCTTTTTGGTCAAATTGTCCTAGTTGAACCACTATCCTAAGTATAATTGACATTAGTGGAGCATTAATTGACATCATCCAGTCACACCCACGCCTACCTATAGTCAAGGAGGCTAACTTAGCCTTCTCCTACAATCAAGGAGGCTAACTGGAGCACTCCGAGGGTGATATGAGTGATCTCAATGCACCTAATTGCTAATTGGTGGTTATGATCAGTTCAACTAGTCAGTTAAGGTGCCTCCTCTCATTAAATATATTATTTAATGATTATTTATTATTATTTAATGATATGGAGTCAACAGGGGTGCCTCCACCAACTTCTGATGATCAGTTCAGCTTCAGTTAACATCATCGGGGTTCATTGAAGTCATTGAAGCACTAGCACTTGATGGTTGGATTGCTATGACATGTGTTTGATCTCTTTCAGTTGAGATTCAGTCATTTATTGCACTCTGACTTCAGTTAGGGTTTGGTGAGTCAATTAGGGTTTTGGTCAAGTGGTTAACTGAGTGTGAACCAATGGCTTACAGTCAGTTAAGCTAGACTCACTCATTGAATTCGAATGAACTCCTTAGGCATTCGAATTCCTCATTGATTCAAGATATTGCTTGACATTGTTATTGTAACTATTCATTGTTTATTGAATATACAGAGAGGAAACCATTCTGGTTCCGATTAACACCATTTCATGAGTTATTTGTTGATTATTTGTTGATGAGATTGATTATTTGTTCCTAGATCAATGTACAAGATTAACATGGTATCAGAGCTCACGGAAAGACAAAGCTCTATCTCTCAAAAACAAGCTTTTTGATAGATTTCTGCATGAAATTTGAGCAATAGCTCAAAAATCTAGCACTGCACCAGAAGCCAAGGCTTACCACTTAATACCCCAAGTAAATAACTTGTTGATCAAGCTTGCTTGATTGACTATGCTGGGTGTGATGAAATCCTAAAATGTGCAGGCTGTCCAACCTTACGGTGCCCTTTTTTGTTTTGATTTGCAGGTTTTAACAGGTACATCTTTGAATGGACTCATCAATCCCTCTTCTCACCCCATTCACAAGCTATTCGGAATGGAAGTTGAAGATGATTGCATCTCTGAAGAGACAAGGTCTCTATGAGGTGTCTATTGGACTTGGAAAAGAGTCTTATGAGAATAATAATGACTGGCTAAATGATGATGACAGAGCTTTTGGAGCAATATGTCTGGCCCTTTCTCCTAGCTTGCGCTACCTTATTGGTTCTGCTGAATACCCAAAGGATCTCTAGACAAAATTGGACAGAACCTTTGGCAAGCACAATGAGGATCATAATAGCACTTTGGAGATCACATCCAGCACCACAAGATTTCTTTACTCAAAATTCTCGGCCTCTACTCTCTCTGATGAAGTTGTTCAAGATGAAGATGAAGCAGAATCTTCTACACATTCAATTCGAATTGAAGAAAGTCTCCATGCATTGACTCCTTCTCTTGATGCTCCGGAAGTTCATGAGATCTATGATATCTAATATCCTCATATTTCTGAAATAGAAGAATACATTTGAATCTCTGATATTGAATAAAAATACTACTACACTTCCATGCAAACATTCACAGGTGATTTTCCTTTGAATTATGTGGAAAATTTACCAGTAATTGCTTCTGAAAGTGAAGAGAAATTTGATTTTTCTCCCTATAATGTTGCTGCTAGTGTGAAAATATGTAAAAAAATGGATATTTTGGAAGAAATATCAGATTATAAGAGTGACACATTCGCTCCCCATGATCTAGATCTTCCAGCAAAATCCTACAGGATTGCATGCACCAAAATTCAGAATTTTGAAGAAAAAGACAACTGTGCATCCACCGTCTCAGTTGACCATAATTTTGGATCTGATATGAACCTTATTGGATCTGATATGATCTTATTTGGATCTGATATGATATTTCTTGGTTCAAAATTTCAGGTTCATAAACCTTCAGTACTGCTTGTAGCTGTTCTCATCAACGGTGTGAAGAAACAAGTACCGCAAGTCTCCTTCGAAACTGCTGTTGGGGATTTCATTTCATTTCATAGTTTTGGATCTGTTGTGAACTTATGTATATCTGATGTACTTTATTATCTGATATTATTTGCTTCATATTTTAAAATCCAATAGTTTTTAGCCATGCTTGTAGCTGCTCTCACCAATTCCGGTGTGAAAAATCAAGTACCGCACTTTCTTTTCAAAACTGCTGATGGGGATTTGGTGTTAGTTTCCTCATATGAGGTTGCTGATATTTTATTATGTGATTAATTAGCTATTTCAGAAGCTATATTAGATTATGTAGCTCAATCATTTTCTCTCCATAGTCCCAGGGCTTCTCTACCTTTGGTCATATGCTCATCTCCTCACAGAACTAGTAAAGAGGAAGACATTCTGCATCCGCTTGGACACTTGCTCCTAAATATTGGGGCTGATTTTACCACTCATGGTTTTCTGTTCAAGGCTGCAACATATTATCTTATTGAGTGTTCGACACATGGTTCGAATCCTCAAGAACCTTTGCTCTTTCTTCAGATGATTTCAGCTGCTCTACATGGGTCCATTTTTCACCGTGCAATTGTTTATATTTCTGATTCAGTTGAGTGCATTGTTCTTATTCCAAAGTGGAATATTCCTCTAGACATATTCATTTATTTTGGATTCATAGTTTCACATGCACAGTCTCAGGATGCTGCTGCATAGAAGAACCAATTCTTGATTTACTGCTTAGTTTGAGAGGGGGTATTTTTCCCATGAGGTTTTCCCCATTTCCTTGGTTATATTAAGTAGTTACTTTATTGTATAGGGTGACCTATGGCCTTTGTTGCCGAAGCCCTAGCATTTTTATGCTTTTTTTTTTCTAACTCCTCCTGAGTATAGCTTAAGGGGGGGTGTTGGAGACATTTACCACCATACACACTCTTTTTGGTCAAATTGGCCTAGTTAAACCACTATCCTAAGTATAATTGACATCAGTGGAGCATTAATTGACATCATCCAGTCACATCCACGCCTACCTACAGTCAAGGAGGCTAACTTATCCTTCTCCTACAGTCAAGGAGGCTAACTGGAGCACTCCGGGGGTGATCTAAGTGATATTAATGCACCTAATTGCTAACTAGTGGTTACAATCAGTTCAACCAGTCAATTAAGGTGCCTCCTCTCATTAAATATATTATTTAATGATTATTTATTATTATTTAATGATCTGGAGTCAACAGGGGCACCTCCACCAACTTCTGATGATTAGTTCAGCTTCAGTTAACATCATCGGGGTTCATTGAAGTCATTGAAGCACTAGCACCTGATGGTTGGATTGCTATGACATGTGTTTGATCTCTTTCAGTTTAGATTCAGTCATTTATTGCACCTCGACTTCAGTTAGGGTTTGGTGAGTCAATTAGGGTTTTGGTCAAGTGGTTAACTGAGTGTGAACCAATGGCTTATAGTCAGTTAAGCTAGACTCACTCATTGAATTCGAATGACCTCCTTAGGTATTCAAATTCCTCATTGATTCAAGCTATTGCTTGACATTGTTATTGTAACTATTAATTGTTTATTGAATATACAGAGAGGAAACCATTTTGGTTTTGATTAACACCATTTCATGAGTTATTTGTTGATTATTTGTTCCTAGATCAATGTGCAAGATTAATAGTAGTGTTGTCTAATGCATAACCATTCACAAGGGGCCTTCCGATATACAATCGAGTACGTGAAGTACCTTTCTATATACCTCAAGGGTACGCGAAAGACCGTTTGATATACCGATGGTACGTGGAAGAACCGCACGAGTCCCGGGATGTAATGCTGACAAATAACGACAGCTCCTATGTTTAACGACGCCCAAACACGTCTCTAACTTATCACTCAAATTGCTAAAAGTTTTAACCTAGTACTACCGTTAATTTTATCTTGTGCGTTTAGGTGGAACCATGGAGTGAAAACTTGAATTTAAAGAGGATGCACACTGATCTATATGACAATACAAGTTTTCCTCTTCAATGGAATTCTACCTAAGAGAGGGAGAGAGATTTACTTTTCTTCCCAAAATGCACACCCAAATGCAAATGCAATTCTATCTTTTCAAACGAAAAAGTGAAATATCAATGCACCCCAAACAATCTTCAAAGCAAATAAGAAAGATATATAGAGAACATATAACATAAATCAAAATGTTTCCTATCTTTTCATGCTTGAAAAAGATGCATACAAACTTCAAGGAAAGATGATTTCACTAACGTTTCCAAACAAATCTAACTCTAATGCACGCAAAGCTGAAAACAAATATTTCTTCATAATGAAAGTAAGATCTAGAGTTTCAAATAGTCATGCACAAAACAAGAAGAAAATCATTCAACAAACTTGCAAATAAAGAAAAAGAGAAAGAAAACTAAAACTTCTCTTTGAAATAGAGAAGGAAACAAAGAACCAATCTTTCCTACCAAGCACTGAAAAAATCAGTATGCAAAAGGAAACAAGAATCACCCAAGAAAAGAAAGACTCAAAACAACATGGATCACTCATGCATTCTAAGTCCAACACAAACCAAAGCCTACTCAAGAAAATGAAATGTATGTTTCCAATTCCAATGAATAATATCTACAGAAAAGGGAAAGAGGTTTCAAGCAAAGAAAAGAACACAAAATCTAATGCAAGAAACACAAAATCTCTTTGAATGCAGAAGGAATACAACAATCAAAGTGATTGTAGAATACACAATTCATGGCCCCTCCCGGCCGTGAGGGAGTCATCAAAAAGTAAGCCAAAAACACACAAAAAATAAAAATACAAAGTCTGGAATAGTGCCTACCTGGCACCGCGTAGATGAAGCTGCTGATAGGCGGTTTTGAGGTAGAACCGCTCCTTGCTCACTGGATTTAGGTAGTGGCACCGCTTCTGGCTAACTAGACTCAGGCGGTGGCACCACTCCTAGCCAACAGAACATGTGCAGGTCCCTATAAAAATCCAAAACACAAAGAGAAGGATAGATCAAGTCAGAAAAATACTAGATTAGGGTAAATACTGTTGAATTGAGTATGGAAACAGAGCATACAAGATCAAAATGACTCAGATCTGGAAATTTCAAACCCAAATAATACAAATCAGAAAGTAGATCTGACTGAAAAGATTTGAAGAAAACAGAGCTTGGATTCAGACACGAGTTGCATACTGAGGAAGATCAGAACAACTGATACACTAACTCCCCAACGGAGTTGCCATATTTGTTAGTTGGAATATTTTACCTCCTGCGGATTGCAAGGTGTTCCACTAGTATGAATGGTTCAAATCTAGAACAAATAGAGGACAGAGGTTGAAGACTCTCCCTAGACACTGTAGACATCTAGAATACAAGACTTTGACAGTTCACCTGTGTACCTACAAAAAAGCTCAACACGAAACGAATCAAAGCAACCAGAATATGATCTACTAATCTATGCTAGTGACTAAGGAATCTAGCAACATATATATGTGAAATCACAACAACAACATCATATGTGGGACATAACTCAACTTGCATTAGGAATATGAAGAAGTTTACAACCAATCCTTAGTTTTGACATGCATCTCCATGAAAACAGCTTTTCATCCCCAAAAGATTCGACTCTAGCTCTCTATGCTCTCTCCAAATGATCTTGGGCCAAGAATCAATCCAATAGCATAACAATACCTTCAAAATAATCTCCCCTCAACCATGGCTATGAGCTCATATTTATAAGGCTTTAAAGGATAGAGATGGTTGAGAAATTAGTGGGTGAGGTGGCCTCTAAGATCCTAGGATGAGGGATCTTGAGCTCAACCAACCCACAACAGTAGGGATAAGGCAGTACACGAGGATTATCATCT
Organism: Pseudotsuga menziesii; assembly: GCA_001517045.1. Taxonomy (NCBI): domain Eukaryota; kingdom Viridiplantae; phylum Streptophyta; class Pinopsida; order Pinales; family Pinaceae; genus Pseudotsuga; species Pseudotsuga menziesii. Next base: position 324,559 of record LPNX010626735.1, read on the forward strand.
AGAAGCCTCGAGAAACTTCTCTTTTTCCCTTTTTACCCAAGGTACCGTGTTTCTCCGTCTATGACAGAGCGGTTTTGGTAATAACCGCCTATGGACTAAAGGCAATGGAAATGGCACCGCTTGTGGACAACCGATGAAAGGCAGTGAGAACAGGGGTACCGCTCCTGGATAAAGGGGCATGCGCGGTGCTAGGAATTTGTATGACAGATTGATAAAAAACCATTTAGTTTCCACTCCAAAAGCTGGGATTCAGGGCAAGTAGGTATGTCAAATGTCTTATCACATGATGGTGACAGGATTTTGGTATAACAGAGTTGGTAACTTGTTCATGTCCAAAGCAATGATCTTGATCGATCGCAGTAACTGGTGTACTTCTTCACTCCCCGCGTCGATCGCAGTTGGGGGGACTTGAACATTCCTAGCCTGGGGCTCGATGCTGATCGATGGTAATTACTACATCACATGTCCCATGACTGTCTATCTCTTACCACACCAAACTCTTCATGGTTGGACTCTTGGATTACCTGTGTCGTAGCCTGAGACGAGTCAGTGACTGCTTTGATGAGCTGCTACAGTTGGTCCTCCATCCCCGATTAGATACTGCTACCCGTATCGTATGCTTGGATCCATTTGGTGCGAGTCTCCTCCCACATGCGCTATTCTTTGGCCTTGGGGTTTGTCAATGACTCACTGTTAGAGTCAGGAACAATAAGCTCCTTCTGGGAAGGATCTTTCGAGGTATCAGGTGGCGGCTCCTTAGAGAGTTCCTCCTAACTCATAGTATTGCTCCATTCAGCCAACCAATCTTGAACAATAGCATCTAATTCCTCATCCATGAATTTGTAAGCCAGAGGAAACCACTGCTTGTCGGGGTCTGGGCATGCCTAAATGTAAATGGAATGTGGCCCGATAGCGAATTGAATGAATCACTGATACTTGGCCGCTGCGTAATTAGATAATTGGTAAACTGTGACAGTTGTGACTTGTATCACTTCCCAATAGACCCAAAAGTGAATTGCACAGTTCTCCTATCGACTGGGCTCCTCAACCCACCACAAATTCTGATATCCTGCGCTGCGGCACACCTTTGCCACATCAATTGCCATTGGTTGGTAATCTTCGGGTCCCATCCAAGTGACAAGTGCGATGAGAATTGATATCCAACTATATGAAAATGGCTTCCCATCCTGAGCAACGAGAGCATCTTTGAGCAACTGGTTAAGAAAGAACAACGACCAGTTCATTTATACACCTTCTGCACATTTCTGTGCGCATGCGACCACGCCCGAGTTGCACTGGACCGGTCGATTTAGCCAAACAACCTTGCTCACCATAATTCAAGCCCCAATACACACCACTTGTGAATTGATGTTGTCAATACGATAGGTGCAATCGTCCCGCTGTAAGCCAAAGCACTCCTTCAGCTGCTTGGAAAGCTTCTTGTCCCAACAATCAAGAGTTGTCCAACCCGCTCTCCCATGGCTGAGGAATCCGTTGAATTGGGGCACCAGGCACCGTCGGAACTGACTGATAGGTCTCATCCCATACATCTTTAAGTAACAACAAATCATGGTCCTCAAAATTCAATCTGATCAGGGAAGATATGATATCGATTGAGTAAGTCATCCCTTCTGGCAGTGGTGACAGTTTTGGCGAATACTTCTGATTCTTCGTAGGCTGCCTCAACTTTTCTCTTGGATGCATAGGAGCAACGTATCCCAATATATCATGAACATAGACACCCATAGGAGTAATAAAGAATGCAAGGAGTATTTACAATGTGATGCGCAGGTTCTTACCTCTCGTCTTAAACTCCCAAGCATCTAAATCACACACGTTGCAAGAAAATAAATACTAACTAGGCTATCTCTAGAGAGCGAGATATTAATTCACGAGTAATGCAATACTGTCCACGTGTTATGGAAAACCACAGATAGTTGTTCTTATAACCAAAACATATAAACATGAATAAAAGTATACATGACAAGATAGCTCATCAGCAGTTAAAAATCCCATTACTCATAGTGGAAAACATCACAGAATATACTAGAGAACATTCAGGCAAGAACATAGGTTCAGAAAGTTAGAACACTCTCACAGTTAATGAAACAAAGTCGAAAATGAAATAGTTCCCATTCAACATCGTTCATTTTATCACATTGAGACATTCCACATAGCACCTTATCCAACAAGCAAAATTTGCAATTTATGATTGTAAAATGAAATAGTTCCTCTTACAAACAATAGTTCACAAGTTTTTCCAGGAAAAAGCCCCTCTAAGTTCTAACTTTCCTATATTTAAACCAAATCAGCTAACCGCTTGGGCTGCCCCAACCCTCTGACCTTTGGGTTCCTCCAAATCGTTTAATATCCCTATTTTTGTCTTTTCTATGAGTACTCATGTTTTACTTCATGCATTACGTTTTTAGAGTACTCAACAAAGCGAGATCCACTTGGTAACTGACAGATCTTTCCAGGCCTAGGATTTTGTCGCAATTGATTCTGCCTTGTCTTTCATTTGCTTTCCTTGAGATCTCATTGGTTTCGGTACGAACTCTGCCTAACACTGTCCAGCTATTTTCTGCTACCTCGTCTCCCCGCTATGCCTTCTCGCAGTAGTAATTTATAAAAATCTCTTGAGTTCATCTGCAATTAAATGACATGTATCATTAATCAGGACTGCATTTTCAATAAAACCAAACTGTATCAACAAACAACTAGTCATCGAAAAAGGCCCTATGTTGTTATGAAAACCTTAACAAGCGCCAGGACCACTGTCTCATCCACAAGGGTTTAAAACTGATGAAACGATGGGGAGAGAAAACTTATCAATGGCCTAAGATACTAAAACCTCGGCCACAGTATTCTTACTCACAGTCGCGTCGACGGATCTCCAACAGGCAATGGGGTCCATGAGACCGTTAAGTTTATCGGAGTTGAAAAAGCTAGACTCAAATTCTAGGTGAAAAAGTCCCAGTCGCCGAGCGGAAGGACATCAACATCGAACACTCAGCATGTTACACAGTTGCAAGGGTGGAGGAGGAAAGACTATGGCCTCCGATCCAACACAAAGTGACGAAGACCCGACAAGCATCGGCGGGCGGAGCGGTTGTATGCCATATACTTAGTTTGTTTGGGATCCGTAAGGGCAGAAGATAAACAGACTAACTCCTCCAATAATATAAACAAGTTAAACGATATGAAGTGGCCATGGAGGAGTCACGATTCTTCCACAGAATAATCATTGTTTAATTTTCGTGACGGAGGCTTCCCAAGGAAACATGGCTTCAATACGTTGTTAAATTGGCCTTCGGAACAGTGGTTAGCACGGGAAATAAGTTCCCAAGAGGAAATCGCAACTCGAAAGGTAACAAAACAAACTCTAAACTTTGCGACCCACAGCAGTTTCAAACATAAGCAATTTTTTTGAAAACAGGAAGAGAGTTAACCCCAACATAGTCCAAAACTAAAGCACGACAAAAGAGTTCATGGATCCAAACGATTCAAGACAATGCTAAAATTAATAAGGGGGTCCAAAATTTGAAAATTTGGGGAAAACAGTTGCAGCTGCAACAATTGGCGACTACCTGGTGAACCTAGATCTCTGGACGATTATTCCTTGAGTGACAGACTGTTTAACAACAAATGAACCTATTGAATTCTTCCAGCTATTGGGATTTCTCAAATGGCAAATATATGTACCTTTAATCATTGATGATAGTCCGATTTGGGAGAGTGGAAACCAGGATTTTCAAGTCAAGATAACTCTTTTGAGGTCGAAAGATGAATTTCATTTGTTACCTCTGTCTTCAGGTAGCTGCCAGCTCGAACACCACAGGATTGTAGCATATGGTAAACAAAAATATTCATTTGTTCCTCATTCCCATGCCATTTCTGCACTTTTCGTGCTTTTGAACTTTTGTCCTTTTCATATGAGTCCTCTTGCATGCCTTTCTTTCTAAATTTTGATTCAGGCTCCTCTATCCCTAGTGTCCTTTTGTGTGAGAGATGTATTCACATTTCAGGTCATGGACGGAGAGGAACTTTCAGCGATTTAGTACTTATATGGTTCAACATTTGTTTTGATATATAATGCTTTCATAGGAGCTTTCGACTCTTATTTGCCTTTTGGCATTCAATTCTTGGCATGGGATCATTTATATATAATATAATGTTTACCCTGCTTCTTTTCCATGCACCCTTTGCTGTCAGTCCCTAGGACATTTTAAATGTGACATGGATGGAGCCTCAAAATAGTATTCCAGACCCTTTGATTCTAGTTTATTTCACTGGGGTTAAGCAGGACTTCAATGCGTACATAGCTATTCGAGAAAATTGCTAAAATGGAAGAAGTTCTTTTAGATAAACAGTAATACACAGTCTTATACCCAAGAACTTTTAGTATTCCAAAATTTTGATGTTCTCCATGCAACCGCGGGTTTGCCTCCTTTGTTGAAATCAGTAGAATTTAAACTAAAACAAAACTGAACTACATAACTGAAAGAAGACGGCCAAGCTATATTATTTATATACAAGATAGAAGAACACAAAAAAAACTTAGGAAAAATAAGGTTTGAGAACTAAGCCATTTACTGGTAAGTTCTCCTCCCACCCTTGTAAATCTTGCAACTTATAAGTTGAAGGGCCAAGCTTTGCCGCAATCTGGAAAGGACCTACCCACAACTGCTGGAATTTTGTGTGTTTTCCTTTCTCATCATGGGGGTGGTCCCACTTGAGAACCAAATCTCCCACCTCAAAGTCTTTTGTTCCCGCCTTGTGTTTATCAAACCATCTTTTTACTACCTCTTGTTGTTTCTTAAAGCACTCTCTGGTTTTAGATCGAGACTCCTCTGCCTTCAGGAGATTATATATCCTCATTTGCAAGACTTCATTATCCGATCCTCTAGATTCTTGAGCTATTATGGAAGAGGGTAGCATGATATTGGGGGGTAGAATGGCCTCTTTACCATACACAAGGGTATACAGAGACACTCCTATCGAATACTTGGGGGTGACTCTATCAGCCCAAAGGGCGTTTGGTAAAGCTGAGTGCCAACTCCTCTAATTTTCTATCACCATCTTTTTTAAAATCCTAATTAGGTTCTTGTTGGTAGATTCAGCTAAACCATTTCCCCATGGATAATAATGAGCAGAGTAATGCAACTTAATCCCTTTCTCATGAGAAAAAGAAGTTAATCTTATTGAGGAAAAGTAAGTAGCATTATCAAAAACTAAAGAAACCAGAACTCCAAACTTGGTCATAATATGGTCTTGCAGGAAGTCTATGACCGCATTCTCATTTATTTTGCGCAACGGGATGGATTTGACCCAGCGAGTGAAGTAGTCAGTTGCTGTCAGAATATACTTCTGTTGTAGGGAAGAATTCGGCTTTATCTCCCCAATGATATCTAACCCCCATTGTTCAAAGGGCTCTGTTATTATCACAGGCTTCAATGGCCCTGCTGCTTTAGCTTGTCTTCCACTACACCTTTGACAAATGTTGCACTTCCTGACATGGGTGTGTGCATCTTTGAAAAGCCTGGGCCAATAGTATCCGGCTCTAAGAATTTTATGAGCTGTGGTATCTCCAGAAAAATGTCGCCCAGCAGGCCCGTCATGCAAATCTGTCATTACCTTCTTCGCATCTTCTTTCTCTAAGCATCTAAGAAGAACTCCGTCGTAATTTTTTCTGAATAATATTCCTTCAATAATTTGATAGGAGGCTGATTTAAGACGCAGTGCTCTTCTTTGCTTAGAATTCCAATGTTCTGGAAACGCTCCTATCTGAAGGTAATGCACAAGGTCTCGATACCAAGATTCCAGGGCTGTGAAAAAGGGACATACATCCATCAAATGTAATTCATCCTTGTCTTCCCAGGCATGTTCTTCATTGTTCCTATTTTCAGTCATTAGTCTACACAACCCTTGCCCTTTAACTATAGAATCTGGCTTGAACTCGAGGTCATATTCTTGAAGAGCTGTTACCCAATTACCCCTTCTTTCTCCTAACTCCTTCTGTACAAAAAGAGACCTCACAGCTGGGTGTGGGACGATTACCTTGGTTCGATTTTTCAGTATGTAGGGCCTGAATTGTTTCACTGCTTTGAACATTGCGTAAGCTTATTTATCTATAGTCGGGTAATTTAATTCGGCCCCTTGCAAACCAGTGCTCATAAAAGATATGGGGAATTCATCTCCCCCATATTCCTTCTGAGTAAGCACAACTGCTAGTGAATCATCAGATGCAAAAGTGTACAAAATAAAATCTTTATCGAAATCTGGGCTTTTGAGGGAGGGTTCATGTGCAACAGTGGTTTTAATCTTTCTGAATGCATTCTTCTCAAACTAAGTCCACTTGAATTGTACACTTTGCTTTACCATTTGCTGCAAAGGTTTAACAATTTGAGCGAAATCTAGCACAAACCTTCGCACGAAGTTTATTGTCCCCATAAATGATTGCATGCCCTTTTTATTATGGGGAAATGGGATCTGTTCAATGGATTTGATCCTTTCTGGGTCTATGGAGATTCCCTTCTTTGAAACTACGTGACCCAACAACTTACCCTCCGTAACAGCGAACACACACTTCTTGGGGTTGAGTGAGATACCATATTTTCGGCAGCGTTCAAAATCTGCTTTAGATGAAATGCGTGTTCTTCTCTCCTCTTTGAGAATATCATGATGTCAACGAGGTACACTAAAGCACTGCGACCAATCAAACCATGGAAATCTATGTCCATAGCCCTCTGGAACGTAACTCCAGCATTTATAAGCCCAAAGGGAATTCTTCTGTAAGTGAAAGTTCCCCACCTGGTCCTGAATGTTGTTTTCAATCTGTCTTCTTCGGCTACTAATACTTGATTGTAGCTTGAAAATCCATCCAATAAAGAGAATAGTTCAGAACTTGAAACCATTTGTAGTAGCTGCTCCATGGGTGGAACAGGATAATTGTCTTTATCTGAAGCGTGATTTAAGTTTCTGAAATCCACACATAACCTGATTTCTCTAGATATCTTCCTCACTGGTACCATATTTGAGACCCATTCCGAGTGTCTAACCTTAAAAATGATTCTAGCATCCAATAACTTAACTTCACTCTGGATTAGAGGTTCCAATTTTGGGTGCATTTTTCTTAAAGGCTGCTGATAAGGTTTGACTCCAGATTTGATGGGGATAACATGCTGGATGATACTGGTGTCATATGTCTTCAGATCTTCATATGTCCAGGCAAAAATATCTTTATATTGATTAAAAATACCGATGAACTTATTTCTTTCCGCCGGTGAACAACATTTTCCAATATTCACATATTTAGGCTTTGTCTCAGTCCCCAAATTGATCAATTTGAACTGAAGAGATGAGCTATGAGTCTTCACGTTTCCTAGTCTCCTAAATTTTTCATTTAAATCAAACATCCGTTCTAAGGTTCTGACTCCTTTAGGGATGAAATTATAAAATTTTAGCTCGGCCTGATATTCTTCATCATCAATAATCGCCCCTTTAAATGCCTCGTCATTCATTAAGCATTCTATAATCTGCTGATCGTCATCGAACACTCGTAGGTTGGTAATCATATCTGGAACCGAGGGCCTAAAAAGTAATTCAACAGAGCACCGATTATTAGAGGGCACAAGCCTAGCAGCTGATGTGGCCAACAAGTCAGCTGCCACATTCTTAAGTCTTGGAATTGATGCAATATTAAATGCGTTAAAACATTTGAGTAAATCCCATACGTCGTTTTGATAAGCTTTTAAGTGAGGATAAATGCAATGTATTTGATTCCGAATTTGTTTTACATTTATTTCAGAATCTCCAAAAAATTTCAGATTATTTGCCTTTAATTCAATTGCTTTCCTTAAACCTTGAACCGATGCTTCATATTCAGCTGTGTTATTTGTACATTCAAACTCTAACCTACATGAAAGAAAATGTTTGTTCTTCTCGGGGTCTATCAGGACACAGCCGGCTCTTGACCCTTCTAACGTTTTAGATCCATAAAAAAAAGTGTCCAGAAATCGCTAACTACTGTACGGGAATCTACTTCTACTGCTAAGTTTACTATCTTACAATCAATTTCATCAGCCTGTGAAAACTGAAGGAGATCAGGCTGAGCGTCTGATGTGTCGCTGGCTTCTTCTTCTTAGTAATTTCCTTGTTCTAACTCAATAAAGTAATTTCCCAAAACAAAATCCACTGGTTCATTTTTTTCCTCAAACTGAGTAACGTTGTATTTCATATGGGGCTCCCTCAAAATTTTGATTTGATTCGGGCTTCCTTTATACGGTAGCCACAGATGTGACCAGTCCGAGGAAAAATATCCGTTTAGCTTTGCCGACCAGTCCCTGCTCAGAACAAGCCCATAAGCGTCTGGTATGTCAGCCACCACAATATCAATAACTTGACACACCTTATCATTCGAAGATAAGTGGACTAGAACATCCTCCATTTCCCCAATCACCTTCACATTCATTCTATCCAACTGAACAACCCTCCAGGTGGATGGTTTAGGCTGCCCATTTATCCTTTTGCAGACCGACAGTAGCATAACGTTGACTGATGCCCCTAAGTCTACCAAGCAATTATGCACGTTGTGGTTAAAAATTTCAAAAGTGAGGAGAAACGGTGGATTCTTTCTCTTAGGCTTACCTCCTATGCTTGCTTCCCCAATTTATTCTTCTTCCTTGGGCTGATTTTCAGTGGGAAGCCCTTCCTCTGATGCTTCAAGTGCTTTTAAAATCTTTTCTTTCTACTGCGGCACCTTGCACATTTCAAATAATGAGATATTCACCCTTACCTTCTTTATATCTTCCATAATGTCGTATTCCATCTTGGGTTCGGTGGGGTTTGGTTTACCATTATTTATTTTTTCTTCATTGGGCTTGGTGAACATGTTAGTCTGTCTAGGATCTTGACTGGTGATGGTAAATTCTAGAGTCTGAAACTTCTTAACATTCCTTTGAAGTCTTTTAATCTTTGGGAGCACGAGACTGTTTTCTTTAGCCAACCCTTGGCTCCTTGTTGTTACATTTGTTTCTATGATGTCCTCGTGTCCCAAAATCTTTTCTTCCTCGGTGTCAAACAATGAAACACAGTCCCACAGAACCATGGTATCATCCTCTTGTTCTTTTGTTGGTGTATTACTGTCTTTCCTTTCTCCATGTTCATCTTCTGTTAATTTAGAATCCAACAGTTGATTCATAACCAACGTCATTGAGTTTATCCATTAAGGACAATTCTTTTCAGAGTGGGGTTGCTGGTGGAAAGTGCAAAAATTGTCCATTCCTACCTCTGTTAAATTCATAGATGTCGAATTGTGCAGAGGGGGTTGGGATTGATTGTTATCCTCCCGCTTCTTGTAATAGGGCTTATAGAACTTTTGGGCTTCCTTTAATTTTTCCAAGTCTATGATTCTGTTAGAAAGCTTCTACATCATTTTTTTCATTCCTTCAAAATCTGGTGATTTTCCTCCTTAGGCTTAGTAAACAAAAAAGCTTTCCTTCCTACATTTTTTTCTCCTGATCATTTGGGATAATCTTCGATACTTTCCCTTTTAGCCTCTACTTTCTCTGCCTCCTCATAGGTCTCCGCTAGAGTAGGCTTGGCCTTCATTTTGGCAAACATGGCCAACTCAAGTCCTAGAGCTGAGGTATAGTATTCAATCAGGAATTTATCCGAAGGTTTGTCAGCTTCATAAAAATTCTTAAGATATGCTGCAAATCTTTGGGTGAAACTATGTACCTTCTCCTTTCTTTCTTTCTTTAAGGCGCATAGTCCCTTCATGAGAGCTGTATGAGTTTTTTGGGTCGCATACTTACTTCTAAAAATCCTCTCAAAGGTATCCCAATCAGGGATAGAATTTGTAGGCAAACCAAAATACCACGATGCTGTAGCTCCTTTAAGGGTGTGTGGGAACAGTCTGCAAACTAAATCCTCATATTCCCCAGCCCTTAACCCTTCTATTGCTAAATAGAAACTTTGCAAGTGGTCGTCTACTAGTATCTTCTCATTTGGGTCAAATTTGGGTAGCATCTTTTCAAAAGATTGAGGTAAATCATGTAAAGGAGGTGTTAGGTTTAAAGGTGATCTGGCTTTCCAGGAAGGTGGTGGATTCGGTGGGTTGGGTGGTTGATTTGCGTTTACACCTGCCATGAGCCTGGGTGGAGAGTGAGGGGGTGAGTGAATGGGAGTGTGAACAGGAGAACTGTGAGGAGTATCCGGGCCTACTTGATTCAAATGCAATACAACTTCCTATAAGGCTGTTTCTACAAGTTCTTCCCAATCCCCAACCAGCACCGAGTCTTCCAATATAGGACAATCTTTCCTTTTATATTCTCTTCTGGGCAATTCAGGGATAATCAACAATCCTCCAATCTTCTTCACGTATTCCCTAGTGTGTCTTCTTAGATCATTAACAACTTCGTTGTCGACAGAATACAAATGTTCTCTACCCCTTTCTTCCGGAATTGGATTATGAAACACACTGCTTTCTGAACTGTTACCGGTGGAATAGTCTCGGGAAAACGGGTTTCCTCGGCCAGCCATGCACTGGCGGGCCTCCTTCTAGTGCCAGAAACTGTTGATTCCTGGAAATTTGCAGGCGACAACAACAAGGGATTCTCCCTAGTCAACGTTCCCAATTAGCCCATGACTGTTTGGTGTAGGGAATCTATCCGGTTTGTGGTTCAGATACCGTAGGTCAAGTAACAAAAATTAAAAGGTTTTACCGCTTGCGGCCCGGTCCACCATATATATTTTTGTATTTTTTATTTAAAGGATGATGTGCAAGTTCCTACTTAACGTGCAGTGTAATAAAGAATGCAAGGAGTATTCACAATGTGATGCGCAGGTTCTTACCTCTCGTCTTAAGCTCCCAGGCATCTAAATCACACACATTGCAAGAAAATAAATACTAACTAGGCTATCTCTAGAGAGCTAGATATTAATTCATGAGTAATGCAATACTGTCCATGTGCTATGGCAAATCATAGATAGTTGTTCTTATAACCAAAACATATAAACATGAATAAAAGTATACATGACAAGATAGCTCATCAGCAGTTAAAAATCCCATTACTCATAGTGGAAAACATCACAGAATATACTAGAGAACATTCAGGCAAGAACATAGGTTTAGAAAGTTAGAACACTCTCACAGTTAATGAAACACAGTCGAAAATGAAATAGTTTCCATTTAACATCGTTCATTTTATCACATTGAGACATTCCACATAGCACCTTCTCCAACAGGCAAAATTTGCAATTTCTGATTGTAAAACGAAATAGTTCCTCTTACAAACAATAGTTCACAAGTTTTTCCAGGAAAAAGCCCCTCTAAGTTCTAACTTTCCTATATTTAAACCAAATCAGCTAACCGCTTGGGTTTCCCAAACCCTCTGACCTTTGGGTTCCTCCAAATCGTTTAATATCCCCATTTTTGTCTTTTCTGTGAGTACTCATGTTTTACTTCATGCGTTACGTTTTTAGAGTACTCAACAAAGCGGGATCCGATTGGTAACTAACAGATCTTTCTAGGCCTGGGCTTTTGTCGCAATTGATTCTACCTTGTCTTTCATTTGCTCTCCTTGAGATCCCATTGGTTTCGGTACAAAATCTGTCTAACACTGTCCATCCGTTTTCTGCTACTTCGTCTCCCTGCTATGCCTTCTCACAGTAGTAATTTATAAAAATATCTTGAGTTCATCTGCAATTAAATGACATGTATCATTAATCAGGATTTCATTTTCAATAAAACCAAACTGTATCAACAAACAACTAGTCATAAAAAAAGGCCCTATGCTATTATGAAAACCTTAACAAGAGCCAGGACCACTATCTCGTCCACAAGAGTTTAAAACTGACGAAACGACGGGGAGAGAAAACTTATCGGCGGCCTAAGATACTAAAACCTCGGCTGCAGTAGTCTTACTCACAGCCGCGTCGGTGGATCTCCAATAGGCAACGGGGTCCGTGAGACCATTAAGTTTATCAAAGTCAGAAAAGCTAGACTCAAATTCTAGGTGAAAAAGTCCCAGTCGGTGAGTGGAAGGAAATCAACGTCGGACAATCAGCACATTACACAGCTGCAAGGGCGGAGGAGGAAAGACTACGGCCTCCGATCCAACAAAAAGTGACAAAGACCCGACAAGCATCGGTGGGTGGAGCGATTGTATGCCGGATACTTAGTTTGTTTGGGAGCCGCAAGGGAGGAAGATAAACAGACTAACTCCTCCAATAATATAGACAAGTTAAACGATACGAAGCAGCTGCGGAGGAGTCACGATTCTTTTGCAGAATAATCATTGTTTAATTTTTGCGATGGAGGCTTCCCAAGGAAACATGGATTCGATACGTTGTTAAATTGGCCTTCGGAACAGTGGTTAGCACGGGAAATAAGTTCCTGAGAGGAAATCACAAATCGAAAGGTAACAAAACAAACTCTAAACTCTGCGACCCACAACAGTTTCAAACATAAGCAATTTTTTTGAAAACAGGAAGAGAGTTAACCCCAACATAGTCCAAAACTAAAGCATGACAAAAGAGTTCATGGATCCAAATGATTCAAGGCAACGCTAGAATTAATAAGGGGGTCCAAAATTTGAAAATTTGGGGAAAACAGTTGCAGTTGCAAAACCTGATCTATGCAGTCCCTTATCCTTGCACTATAATCGAAGTGCAGGTGTGCCTCTTCTGCGGCGGCGTGGAACTGGGATTTTGAGCCTAGCGCTTTCTCTTAGGGATGGACGATGAGCCTACCGGCATGCTCATGAATTCTTCTTTGACAGTCGTGGGCCAAATAGGGGACTCTTGTTCACTGGAAATCTCAATTGTGTCGAGGTATCTCAACATGCCTCACGCCTAAAACCTTAAAATGCACCCGATGACTCTACCCTTCTATTATGTGACTCACCAAAAGCTCACAATAAAACTGCACAACTCACACTCTGCTCAACACTCTGCTCGCTCAACTGAACAATGCCTTCCTCCCATGTACCACGCACTTTTTATAGGCACCTCCCAATTCAAAATCATAATTTCCAAATCTACGATCTCCATCATGACTAAATCTAGCAGTAATGATGCAAAATCCACCAGTAATCTTACTCTTCTAACGGTCCGATCGACCATTAATGCGAATCGCTTCAATAAGCACTGCTAGCTAACTATTTAAACTACCTGCATTTATTACTGATTTGACCAACCCACGGCCCTACAATTTTTGTAGGTGATCTCATGTCAGTTGCTACTAACTCTATCCTTGTGCAGCCTCATCCCCTAGGCTTTCCCCCTTTGCTATATATACATATATATTAATAGCGCCTGAAGCAGTGCGTAGCTCCGGCCCCGTCCTATAGGGATTGAAGCGACTCTCATTGACGAGTGTCAACAATACCACACCATCTAATTGTTGTAACTGAACTACACCTCCAAAAGTAATGGAATGAACAAGATACGGTCCTAACCAGTGCATCTGTAACTTACCTGGATGCTTCATGAACATGCTATCGTATAACAGCACCAAATCTCCTTCCGCAAACTGTTTTGTCTTAATGTGGCATTCATGCCACGCCTTCTGTCTATCCTTTGCAACCTATTGGTAGAAGCCTGCAGTAAAGCGGTCTTCTTCGATCTATATCAACTGCGTAATGCGCTCTGCCAATGCTTCTACATCTTCCATGTTGGTTTCTACAACGATGCACAAACTAGGAACTATGTATTCCATGGGCATGACCGCCTCTTTCCCATATACTAGATTGAATGGTGTATGTCATGTCATCCATTTGCAAGTAGTGCGATAGGACCATAACAATGCTAGAATTTTCAAGTCCCAGTCGTCGTGATTAGAATTACATACCTTCGTCAGCGCTGTTTCCAATATTTTGTTTAACACTTCAACAGTTTCATTCGCCTGCGGATGGTATGGTGTGCTTCTCTTATGTTGCACCTTCAACTCAATTAGCGCTCTCACAGTACGGTTGATAAAGTGACTACCCTAGTCACTCATCATTATTCGAGGACACCTAAACCGTGTCATAATGTTTTCAAAGATGAACCTCGTTGCTGTCGCAGCAGTACAATCCACAACTGGTGCAGCTTCTACCCGCTTGGTTAGAGAGTCGGTTGCAGTAATGATGTATCATGCCCTAGTACTCTTCCCTGGTGGATTAATAGGACCCATAAAATCCATGGACCATTTATCAAAAGGTTGCAGAGTCACCTGCAGCAGTAGCGACATCTCATCCCGCCGCGATGGTTTACCGACATGTTGGAAGACATCACAACTCCTCGCATATTCTGTGGCATCATTATGCAACGTAGGCCACCATATCTTGACGCGCAACACCTTTTGTGCAGTAGCCCTTCCTCCATAGTGACCTCCTGCAATTCCTGCATGTGCCTCTTCTAGGATGGGTCCCTACTCATGTGGTAAGATACATAGTCACAAGATTTCATCTGGTCCAAGCTTATATAACTTCCCAGCAATCAGCTAGAAATATGAATCCTTTACTATCGACTACTTCTTTTGAATAGTCGACATGTCCTCTGGGGTGACACCAGTGGCCAAAAACTAAATGATCGGGGCATAGTGATCATCTGCAATGTCAACACAGAACAATTGTGCATCAAGAAATCCATCATCAATATTGGTCGGTTCTTCACCGGTCTCAATGCGAGATAGGTGATCAGGGCCAGCATTCAACCGTCCCGGTTTCACAACTATTTCAAAGTCAAATTCCTGGAACAAAAGCAACCATCGACAGATTCCCCCCCCCCCCCAACATAGGCTTATTAACCAAGTATTACAAAGCAGAGTGATCGGTGAACATCTTGAAATGTCTGCCCAACAAATAGTGCCTAAAATTTTGTAAGGCATAGACCATCGCCAAGCCTTCTCCTTTAGTTGTTGTGTAATTTCTTTTAGGAAATGACAACTTTCTGCTCACATATGCGACTGGGTGATCCAGGTCTCCCTCACCTGGTTGCGCAAGCACAACCCCCAATGTAACAGATGAGGTGTCAACGTGCACATGGAACTCCTTATTCCAATCAAGAAAAACCAGTATGGGTGTGGAGGCCATCTTGGACTTCAATGTGTCGAAACTTCTTTGACATTCCTGAGTCCACTCATATGCAGCGTCCTTTTTTAGTAGCTTCTCCATGGGGCCAATAATTGCAACATATCCTTTGATAAACTTGCGATAATAACCCATATGCCCCATCGTTGCCTGAAGCATATTCACATTCATTGGCAGTGGAAAACTAAGAATTAGTGCAATCTTTGCTGGATCAACCAACAAACCGTCCTTACACACTATGTGTCTGAGTAGCATTCCAAATGGCGCATAGAAAATGCACTTCTTAGAATTTAATGCAATCTGATGCTATCAACACCTTTCGAGCATCAATCGCAAGTTTTCAAGATGGTCCCTAATTAACCCATAGACGGTCCAATAATCCATATATACTTGCAGGAAATTTTGAATAAAGTCTTTAAACACATCAATGACTACTCGAGAAAATACCGCTGGTGCATTCTTTAGCCCAAAAGGCATGACTGTATATTGAAAACAACCCCATTCAGTGAAAAATGTGGTCTTATGGTGATCCTCCTTTGCAATCCGGATCTGGTGGTGCCATGAAAAGCCATCCGTGAAGGACTACATCTCCTGGCCGCATACTCCTTCAAGGACCCCATCTGTAAAAGGAGTTGGGAATGGATTGTGCACCCATTCATCATTCAACTTTCTTAGGTCGACGTAAATGCGGATTTCATTGGTATTTTTATCTTGGACCACCATAGGGCTTATCTGCTCTTATTCTTCTATAGGCTCTATTAGGTATAACTCCCGATTCAATTCATTACATAGCCAAAAGCATTTATTTATACATTTCATAGGACGATTGTGTTTCACCTTCCGCCCAGCCTTTTTGGCTTCCTAACTATTCAGTTTTCTTTATTTATTTACAATAATCCCTAACGGATTATATTCTAACAATCCCCCTCTTAATCCGAAGGGGTGTTCATAAGTCTGAGCATGTTTCTGAATCTTTCAAACTTTTCTCATCCAAGCGCTTTGGTGAATATGTCTGCAATTTGATCATTTGTGGAACAATGTCGAAGATGGACTGTCTTGGCCTCTACATGATGTCGAATCAAATGATAATTTGTGTTGATGTGTTTGGTTCGATCATGGAATCTAGGATTCTTAGCCAGCTTGATTGCAGAAGTATTTTCAACCAATAATGGAGTGGAGTTCTCTTGTTTTTTTTGCAAATCTTCAAGTATCTTCCTGAGCCATACTATTTCTTTCGTTGCTTCAGCTGCAGCCACATATTCTGCTTCTGTTGTTGAATCTGCCAGAACTGACTGTTTGCGTGATCTCCATGAGACAGCTGCTGATCCAAGACTCATAGTGTATCCAGAAGTTGATACTCATGTCTCCTTATCGCCATCAAAATCTAAGTCTGAGTACCCAATAATTTTGAAGTCATCCACTTTAGAGTACTTGAGTCCAACGTCTTGAGTCCCCTTCAAGTATCTTAGAACTCTTTTTGCAGCTGACCAGTGTCCTTCATAAGGTTTATGCATGAACCTTGAAAGTATGCCAAAAACATAAGAAATATATGGTCTAGTTGTTGTAAGATAGATAAGGCTTCCTACAAGTTGTCAATACTTGGTCGCATCCTCAAATTCTTTTCCTTCGCTTGATGTGAGCTTCATTTTCTGTTCCATTGGAGTAGATATAGGGTTGCATTCTGTCATGCAAAATTTGTTTATTAGTTCTCCAACATATTTTTTCTGAGATAGGAATATGTACTTAGGATGTTGAGTGACTTCAATTCCTAAGTAATAGTGGAGATGTCCCATATCTGTCATTTCAAAGATATTTTTCAAATCTTTCTTTATGGATGATATATAGCTCTCATTGTTCCCTGTCATCAAAAGATCATCTACGTACACCACAAGATACACAACAGATCTAACAACTTTCTTTATAAACAGTGTTGCATCATCAAGATCAAAATGTTCGAAATTTAACTTCAAAAGATGCTCGGTTAACTTTTCATACCATGTGCGAGGTGCTTGTTTTAGGCCATAAAAGGATTTGACAAGCTTGCATACCTTTTGTTCTTTTCCTTTCACAACAAAGCCTTCTGGCTGAGACATGAAGACATTCTCTTTCAAGTCTCCATTCAAGAAAGCAGTCTTCACATCCATTTGATGAACTTTCCACCCTTTCTGAGTAGCTAAAGAGAGTAAGGTTCAGATGGTAGCCCATTTTGCTGTAGGAGAAAATGATTCTTCATAGTCAATTCCTTCTTTCTGTGCATAGCCTTTTGCTACAAGCCTCGCTTTCTGCTTGTCAAGTGAGCCATCTGATTTGTATTTGTTCTTGTACACCCACTTGCAGCCAATTGGTTTGGTTCCAACTAGAGGGTCAACCAGCTTCCAAGTTCCATTCTTCATGAGTGCATCATACTCATTCTGCATAGCTTCTTTCCACTCAGCTCGAGTAGAAGCTTCTTCAAAGGAAGTTGGTTCAAAGTTAGCAGATAAATTAAATTCACAATCAAATGATACATCCATGTCATCACCTGAATTATCTGCTCCTCCTCCATCTTCATGTCTTTTCAAACTTCTCGTTCCCGTCTTTCCAACTTCATCTGGATGGACAATTTCAAGTGTCTTTGTGGCCCATTTAGGAATATTCCGTGATGGTCCTGGTTGATCAGCTAGTGGTGCTTCATCATTGATTGAGAGTCTTTTAATTCTCTCAATCACATCATCCAGTTGAACCTCTTGTTCAGGTGAAGTAGCAGGAACTTCTTCATGCGGGGGAGTTGGTGCTTCATATGGAAATTCCAAAGGTTGATCCGAAATAGGAATCCCCCCTTCAAGGTTTGGAATTTCATATTCATTTTCAGAATATGTATTTGGATGAGGATAACTTTCCAAATGATCAAGCTGTCTCTCAATGGACTGGTCATTTTTATTAGTCTCAAGAAAAATGACATCTTTGGAAATAACAAATTTCTTGTTTACCTCATCATACAGACGGTATGCCTTGGAGTATTCTTCGTACCCCACGAAAATGCATTTTCTGCTTCGAGCACCAAGTTTGTTTCTTTGCTCCTTTGGAATCAAGGCATAACAGGTGGAACCAAAAACTCTGAGATGCCTGATTGAAGGGAGATGGCCAAACCACATTTCATGTGGAGTCTTGTCATCAAGAGAATTTGAGGGACTTCTATTTCTCAAATATGCTGCACATTTTACTACATCACCCCAAAACATTAGTTTTACATTCTTGAAAAACATCATTGAGCGAACCATATTCATTATGGTTCTATTCATTCTTTCTGCTACACCGTTTTGTTGAGGATTGTAGGGAACTGTAGTCTGATGTGCAATTCCATGTTGGAGAAGATAATTTTCAAAAGCATTTGAAGTGTATTCTTTCCCATTATCAGTACGAAGTGTACCAATTTTTGATTGAGCTTGTTTTTCTATCAATGCATGAAAGTCTTTGAATGTTTGAAATGCTTCTGATTTTGTCTTTAAATAGTAAATCTAGCACATTCTTGAATAGTCATCAACAAATGTCATAAAATACTTATTCCCATGAGCAGAAGGAGTTGGCATTGGCCCACATAAATCATAATGCACTAGTTCTAATATCCTACTTGCTCTGAAATTAGATTCACGGAATGGCAGCTTACTATGTTTCCCTAATATACAAGCATCACATTTGTTCTTCTCTTTGGGAATGGTGGGAAAACCAAATACACCATTCTTTCTCAACAAACGAAGACTGTTATAATTTAGATGACCAAATCTTGCATGCCATAATGAACTAGATGACAAATTACCTTCTCCATGCTGAGAGAGGTAGGCATAGTTCTGAAATCTTGCGGATGAACCCTTGAGATTCAACAACTTTCCATCTTCATATCCAGTCATGATGACTTGGTTGTCAGAGAACTTTCTTATTTCAACGATTCCATCAAACATGTGGATGGAATGGCCTTGCTGTTGAATTTCCACCATGGACAGCAGGCTTCTCTGCAACTCTGGAAGATAAAGAACGTTCTTCAACAAGAAATCAGGGAATCCAGGCATCTTCAGTTGAATGGTGCCCATTCCCTTTGGTTTAATACTTGACTTATCTGCAAAGTAAACTATGCCATCTATTGTTTCATTAAGATCTTCAAAACAATCTTTTCTAAATGTCATGTGTGATGTTGCACCAGTATCAAGCAGCCAACAATCTTTGTAAGATGAAAGTGAAGTCATTTCATTAATTCCAAGATTACAATGTGCAACAATACAATGAGCAAAATCAGAAGTTTTACTAGCATCTTGATTTTTACTGTCATCTTTCTTTTGGTTATGCTTGTCTTTGATGGAGTCCCATGAAGCCCAACACTGATCTGATGTGTGCCCAGTCTTTCCACAACGCTTGCACTGCAAATATGATCTTTTGCTGAAGTTGTTTCTGCCCCCTCTGCCTATAAAGTTTCTTCTTCCTCGTCCTCTCTTGCTGTAATCTCCCTTGGAAGGGTCTTTGGACCGATTCTTTGTTTTCTGAACAAAGTAAAGGGATTCTTTAACAGGCTCGCTTGATTTCTTGATCTTTTTAGACCATTTTGGATATGTTTCCTTGCCAGTGAGGACATCACCAACAATAGATGCTATAGATTGCATTTTTACAACAGTTAGTATAATTTACAAAGAGAAATAGAAAAAAATAATAACCTTGCAGGTCTACAGTCTCTACCAAGGTGATTTACAATCTCAACTTCAGGTTTTAAAGTGATACAATGACAGTATCGTAGCTTCAGGAAAATGGAAGTAATTTACAACAAACACCAACAGTATTCTGCTGTATCTATCACTCAAGCTCAAAGCACAGCTTCAAATCGAAAGGAGAAAACCCAGCACTCACATACATTCTAACTCAAAGCTTTAATAAAGCAGTCATGGGCATCTTCAATACACATCAACCATATGAAAATACCAGTCACAACTCTTACAAACTTGAACCACTATAGGCCACTCGCATGAGAAATTTTGCACACTACTTCACTCTTCAATGCAAAAGATTAGGGTTTTTGTATTTTAATGAACAAAAACGTTTTACCTCCACTGATAGGTATTAGAGCAGTCTTCAAGTCGCAGCAATACCATTGATAGGTATTAGAGCAGTCTTTATCAACAACCCAGTATTCACATCAATACAGGCTGATTCAAAATCGCACCCTTCATGTCTTGAATACTCAACAACTTCAATCTTCATTTATGCAACAAGATTCCAACGCTTTTGGAAAAATAGAAGACACAACTCTTCATACTTCACGTAAATTGCAGCACTTCAACTTTTCAAATGGGAAAGAAACTCCACAAATACAAATGCAATAGATAATCTCTGCAAAACTTCTGTTGATCCACGTACATTATAGATTTTTTTTTTTTCAAATGTAACCAAATTGAATGTTGGAAAGAGAACTATGGACAGGTGCTCATCCCGAATGAGAGAAAGATAACCTGGAATCCATGACCTAGCGCTTCATTTTACAGTTTGTAGAATGATATGGCTTTACTACATTTTTCTGCGTTTTCTTATTTTCCTCTTCAGAGTCAGAAAGATCAGAAGAGAATTCAGAAGTCAGTTTCAGATATGCTAGGGCTACATTTGCAGAAACACATCAACGAGAAGAATAACATGGAGTCTCTTCATGCAGGCAGTCAAGAGTCTCTTCACGCAGGCAGTCTCTTCGCAACGTACCAGCAATATTCATGCAAGCAGCATACTCATGCTCTGGAGAAAAAAACTTAAGTCTCCAACGGTCTTGAAAAAAAACTCGAATCTACACTGTCAAACCTCACACAGTCTTCCAAAAATCAGTCCGAACGCACGCAGTATATCAGTCTATTTATTAATGGTACGGAATTCAAAGTTATCAATGGGATTTCCTCCATCTCGAATCGCTCTCTTCCTCTTCAAGGAAAGATCTCTCCACAACAATGATGCAGCGTTGTATGGAGGGTTGCATCACAAAACGTTGACTGAAAAAACATTGTGCAGTGGACGGTGTAGCAGGTCGTAGTAGGTTGCAGCCATCATGGAAGATTAGGGTTTCAGTATAGCAAAGAAATCATAGCACTTCATACGCAGCATACATTACACAGTCTTCACAATATTCGTAGAGTTGAGTGGAATTTTAGCATAGAAGACGTGGTGCCCAGCAGTGACAACAACAACACATCATTTAATGGAGGAGAAGTCTCCATGCAGTAGTGCCTTCATGCAGGCTCCACGCTGTTACAGCATAAAACTAGGGAAAAAACTAGGGCAAAGACTCCACGCAGCAGTGGCTTCACGTAGGCTCCACGCTATTACAGCGTTCAACGCAGTTCAACATGCTCCACGCAGTTGATGAAGGCGTGAGTCTCCACCAACGATCTCCATCTTCAAAAAATTTCAGAAGCATATCACGGCTTCAATGGGTCGCAACAATCTTCACAACAATCTTCACGTCGGGTTCACCAGACTTTAAAATAATCACCAGATTTTAAGTTTCACGCAGAATAATACTCATCACCAGACTTCTCGCAGGATTAGGGTTGAAACTAGAGGTGAAGAGAGGAATTTGGGCAGCATGTAGGTTTCAGAGTTATGTAACGCACACAATGAATGCACTGGCAGGAGAAATGCATGCGACTGGAAATAGGCAAGCAAGAGTTACAGCCAAGGTCTGATAACGCAGGCAGAATGGCAGGCATGCAATGCAGCCAGGAGTTATGGTAGGCAAATAGCCAAGCTCTGATACCACTTGTTAGGTATAACTCCCGATTCAATTCATTACATAGCCAAAAGCATTTATTTATACATTTCATAGGACAGTTGTGTTTCACCTTCCGCCCAGCCTTTTCGGATTCCTAACTATTCAGTTTTCTTTATTTATTTACAATAATCCCTAATGGATTATATTCTAACAGGCTCGATGATCCTAGCATCTAGCATCCGGTCTATCTCAGCCTTCACATGATCCTTGTATCATGGGTTTAGTCGATATGACCTCTATTGTACTAGTTTTTCATCAGGTTTCAACAGGATTTTCATCTCCCCTAGGTCCCCTAATATCCCCTTCATTTCTGAAAACCGTGTTGGAAAAATATCCCAGAATTCATGCAGCAGGTCCATGATTTTGGCCATTGTCGCCTTGTCCCAATAGTCCCCAACATTGGAAAATTTTGGGTTGTCTTTTGACTCGATGTTGACTTTCCTAATCTTCAGTGGCTGACTCATCGAGTCTGTTGGTATGTTGGGTGCTATGATGTCGTGGCTTCCTTTGTACTATGGAATATTAACATTCCACAACTCGTCATCATCTTCAGTTTCCCTAGACATGTTGTAGCATGTCATCATGGATTGTATTGAGCAGTGTGCATGTGGATCAACTGGGTATGCGATAGGGACAACTTTCAACACTACGTCGTGGATGATTTGTAATGCATTATGAACTTCTAGGTTGGAATCCCAAAAACTAAACATTTGCATAAAGAAAATAGACAACTTCTCCCAAGTGGTTATAGTTCTGCACAATTCTGTCGCTACATACCAGGATCTAGGCATCTCGTCCAGAGTGTGAACAAAAGCATGGACCCACTCATCTTTGGGTCGTGATGCCCATAAGACCTGGAATTCTATCAAATGATTTGTGGTGTCATTTCGCCCATCGTATCTCCCAGCATGATAGACCTCTAAATCGCCAAAGTGCACCATCATCAATCTCCGACACTATTCCCAGTCATTGATCACTTGCTTGTGTGTCGCCCACCATCGAGCCGGGGTATCCTTCAATGCTACATCTAGGGCCAATACCCTTTGGGGCTTGTTGAGGCTTGGAAAATCGTAGGTAACAACAGTTAGGGATTCTCCCCAGTAAACGTTCCCAACTAGCCCGTTACTGTTTGGTATGGGGAATCCGTCTGGTTTACGGTTTGGCTACCATAGGTCAAGTAACAAAAATAAAAGGTTTTACTGGTTGCGGCCTGATCCACCGTGTGTGTTTTTAGTTTTTGTATTTAGGTATGAGATGCAAGTGCCTATCTAAGAATGCATATTGATAGAGAATACGAGGAGCGGTCACAATGTGATGCGTAGGTTCTTACCTCTCGTCTTAACTCTCTCGCATCTAAATCACACACAGCAAGAAACTAAAAATAACTATCTAAGCTATCCCTAGGGAGCAGAATTATCATTTATCAATGAGTAATGTGTTTTGCGCATGCAGTAAGAAAAATCACAGATAGCTGTTACTTATTTCAAAACACATGAACATTTATAGATATATGAACAACCAGATAGCTAATTGTTTATGAACAACATTCATTACTCATAGTGGAAATTTCATAGAATAAACTAGAGAGCATTCATACAAGAACATAGGTTTAAAGAGTTAGAACTATCTCATAGTTAATGGACACAAAGATGAAAACAAAATAGTTCACATTCAAAACATCCATGGCACAACATTTGAAAAGTTCCACCAAGCTTTTTCCAACAGGAAACTTGTAATTCTTATTGCAAAAGAAAATAGTTCTTCTTACAACATATTCTCACAAATATCGAAGGGAAAAATTCCTTCTTCTATCTAGCTCTCCTATATTTATACTACAAGCAAAACTCTTGGGCTGCCCCTTGGTGACCTTTGGGCTCCCTCCAACCATTCAATCCCACAATTTTGTCTTTTTGTGAGTACTCATGATTTATACAATATGTTACATTTCAGGTTAAAATTTTAAGATCATTTTTATGAAAACAGACCAGCTTGGTAACTAACGAACTTTTCTAAGCTTGGGCCTCTTCTCTTATTGATTATGCTCAATAATCCATTGGTCCCTTGCTAGATCCTGTTGAGCTCAGACCTAACTTTCTTCTTCTTTTCTCTATTTTTGCTTCTTCATTCTTCAGCCACTTCCTTCCTTGCTGCCTCTCTTCTACTTTGTCTTTTAAACACATCTTACTCATAGTAATCATCTTGTCATGAAGATAGCAGATTTTAGACCATTTAGGGTTTAATAAAGTAATACGAACTGTATCAATACATGCATTCTGTAAAATGAACTCTAAACAATGTTAATGCATGAAAAGCAAACATGATAATGCAAAGAAAATCCTGACAGCTGGGTCTGAAAATCCTCTAAACCTGTTGCCCAACTAAAATCACGATCCCAAAAAAACAAACTCTTCATCTCAATCCTGGCCACATCTGGACCAATTCGACCTCCTCCGATGAAAGCGTGAAAAATGGAAAAGTAACCGTCATTGAAAAATAAAGTAAAAGCACATGAGAAAGGCGGGAAAAACCTTACCGCCAGGAAAAAACTAAGCATCGGGCGAAAACAAACTCTCATCGACAGGTGGAAACACTATAAGTCGGATGGTTGGTGTGCTAGGGAGCCGCAATGGTGGAAGACACAAGGAATACAACTTCCACTTTAAAATAAAAAACTATGGTGATCGGAATTTTTAATGACTGAGTTTGGGGATGGTGAGCTCAACGCCGCCATTGTGTCAGCAACACAAAGGACTAGTCCTCCGATCAACCATCAAAAAACCGTTTCGATAGAGAAAACAACATCAGCGAAAGGCAAAAAGGTTTAGGCAACAAGACCACGAAATCAACAAGACTAAGAACTAACCGTCCGCATGTTCATTATCCGTCTGCCGAAATGGCGGAGATATAGAAAGCTAATGCTCCGACTTTGATAAATAAAAACCACCGACAGTTCAACAAACAAATGAGATAAAAGCACGTCGGTGATCTTAAAAAATTTCCACCGGGACGTTCATTGCTTACCCTCCGTGACAGCGGCTGTGTAAAGGACTACCACCCCGATTCACTATTCAAACCACCTCTGACAGGGATGAAGGAAAACGAAAAATAAAGTGTTAAGTATTTAAAAGACCTTCGGCTAGGAAGCGTTAAAGTTAGTTTGTTTCACCTCCGAAACTATGGCAGCGAAGAGAACTAAAGCTCCAACTTAAACATAAATAGACCTTCAATAGCAATGAAGGAGATCAATCAGACCAAAAGGACATCATTTTCGAATCAAACTCGAAATCCCACAGTGAAAGCATTGGCTGACATACAGCAGTTCCAAAAAACATGAAAGCAATTTACCTCAATTCAACTTCAAACAATCCAAATTTGTAGCAGAGGGACAAAACAAAGTTCAGCAATCAAAACAAGCCCATGCAAGATAAAATCAATAAGGAGGGTCCAAAATTTCAAAAAATTTGGGAAAATAGTTGCAGCTGCAACAATTGGCAACAATAAAACCAACATGTTGAATTCTTCTAGATGTCTGGATTTCCCAAATGGCAAATGTATGTACTTTAACCATTGATGATAGTCCAATTTAGGGATCATGGGAACCAAGATTTTAAAAGTATAGATAACTCTTTTGAGGCCAGGAATATGAATTTCATTTTTTACCTCTGTCTTCGGGTAATTTCCAGCTCGAACACCACAGGATTGTAACATATGGTAAATAGAAATATTCATTTGTTCCTCATTCCCATGCAATTTTGCACTTTTTTTGCTTTTGGACTTTTGTCCTTTTTGAGTCCTCTTGCATGCCTTTCTTTTTGAATTTTTATTCAGGCTCCTCTATCCATAGTGTCCTTTTGTGTGAGAGATGCATTTAATTTTCAGCTCATGGACGGAGAAGAACTTTGGCAATTTCGTACTTATATGGTTCCGTACTTTATTTTGATACATATTGCTTCCTTAGGAGATTTTTTGACTCTTATTTGCCTTTTGGCTTTCAGTTCTTGGCATGGGATCATTTATATATAATATATTGTTAACCTTGCTTCCTTTCCATGGGTCTTTTGTTGTCACTTCCTAGGACATTTTTTAAATGTGAGATGGATGGAGCCTCGAAATAGTATTCCAGACCTTTTGATCCCAAGTTATTTTACAAGGATTAAGTAGGAATTCAATGTGTTCATAGCCATTTAAAAAAACCGCTAACTAGAAGAAATTCTTCAGATAAAACAATAGTACACAGTCTTATAATCAAGGATTTTAGTTAATCCAGAATCCTGATGCTCTCCATGCAACCAAAAGTTTGCTTCTTTTATTGAAACTCATTAAAATCTAAACTAGAACAAACATAAATAAAGTAAATCGAAAATAGACAACCAAATCAATTTATTTATGTACAAAACAAAAACAAAAATCAGGAAAAATAAGGTTTGAGAACTAAACCATTAACTGGTAAGTTCTCTTCCCACCCCTGTAAATCTTGCAATTTGTAGGTTGAGGGGCCAAGTTTTGCTGCAATCTGAAAAAGGGCCTACCCATAATTGTTGAAATTTCGTGTGTTTCCCCTTTTCATCATGCGGGTGATCCCACTTAAGAACCAGGTCTCCCACTTCAAATTCCTTTTTTCCAGCTTTGTGTTTATCAAACCACCTTTTCACTACTTCCTGTTGATGCTGAAAATGTTCTTTGTCCCTGGAACTAGACTCTTCTGCCTTCAAAATATTATAGATTCAAATTTCCAAGATTTCGTTATCTGTGCCTCTAGACTCTTGAGCTATTATGGAAGTGTTGAGGCCCCGAAATTCGCAGGCAGCAACAGTAAGGGATTCTCCCCAGTTAATGTTCCCAACTAGCTCGTTGACTGTTTGGTATAGGGAATCCGTCCAGTTTCCAGTCCGGCTACCGTAGGTCAAGCAACAAAACAAATGTTTTACCGGTTGCGGCCTGGTCCACCGTGTTTTTGTATTTTTGACTTGATGTATGAAATGAAAATGCCTAATTAACAATGCAGGGTGATCGAGATGCAGGAAGCAGTCACAATGTGATGCGCAGGTTCTTACCTCTTGTCTTAGGCTCACAAGCATCTAAATCACATATGCAAGAATGAAATGGACTAACTATCTATTTATCTGTCTATCTACCTATCCCCGTGGAGCCAAAATATGATTTACTTATGAGTAATGTGGATTATTCATGCATTATAAACATAAATTACAGGTAGCTGATGTTCTTATCTACAACACATGAAAGATTAAAGATATTTCAACAATCAGATAGTCAACTGTTTCATAAGCAGCATACATTACTCATGGTGACATTTCCACAAAATGAACCAGAAATCATTTAAACAAGAACATAGGTTCAGAGAGTTAGAACGATCTCACGGTTAATGGACAAAAAACTGGAAAACAAAATAGTTCATCTTTCAGTCATCCATAGCATAACATTTGGAAATTTCACCAATCTTTCTCCATCAGGAAAACCATATTTCTTTATTGCAAAGAGAAATAGTTCTTCTTACAATATTGCTTTCTAGTCTAACTAGGAAAAAGCCCTTCTTCCCTCTTAGTCTATTACATTTATACAAAAAAGGTGAGATGGTTGGGCTGCCCAAAGTAACCTTTGGGCTTCCCAAATCTTTGCTTTCCCAACGCTTGACTTTTCTCAAAAGTTTTCTCTTTTACAAAATTGTTACAAATACAAAAGTGACCAACCCTTCAAGAGGAAAGCCCCACTTGGTCATCTAGAAACTTCTTCCATTTCGCAGCATCAGAGGCAATGCCCTCAAATGCACAGGGTTCCAAAAACTGAATGTTGATTTCAAAATTTTCAGCCTGGTTCTTTATAGCCTCCACTCTGGCTGCGCTCAACCGAAGCTGGTCTTCCAAAAGCTGCACACTAACTGTTGAATGGCCTACTTCGTTTCTCAGAATCTGGTCATCAATGGCCTTAATGTGTGGCATTCTTGCTTCTTCTTCCTGATGTATTTTCTGCAACATTTCCACAAATAAATTGTGGTCTGGGAAGTCATCCAACCTCTTCTTGGCTTCTACCTGGCACCGGTTCTATGTAATGAGGACTCTCCTAAAAAATTCCGTGCAGGATCTCTTTGTCTTCTTGACTGCTTTCTTGAAATCCTCCGCAGTGTTAATAGCAAATTCTATTAAGTTGTAATCCCGCTTGAGGGCTTGTTTATCTTTTGATGGTAGTTCTGTTGGAGCTTCTTCATTGTTTTCCAGCCTCGCCATTCTTGCAGTCAGGACCTCGAGGACGTCCTGAGATCTATCCACAAAGTAAGATGCAGTTTCCAAGATCTCTTCCAATCGGCCATCGATCTGCAGCACTCTACATCTCTCCTCTTCAACAGCAGTCTGTAGCTGCAGCATCTTGGATTTTTGGGCCAAGACATGCTCTTTGAATGGCTGGAGGTTAACCTGCTATTCTTTTGCTTCCTCCAGAGTAGTGGTCAGAGAAGAAATCTGTTCCTGATGTTCCTTTTTCAGTTCTTGGGTGTGCAGATCATTGGCCTCCAAGAGGATATTTTGCTGCTCTTCTAGCTCCTCCACCTTTGCCAGTAGTTGTTCCTTTTCAGTTCTTAACTCTTGATATTCTTTCTATACTTTCTCCAGATACTCCTGTGTCGTTTCCAGCACTTGTATTTCTCCTTGGAGGGCCTGTACTTCATCTCTTGAGGACTTCATTTCCCTTTGCATATCTTCATATTTCCTCTTGAACCTATTGCTTTCTTCCCTCTCTTTCTTCAATGTATCTTTCAACTGAGCAGAGGATTTCCTGGACTGCTCCAAGTTAGTTATTACCTTCTCCATGTTATCTTCTAAGGCGTGGAGAAGTGCAGTCTCAGCTCTCAGGGTGAGCCTTGGATCTTGGTCTGTTCCTAACATAACAACCGTATCCGTTATCATTTTACCAGGCAGACTTCTTGCTTCTACTTTCCTTTCTGTTCTCTTCATGATTCTCTTTGTTGCCCTATCATAATAAACAGTGTTGAAATCAGGGATTTCTTCTCCCTTTTTCTGAACAAAAGGAACCAGCTTGAGTGTGGAGACCACAGGTGTGCTGGCAGCAGGCACTTGTGGGTCCTCGACTTCTGGGTTTTCCTTATCTTGAGTCATCCCTCTAGCTGTACCAGCGGCTGACTGTACAGTCTCTGTTTGTGTCAGTCTTAGTCTTTCTGCTTCCTGCTTTTGTAGCTACTCATCGAGCTTTCTCTTTGCTTCTTCAGCTGCTTTTCTAGCTGCTTCTTCTGCTTCTTTAGCTGCTTCCTGGGCTTTCTCAGCTGCTTCTTGGGCAACTTTTCTTTTCCCTTCCTCTTCGCTGTGCAGCCACCTTGCAGCTTCCTATGCCAACCTCTGAGCTTCTTCATTTCTCCTTTTGGCTTCTTCCTCAGCCTTAGCCTGTTCATCCCCCTTCCCACCTTTGGTGGTGATATTTTTCTTGAATCTTCTCCCCAGTGCTGTCATGTTCGGGGCATTTCGAAAGATAGATTCTTCCCTATCAAAATGGTGGGTATACTCAAAATGCACCTTGTTTTCTTTACAATGTTCTGCAACTTTACCATCAGAGTCATTTCTGTGGTAGGGAATTTCGCCAAAGTGGAACTTCTGCAGCTCTTCTACGAATTCATCAGCTTGTTTTACCCTAGTGAACTTGTAACTTCCTAGTTTGAAGGGAAAGGGATGATAAGCAGTCTTCTTATGTTTGAACAGAAAGCTGCCTATTCCATCCAGGAACACTTGTCTGACTACCTCCTTGTGGATAATGTAATCAGTTGCGTATTTGTGCAGCAGGGAAGGTGCTCTCAATCCTCCAAACATTCTAAAGTACAGGCCATTTTCAGTCAAATAGTAGTTTGCATACTCCCCTATTACTTACATCACCCCTTCTGACATGCAATCACACTCCTTCAGGAAAATGAGTGTGTATAGAGGCATAAGGAGGTGTTCATAGATTTCTCTGTAATGGCTATGATATTTATGTGCCCACAATGGTTTGTAAGCAGCATAGACAGGCATTCTTTCCCTGTCCCAGATGCACCTGAGACCAGGGAAAGGCTGGTTTCATAATATACAGTCTATAAGTATTGAACTCATATAAAATTTTGATCTTTTCTGGGACTCTCCTCCCAGGGCTGAGGCCAAACAAGCAGAGAGACAGTTTGAGACAAGGTTGGCCCAATTGAAAATTGTTCCCTGGGTTGCAACATGAAAAATTATGGGTATCCATTCCAGTTTGAAAAACCTGCCATGAGCTCTTCCAAATATTTTGTTAAGCATCAAGGCTATGAATCGGTATGGAGCCCTTAAACTTGCTGTATCATATTCTCCTGTAGGTCTATATCTGTAATGTTTTCCCTGCAACAACATCCTTTTAAGAGTCTCCACCAGATCCATTCTAATGTTGTTCAGCCAGTCATCAGTCAAAAACACTTGAGCTTATGGCAGGTGATAGGCCAGAGCTACATATCTGGGGCTGTAGGTAGCATAGCCTTGCTTTTCAACATTCCCCAGGATCATTGTGGTTACATCTTCCTGGGGCAGAAACCAGCCAATTACTTCAGAGCATGGGAATAGCTCTGGTTGGGTGGCAACCTTCATAAGAGAATATTTCTCTATGTTGGCATATATGGACTCTTCTTCTAAGCCCATGTTGGGAACCTCTCTTCGGGTGATCAGTCTATAGATTTCCACCCACTGGTATTCAGGTTCAATGCTAGAAATACACTTCGTGTCCTCGTATATATATTCTGTCTTAGTTACAACTTCTACTTCTGGCTCTTCTTCGACCACAGGGGCCTTCTTCTTTTGCCTCTTTGACATGGTGGACTCGAATTCTTCCTGCCATATATAGCATTGTAACATTAAGCAATTCGATTTGCAGACATTTATATAACAATGTGCAGCGTTTTACTTCTTCTGTATTTAAAGCAATCAATCAATGAAGCAAACATATGCATGTATAGCTTGAAATGGCCTAACTAACAGGAGTATTAAGACCCGATGTGTAGTGTTCAGTGACCTAGTTTATGTCTAGCATGATGAAACATAGTCATATACAGTAAAATGTGCAATCTACCACTACTATAAGATATTAAACAATTCTATCAACCATATTCGTGACGGCAATAAATATACATTAATATGCAACAAATCTCGTCTCTCTGCGCATGTCATGGTCGTTTAGTTGCACGGGAAAGACAGTAGCTACGCGGGTTTTATCAACGACGCCGTGCTTAAGTAATCAAGCTAAGAGAAATGGTACACCCTCTTCCCCAGCCCAGGTTCGACACTGCTCGCGAAATGGGTTGCCTGGGACCACGTAGGAAAAAATGGCTAGGGTTCGAGGATACGGGTAAAGGGGTAACCCCCAAATGCTACAGAAAACCACAAAACCCTCCCCTTGCAAACCCATCATTACATACAGGGTGGCTTGGCGCAGACGGCATAACAGTCGCCTGCACGAAGCCCCCATCCACTACGCGCGAAGTTGCAAACGAAAAGCTGTGGGAAAAATATTGATGAGGTTAAAATACCCCAATCCACGGCCAAAAAGGATAAAACTCCACCTATATAGGCGTCTAATTGAACGGGACGAGGAAAACGGCCAGGTAAAAAACCACTGTAGAAAACCACCAACAGTTCAAATGGAAAGGGAAAAATGCGACGAGGAGCCTACCTGGCAATACAACGAGTATGGCGGGTCAACGACAGTCAGGATTCCACAATTACCACCTGGATGTAGGTACACCAACAACGGGGTCCTTTGCTAGCTCGAGAAAACGACAACGCGACAATGACAATGCTCGACAGTCGAAAAACAACAATAGCATAATCCAACATCTCGACTCTGTTTATATACACACAGCCAAAATTCCGCGGCGGGTGAAAGATCGGATGGTGGACTGCTTTTGGGTCGGAAGTTGAAAGCAAACTTCCTTCCGCAACAGAGGACACCTAGAGCGTTAATCCATCCCCAGAAATATGCATGGCGGGAAAAAAATAAAAAATCGGACGTCGGAGACAAAACTAATCAGAAGGTTTAAAGCATGCATTCTTCCGCAACGGCGGACGGCCAAAGCGCCAAGCCATCCGCAACGTTGGGACTTAAGCCGGAAGTGGAACACTTTTGGATCAGAAGCTGAAACGTATTTCTTTCCATAACGACGGAAACCTATGACTCAAAGAATGTTAAAGGGCTGATAGGAAGAGGAAGCAGTTTTCCTTCCGCAATGGCAGAAGACAGAAATGATAGAAGTTTCGATGCAAAACCAAAGTTCAGCCGAGGTAAAAACAAATGAATCGGGAAGAAAGTGGAAAACCAAACCATAGATTCATCCACAACAGCGGAGAAAGAAAAGACAAATCCTTCCGACATAAATCAAAAGATCGGCCGATGAGAAAACCAATGGCTAGGCAAGAAAATCAAAGACAAAACCAAATATCCATCTGTAACGGCGGAATACCAAACCAACGATCCGTCCACAATGACAGAAAACCAAGCCAAATAACTTTCTATTTAGGCATGCTTCAAATGCATTCAAAGGCATCAATGAAGCTTGATCATACAGTGGATTACTTCAAGTTCTTAGAGGGACAAACCAAACAAGTGGTAAATCAATTCAATCAGTATAAAGTTCTTCTAAAAAGTTCTTAGACCAAATAAAAGAAGAAAAACAAACTAATATAAGCAAAGGAGGGTCCTAAATTTTTTTAGAATTTTGGGAAATTGTTGCAGCTGCAACAGAAAGATGGTAGCATAATGTTAGGAGGAAGTATAGCCTCTTTTCCATAAACAAGGGTATACGGTGACACACCTAAGGAATTCTTTGGTGTGACCCTATCAGCCCAAAGAGCGTTTGGTAATGCTAAATGCCAGCTTCTCTAATTTTCTATCACAGTCTTTTTTAAGATCCTAATCAGATTCTTGTTTGTAGACTGTGCCAAACCATCTCCTTGTGGGTAATAGTTCATAGAATAATGCAACTTAATTCCTCTTTCATGAGAAAATGCAGTTAATCTAATAGAAGAAAAATAAGTAGCATTGTCAAAAACCAAGGAAATTGGAACCCCAAACCTGGTCATAATATGATCTTGCAAGAAATCAATGACCACATCTTCGTTCACTTTACGTAATGGAATTGCCTTAACCCATCTAGTGAAGTAGTCAGTTGCCGTCAAAATGTATTTGTGTTGCAAAGAAGAATTTGGTTTTATCTCTCCAATGATATCAATTCCCCATTGCTCAAATGGTTCTGTTATCATCACCGGTTTCAATGGTCCTGCTGCTTTGGCTAGTCTTCCCCCACACCTCTGGCAGATATCACACTTTTTGACATGGGCATGTGCGTCCTTGAATAGTGTGGACCAATAATATCCGGCTTTGAGAATCTTGTGGGATGTCATATCTCCAGAAAAATGACCTCCAGCAAGCCCATCATGTAAATCTGTTATGACCTTCTTTGCATCTTCTTTCTCTAAACATCTGAGAAGGACTCCATTATAATTCTTCTTGAATAAAATTCCATCAATAATCTGATATGCAGCCAATTTAAGGCACAACACTCTTCGCTGTTTGGAATTCCAATGTTCTGGCAACAATCCTTCTTGAAGGTAATGAACAAGGTCTCCGTACAAGGAATCTGGAGCTGTGAAAAGAGTACATACATCCATCATATGTAACTCAACTTCATTTTCCCAATTATTTTCTTCATTGTTGTTACCTTCAGCCATTAGTTTGCACAGACCTTGCCCTTTAACTATGGATGCTGGTTTGAATTCGACGTCATATTCTTGTAAAGCTGTTACCCAATTGCGTCTTCTTTCTCCTAATTCTTTTTGTATGAAAAGAGACCTTATAGCTGGGTGTGGAACTATTACCTTTGTCCAGTTCTTAATTATGTACGGCCTAAATTGTTTTACCGCTTTGAATACTACATAAGCTTGTTTTTCCACAGCTAGGTAATTCAATTCACCCCACTGCAGACCATTGCTCATAAATGATATAGGATAGTCATCTCCCCCATCTTCCTTCTGAGTAAGCACCACTGCTAATGAATCGTCAGATGCGAAAGTGTACAAAATAAAAACTTTCTCAAAATTTGGACTTTTGAGAGGGTGCATGAGCAATAGATGTCTTTATTTTACTGAATGCATTCTTCTCTACATCATTCCACTTGAATTGTACACTTTGTTTTACCACTTGCTGCAAAGGTTTAACAATTTGAGCGAAATCTGGCACAAGCCTTCGCATGAAATTTATTGTCCCCATGAATGATTGCATACCTTTTTTGTTATGGGGTAAAGGGATCTGTTTGATAGCTTTGATCCTTTCTGGGTCTATGGAGATCCCCTTTTTAGAAACCACGTGACCCAATAGCTTTCCTTCTATAACTGCAAACACACATTTCCTTGGATTCAGTGAGATACCATATTTTCTACAATGCTTGAAAATTTGTTTTAGATGGAATGCGTATTATTCTCTCTTCTTTGAAAATATCATGACATTGTTAAGATATACTACCACACTATGAACAATTAGACCACAGAAAGCTATATCCATAGCCCTCTAGAAAGTAGCTCCAGCGTTGATGAGTCCAAAGGGCATCCTTCTGTAAGCAAAAGTTCCCCATTTTGTTCTAAATGTAGTTTTCAGTCTGTCTTCTTCAGCTACTAATACTTGATTATAGCCAGAGAACCCATCTAATAATGAAAATAACTCAGACCCTGACACCATCTGCAATATCTGCTCCATGGATGGGACTGGATAGTTGTCTTTATCAGAAGCACGATTTAAGTTTCTGAAATCCACACATAGCCTGATATCTCCATATTTCTTCCTTACTGGTACCAAATTTGAAACCCATTCCGAGTGTCTGACTTTGAATATAATTTTGGCATCTAATAATTTTTTCACTTAACTCTGAATTAAAGGCTCTAGTTTTGGATGCATCTTCCTCAAAGGTTTTTTATAAGGCTTGACTCCAAATCTAATAGGAATGACATGTTGTATAATCTTGGTGTCATATGTTTTAAGCTCTTCATATGTCCAGGCAAATACATCTTTGTAATGTTTGAACAAACTAATGAACTTATTTCTTTCACCCGGGGAACAACACTTTCCCAAATTTACATATTTGGGTTTAATTTCAGTTCCCAAATTTATCAGCCCGAATTGCAAAGATGAGCTATGAGTCTTGACATTTGCTGGTCTCCTGAACTTGTTGTATAAATAAAACATCCACTCTAAGGTCTTGATCCCTTTAGGAATAAAGTTGAGTTTTAATTCAGCTTGGTGTTCTTCATCATCGATAATTGCTCCTTTGAAAGTCTCTTCATTCGTCAAACATTCGAGGATTTGTTGATCGTCATCAAAAGCTTGTAGATCAGTAATCATGTCTGGAACCGAAGGCCTAAAAAGTAATTCGATAGAACACTTGTTATTTGAAGGTACAAGCCTTGCAGCTGAGGTAGCTAACAAGTCAGCTGCTGCATTCTTAAGTCTAGGAATGGATACAATATTAAATGCATAAAAAATTGTCAGCAAATCCCACACTTCATTATGATAAGCTTTTAAATGAGGTGAGATGCAATGTATCTGTTTTTCAATTTGCTTTACAATTATTTCAGAATCCCCATACACTTTCATATTTTTTACTTTTAATTAAATTGCTTTTCTTAGTCCCTGAACTAATGCTTCATATTCGGATGTGTTATTGGTACATTCAAACTCTAATCTACATGAAAGAAAATGTTTATTTTTCTTTGGATCAATCAGGACACAGCCAGCTCCTGATCCTTCCAAAGTTTTAGATCCATAAAAAAAGTGTCCAAAAACTATCTACTTCTACTGTACTTGAATCAACAACTACATCTAAAACTAAGTCTACTATTTTACAGTCAAATTCATTAGCCCGTGAAAATTGAAGGAGATTGGGCTGTGTGTCTGATGTACCACTAGATTCTTCTACTCATTAATTTCCCGGTTCAAGCTCAATAAAGTAATTTCCCAATACAGAATTCACTGGTTCATTTTTTTCTTCCAATTGAGTAACATTGTACTTCATGTGGGGCTCTCTTAATATTTTAATTTGATTGGGACTTCCCTTATAAGGAAACCACAGATGTGACCAATCTGATGCAAAATATCCATTTAGCTTTGCTGACCAATCCCAACTCAAAACAATTCCATATGCATCAGGTCTGTCTGCTACTACAATATCGATGAACTGACATACCTTTTCATTTGAAGATAATTGAATCAAAACATCCTCCATTTCACCAATTACCTTGACATTTGTTCTGTCTAGCTGAATAACCTGCTAGGTAGATGGTTTAGGCTGTCCATTTATCTTTTTGCAGACTGAAAGTAGCATAACATTGACTGATGCGCCTGAGTCTACTAAACAATTGTGCAAGTTATGGTTGAAAATTTCAAAAGTTAATAGAAATGGTGGGGTTTTTTATTTAGGCTTACCTCCCACACTTGCTTCACCAATTTCTTCTTCTTTATGTTGGTTGTCAGTGGGAAGCTTTTCCTTAGGTATTTCGAGTGCTTTTAACAATCTTTCTTTCTGCTGAGGCACATTGCACATTTCAAACAGTGAGATGTTTGCCTTAGCCCTCTTATTATTTTCCACAATATCATACTCCATCTTATGTTCTTTGAGATTTTTTTTTACATCATCATTCTTCTCCTTAATGGGATTAAAAGGCATGTTGATTTGCTTTGTATTTTGACTCGTAATGGTGAATTCATGTATCTTATCAACTACGATGCTTTTCTAAATTTTCTTTACATTCTTTTGAAGTCTCTTGATTTTCTGGAGTACTGATCTATCCTCTTTTATCAAACCTTGGCTTCTTGTTGTCACGTTTGTATCCGATATCTCCTCCTATTTCACATAGCCTTCCTCTTCTGTATCGAGAAGTGAGGAACAGTCCCATACAACCAGAGCATCATCTTTTTTTTGGTGTGGATTTGTTTCCCTCTTCCTCCTCATCATTAGCTTCTGTTAGTTTAGAGTCCAATAGCTGATTCATTACTAATGTCATTGAATTGATCCATTGAGGGAAATTTTTTTTAGAATGAGGCTGCTGATGAAAGGTTCAAAAATTATCCATACCCACCTCAGTTAAATTCATTGATACAGGGCTGTGTGGAGGAGGTTTAGATTGATTGTTGTCCTCTCTCCTTTTATAGTAAGGCTTATAAGATTTCTGAGTTTCTTTTTCCTTTTCCAAATCTATTATTCTATTAGACAGTTTCTGCATCATTTTCAACATTCCTTCAAAGTCATGTAACTGCTCCTCTTTAGTCTTAGACAGTAATAAGGATTTCTTTCCAAAAAAAAATTCTCTTGACTGCTCAGGATAATCTTCTATGCTCTCTCTTTCAGCTTCTACTCTCTCGTCTTCTTCATAAGTTTATGACAACGTAGGATTGACTTTCATCTTGGAAAACATGGCCAAGTCAAGCCCTAAAGCTGAAGTATAGTATTTGATCAAAACCTTATCAGATGGTTTATCAGTTGCAGAAAAATTCTTAAGATAAGTAGCAAACCTTTGGGTGAAACTATGCACTTTTTCTTTTCTTTCTTTCTTCAAAGTGTATAACCCCTTCATTAACGCTGCATGAGTTTTTGGGACTACATGCTTACTTCAAAATATTCTTTCAAAAGTATCCCATTCTGTGATTGAGTTTGGAGGAAGAGAAAAATACCATGAGGCTGCTGCTCCTTTCAGGGTATACAAAAACAATTTGCAAACTACATCTTCATGTTCTCTAGACCTTAGTCCTTCTATAGCCAAGTAAAAGCTTTGTAAATGATCATCTAATAAAATATTTTCACTTGGGTCAAACTTGGGCAGCATTTTCTCAAAAGCCTGAGGCAAGTCATGTAAAGGGGGTGACAGGATTAAAGGTGACCTAGCCCTCCAAGCAGGTGGTGGATTCGGTGGGTTGGGTCGCTGATTTGCATTCACGTTTTCCATGAGTCTGGGTGGAGAATGAGGTGGTGAGTGAACAGGAGAACAATAAGGTGTATCTGGGCCCACTTGATTCAAAGGCTGAACAACTTCCTGTAAGGCTATTTCTACCAGTTCTTCAAAATCTCCAACCAACACTGTGTCTTCCAATATAGGACGGTCTTTCTTCTTATATTCTCTTCTGGGAAAGACAGGAATAATTGGTAATCCTCCAATATTCTTCACATATGCCCTAGTATGTCTTCTCAGATCATTAACTACTTCGTTATCGACAGAATACAGATGCTGTTTACCTTTCTCTTCAGGAAATGGATTGGGAAATAGACTACTTTCAGAACTATCACCGGTGTAATAATATCGAGAAAATAAGTTTCCTTGACCAACCATGCACTGGCTGCCCTCCTTCTAGCGCCAAAAATTGTTGAGGCCTAGAAAATCGCAGGTAACAACAGTTAGGGATTCTCCCCAAGAAACGTTCCCAACTGGTCCGTTACTGTTTGGTATGGGGAATCCGTCCGGTTTATGGTCCGGCTACCGTAGGTCAAGTAACAAAAATAAAAGGTTTTACCGGTTGCAGCCCGGTCCACCGTGTATGTTTTTAGTTTTTGTATTTAGGTATGAGATGCAAGTGGTTATCTAAGAATGTAGATTGATAAAGAATATGAGGAGCGATCACAATGTGATGCGCAAGTTCTTACCTCTTGTCTTAACTCTCTCACATCTAAATGACACATAGCAAGAAACTAAAAATAACTATCTAAGCTATCCCTAGGGAGCAGAATTATCATTTATCAATGCATAATGTGTTTTGCCTATGTAGTAAGAAAAATCACAGATAGCTGTTACTTATTTCAAAACACATGAACATTTATAGATATATGAACAACCAGATAGCTAATTGTTTATGAACAATATTCATTACTCATAGTGGAAATTTCATAGAATAAACTAGAGAGAATTCATACAAGAACATAGGTTCAAAGAGTTAGGACGATCTCACAGTTAATGGACACGAAGCTGAAAATGAAATAGTTCACATTCAACACATCCATGGCACAACATTTGAAAAGTTCCACTAAACTTTCTGCAAAAGGAAACTTGTAATTCTGATTGCAAAATGAAATAGTTTTTCTTACAACATGTTCTCACAAATCTTGACGTAAAAAAGTCCTTCTTCTATCTAACTCTCCTATATTTATACTACAAGCAAAAGTATTGGGCTGCCCCTCGGTGAGCTTTGGGATTCCCCCAACGGTTCAATCCCACAATTTTGTCTTTTTGTGTGTACTCATGATTTATACAATACGTTACATTTCAGGTTAAAATTTTAAGAGCATTTTTATGAAAAGGGACCAGCTTGGTAACTGAAAACTTTTCCAAGCCTGGGCCTCTGCTCTTATTAATTATGCTCAGTAATCCATTGGCCCCTTGCTAGATCCTGTTGAGCTCGGACCTAACTTTCTTCTTCTTTTCTCTATTTCTGCTTCTTCATTCTTCTGTCGCTTCATTCCTTGCTGCCTCCCTTCTACTTTGTCTTTTAAACACATCTTACTTGCAGTAATAATTATGTCATGAAGATAGCAGATTTTAGACCATTTAGGGTTTAATAAAGTAATACGAACTGTATCAATACATGCATTATATAAAATGAACTCTAAACAATGTTAATGCAAAGAAAATCCTGACAGCTGGGTCTGAAAATCGTCTAAACCCGCTTCCTAACTAAAATCACGATCTCGAAAATAAACTCTTCATCTCAATCTGGGCCACATCTAGACCAATTCGACCTCCTCCAATGAAAGCATGAAAAATGGCAAAGTAACCGTCATTGAAAAATAAAGTAAAAGCACATGACAAAGGTGGGAAAATCCTTACTGGCGGGAAAAAACTAAGCATCGGGCGAAAACAAACTCTCATCGATGGGAGAAAACACTATAAGTTAGATGGTTAGTGCGCTAGGCATCCGCAAGGGTAGAAGACATAAGGACTACAGCTTCCGCTTTCAAATAGAAAACTGCGGCAATCGAAAGTTTTAATGACTAAGTGTCAGCGATGGTGAGCTCAACACCGCCGCCGTGTCGGCAACACAAAGGATTAGTCCTCCGATCAACCATCAAAAAACCATTCCAATAGCGAAAACAACATCAACGAAAGGAAAAAAGGTTTAGGCAACAAGACCACGAAATCAACAAGACTAAGAACTAACCGTCGGCATGTTCATTATCCATCCACCGAAATGGCGGAGATATAGAAAGCTAATGCTTCGACCTTGATAAATAAAAACCGCCGACAGTTCAATAAACAAATGAGATAAAATCCCATTGGTGAACATAAAAACTGTCCATCGGGACGTTCATTGCTTACCCTCCGCGACGACGGCTGCGTAAAGGACTACCGCCTCGATTCACTATTCAAACCACCTCTGACAGCGATGAAGGAAAATGAAAAATAAACCGTTAAGTGTTTAAAAGACCTTCGGCTAGGCAGCGTTAAAGTTAGTTCATTTCACCTCCAAAACTGCGGCGACGAAGAGAACTAAAGCTCCGACTTAAACATAAATAGACTTTCGATAGCAATGAAGGAGATCAATCAGACCAAAAGGACATCATTTTCAAATCAAACTCGAAATCCCACAGTGAAAGCATTGGCCGAAATAAAGCAGTTCCGAAAAACATGAAAGCAATTTACCTCAATTCAACTTGAAACAATCCAAATTTGTAGCAGAGGGACAAAACAGAGTTTAGCAATCCAAACAAGCCCATGCAAGATAAAATCAATAAGGAGGGTCCAAAATTTTAAACAATTTGGGAACATAGTTGTAGCTGCAATAGGGCTCAAACACTTTCTCTTCAAATTCTTGAAGGAATTCTGATAACGCTGGTAGCCCTTCATAAATTGGCAACTCAACAATCTCAGTCACGACATGACAGAGAGACTGTGTAATCAACCTACATTTCCTGAATGACACTTCATGCAACCTATTCTGCCAATTTTTCAAAGCATCATCAGAGTTAGAGGACGTATAACTTGCACTGCGTCATCCAAGGTCACCATCGATGGTAGCATGGATATAGTCTTCAGAGATATTATAAGCATGGTCCCAACTTCTACCAACTTCATCCTTCACTGGTTCAATGTACCTGCGTCCTTCCTAAGGGTCCATAGGAGCGATGACCCTGACATCCTGGTTCTCAAACATCATGATAGATTTCTTGAAATTAATGACCACCATGCTATCATTAGCCCACCCAATCCCTTGCAGTGCGGAATACTAACCTCCATCTTCAACTACTTCTATCACATCAAAATCAGCATGCATTTTCATACCTTCAATATCAACAACTAGGTTTGAGACATGACCAATGGGCTGAATTTTTTCCTGCTTTTCTAGTCGCAACTGCACTGCAGACCATCCCAAGGTCAGCTTCCCCATAAGCTGCCAAGTTTTCTTGGTCAGAATGTTTACATATGATCCAAGATCCAGAATAACCGAGTCAACCTCATAATCTTCGATCTGGATATTCATCCTCATCTCCTTGCCTGTCTTCGTCTTTTGCAAGGAGTTCACTGCAGAATCCTTTAATGCCTTATCCTGGTGGTACAATAACGTCTCAAGCTTGACAAGGGCTTCAGGATCCCTTGCCAATGATAGAAAAATCTCAAAGAATTGCTGCAAGGTACCATGCTGCCACGATGTTCCTGCCTCTATAGATGGATCAAAAGCAGATGGCATGTCAATAATTGGTAACTTACCCGAATTTCTCCTGATTGCATGCTTGTCTTAGAAAAAGGTGTCTTTCTCCATCACAATATCAAATGCCACCTTTTTCTTTCCAACGAGCCTAACTTGATTTCATGGTCCATCTTATCCAGTTGTTGCACCGATGCAAGTGACAACCCCAACGTCGACATTCTTCATTCGTGGTTTGGATTGAATTGTAGCAATTGTTGATCCTTGATTCATGTTTTGAGTTTGATTCAATCCTGGGTTCTGATTCAACGAATGATTCATCGGCTGATTCTGATTCTAGGGCGGGTTGTGAGTCTGAGTTTGTGGTGGAATTGAATTTTGCATCATTGGCTGGTTCTGTACTTGGAACATTGGCTGGTTCTGAGTCTGCGCATTCTGCAACTGAGGAATGTTTCCAGCCTACCATTTTGTAATCAGCCGAGGGAAATTTTCAATATTATGCTCGTTGGCCACACAGTATGTACACTGCGCATTAGGGCACTCCCTCTGATAATTCTTGAATACTCCATAGGTATAACACTAGATTTATTCTCGACCTCATCCTCTTCCTCATCCTTTGAAACCTCCACAGAATCCTCCTCGGACTCCTCCTTGCTAAAGCTGAGGCTGGGCCATCTACTACTGTGGGTTGTTTGGTTGCTATTGGACATAGTGCATAGCTTGAACATATTATGGCTGAGACAGAATGAGCGGCACTTGATTATATTGTGGTCATGGTACATACTACGGTTGTGCTACAAGATGTGGCTGAGGTGCAAACTATGGCTGTGCTGTAAACTGATGCTGCAGTTGCGATGTGATAAACTACATCTGGGGTGGTGGTGTATACTGCACCTGCGCTGTTAGTTGTGCCATCTATGGTTGGGCTTGCATTTCCTAGGGGTCCTCACCTTTCACAAAGTATGAATCATATGTTCCTTCATGGAGTAAGTCATAAGCTCGACCGTTTTTATCATCATGTCCTATTGACTGAAAAAAGATACAGTACAAATTTTTTACCTTGGTAACTATATTTTGCATGTCTTCAAAGTTCTCATGTCGATTCTTGTAGACCTGACATATGCGACACCATGGTATCCCAGTGCAACTCAGCGGGTTCAGGGCTCCTGAAAGCAAATAATTCTAGAACGTCGGACATGTATCCTTGGTGTGTTCGTCTACGTGACATTAGGTGTACCAATGGTTGTTATGATATTCCTTACCCTTCTTGATATCTTGTATTTTGAGCATCATATTGGCCAACTGTGCTTGGATCTGGTTCATCCCAGCCGCGGTTTCTCCTACTGGAGATGCTTCTAATTTCATTGCGATTTCCAAAGCCTTGCTCTGCGTCGCAATATTTTGCTGCATTAGCGGTGTTCTGATATGTGGGACAAGTACGGAAATGAACCACTCCTTGTGATGAACATCGCTCATCTTGAAGCTCACTTGAGCCATCAATGCCTTAAATCATTGATCAAAGTCCCAAATTTTTTCATTAGGGAACTTCTTGATTTCTTTCAAATCGGTAATGTACTGAGCCTCAGACTTCGGCTTCTTGAATTATTCAAATAAACCCTTATGGATCTCGTCCAATGTTTTCACTGTGCCTACCTAAGGAACCAGCATGAGTCTCATATACCACTCTAGCACACGACCCCTGAGGGTGGTTTCCAGCTAACTTTTCTTAACATCATCATCTATAGTCTGTCGGGCGGTCGAGATTTCCTCACATAAGAACCAATATTGCTCTGGGTCATCGGTGTCATTTCCATGAAATATTGGTAGCTTCATTTCGTCTCCCGCCATTATGGGCCTTCTTCCTCCATCTTTTACTCTACTGCTAGACTGCTGCTGACACGTCAGGAAAGTTGACATAGAATGTGCGTTTCTTCCTAGTGGTGGAGTAGTGCACAGAGGTGTGGACACATTATTTTTGAGGTTCAATCATGTCGTCCTTCTGGGCGTAGCCTAGGCCTGGTCATCCTCGTTGTCACTGAAAGGTTTCTTTGTCCCATGTGGTTGTTCCTCGCGACATTGCACTTCGATCACAGTAGGACCTTCTCCTGTCCTCTGCCTCTTGTCTTGAAACCTTGCTCCTCCTTTTGTACAACCACTTGTTTCCTCAACAACCTTCACACTTTCACCAGAACTCATGCCCATCTACCCCTTACCTTTCCATGCATTTCCCCCCTATCATTGCGATGCCTACATCCTCCGCACACCAGAGTTCTACTACTCTTGGTCCATTTTCAGAACACCTTTTTTGCAGACAAGCTATTTAATAGATAGTTGTAGAGACATCAAAAATATACCTTGCGGTGCATTGAAGAACTCCCTTTTTGCTTGACTAAAGGACTTATTGGTGTCAACTACAAACTCAGTAATGTATCCCTCCAAGATACTGTCCAACCACACCTCAACAACTTGCGATGCCTTATTGTCTATTTCTTGTAATTCCTGGATGAGCTCTGGAGTCTAGGATGTTGTCTCTCCTCCTTGGAAGTTTTTCTTCTTAGAAGTGAACTTCGCTAGCCACTCATGCAAGATGAAATGAAACTCACAGAAGAACCATTCATGAGGACCATCATGAATATATCTATCCAACCAATTTCTGGTTGATAGCTTCAGATTCTGATTCTCGGCTTCAGTAAACTCTCCCAGTTTCATACCAAACCACCCCTTAATCTCCGGATGAGTCGGATGCCAAAACACATCCTCCTTTCAAGTGCAACTTGGTCTCGAAAAAAGAACCATTTGTTGGTGAAAATCCACCAACAAAGCCTCGTCAATAGGGTTTCTCACTGTGTTGATTCCCAACCAGCGCGATCTCCCTAAGCACAGGCCTTGACAGGTTTTACCCTGCCCAACAACATCCACAGAGCGGACGAAGTATCACCCAAGATGTTCAAGGGAAAGCTGTCAGAACCAAGTTTTTGGCAGTAAGAAGGGAAGACATGGCATCCGACGAGTATAGTAGCATAAATATTAGATTACAGAACTAAGACAGTGGTCATAATCTATCTTCATCACTACATATCTAACAAATTGCATCATTCATTTCTCGCAGGAGTTCGACACAGTAGTATAAAACAACTTA
The DNA here is from genome assembly GCA_001517045.1 of Pseudotsuga menziesii. Taxonomy (NCBI): domain Eukaryota; kingdom Viridiplantae; phylum Streptophyta; class Pinopsida; order Pinales; family Pinaceae; genus Pseudotsuga; species Pseudotsuga menziesii. Next base: position 369,230 of record LPNX010626735.1, read on the forward strand.
AACCATCAATTATCAGAAATGCAACAAGATTGGATGAAATCACAGTGACATCGGTAAATCATAATAGAAATGTGATAGAATTGGAATAGATCAAAACATCATAAAACATAAAATATTCAACACACTTCTTATGATATCAAAACAGAGGAACCAGGAAAACAAAAGACAATATTCATGCAACAACTATCATATCATATTAATTTTGTGCAATAGATCCAAAACAGAAAATTCTTCTCCACAGCTGGAGGCCAAATCCATCCCAAAAATCTAGATAGATCACAGATACAACAGAAGACTCCCCAAAAACATAGACAGTTTGCACCAGACTTCGTGTGATTATCTCTAACCTTTGATAGCTCATCATCTCATTCATCATAATGATAATAATGCCCATTACAATTGCAAAACTAGCTCTATATATAGGCTTGTGCCTTTACATTGAAGGTCCACTTCTAACTAACTTTTAACCACTAATGACCTATGGTGACAAAACTTAGTCAAATAATATATTAAATATTATAAAATGGTTATCTTTTCACACATCGCGCTGATATGGCCTTGCGTGGTGTCGCATGAGCTTGCACTGCTGTCATGACACTGTGCAACTCACTTACCAAAACCCCTGCCAACACTTGGAGAATCCTTCAATGAATCTCCTATAATATCCTGCAAGCCCCATAAAATATTTTACCTTGGTCACATCCTTTGGAGTAGGCCAATTCTTAATAGTTTCAATCTTGTCAGGGTCTACAAATATACCCTGCTCTAAAATAATGTGCCCCAAGTACTGAATTCTATCCCTATAGAAGTCACACTTGCTCATCTTTGCATACAGCTGATGTTCTTTGAGCAGTTGTAATTTTAGTCTCAAATGTTCTTCATGCTCTTCTTCATTCTTAGAATAAACAAGAATGTCATCAACGAAAACAAGAATGAATTTGTCCAAAAACCTGATGAAGACACTATTCATAAGTTAGATAAATGTTGCTGGCGCATTTGTGAGTCCAAATGGTACCGCTACGAAGTCATAATGTCCATACCTTGTTCTGAAGGTTGTCTTATGAATGTCTTCATCCTTGATTCTCACCTGATGGTAACCATACCTCAAGTCAATCTTGGAAAATACCTTTTCCACTTTCATTTGATCAAAGAGGTCATCAATTCTTGGCAAGGTATATTTGTTCTTCACTTGACTTTATTCAATTTCCTGTAATCAATACACAATCTGAGTGTACCATCTTTCTTCTTTACAAATAGAACCGATGATCCCCAAGGAGACACACTCGACCTGATATACTTTTTATCCAACAATTCTTGTAGCTGCATCTTCAGATCTAACATTTCTATTGTATTCATTCTGTAGGGTGCACTTGACACTGGTCCTGCTCCTGGAACAAGTTCAATTGTTAAATCTATGTCCCTCTTTGGAGGAAGTCTTGGAACCTCATCAGGAAAAACATCCTTCAAGTCTTACAAAATAGGATAGTCTTCCAACCTAGGAGTTTCATTCTCTGTTTTCTCCTCAATATGGGCTGCATACAACTCACAACTTTTTCTACAAAACTTCTTTAACTGCATTGCTGAAATCTGTCTCACCAAGATTACCTTTGGAATGCCTCTTACAACTACTGGGTTCCCTTCTTCATCCATGCATTCAAAAGTCTTATTATAACAGTCAAGCTTCACTCTATGAGCTTCTAAACAATCCATTCCAATGAGAACATCATAGGAACCAAATGGTAGAACATTCATATCTACACAAGTGATCAATCCATTCATCACCAATGGACATTTCTCCACCACTTCATTAACTTTTCTCTTAGTTCTAGTGGTTAGATGAACTAACCAAGACATTCTATGGTTTACCTTCCTAAGAGCACAAACCTCCACTACTTTAGGAGCAATATAACTATGAGTAGAACCAGGGTCAATCAAAATAGAAATAGATTGCTCAACAATCTTACCTACACCTTCAACCACCATTGACTGGTGATCTTCCTGACAATATTCCAGTGCTGCATAAATTCTAGGTACGGCCCTTGCTACTTATCCCAATGTTTCTGCCTTTTGAACATTGTATGTTGGCCTGGCATTTTCATTCTCAAGTGGACAGTACTTACGCATTTGGGGTCCTCCACATTTCCAACATTGGAGTGGTCCTCTATTCCGATGTGTATCTTTTGGCTTCTCTCCCATCGCTCTAGCTGGCTGCTTCTCCACTTATGCTGGTTGCTTTTGTTGATTCCTGAAGTTAGAAGGTTTGTAACCTTTCTTCCATTGGTCAAAATTCTCACTCCTTTTGTCCTTCCATGTTTTCTGATAATCTGGTTTGTTCTTGCTTTTCTCGTAGCAATACTTAGCTTTTCTTATTGCTTCTTCCAGACTCCTAGGTTCATAGAACTCAATTTGGACTTTGTAGAACTAAGGAAGTCCACTGAGAAAACGTTGAAGCTTTACCTTCTCATCTTTTATGTACCTGACATACCTCAAAAAATCCAAAAAATTGTTTGCATATTCCTCCATGGTTTGTTGTCCCAATCTCAGCTCATGGAACTCTTTGATCTTGTCATCATAGTACTTGTCAGAGAGGTACTTCTCTTTGAAATGCTTCTAAAACTGCTTCCACACAATCTTCCTTTCATTGATCTTCTTTAGTTTTCTAAAATTGTTATACCCAAATCCTGTCACCAACATGTGATGAGATCCTTAACCCGTATGTTTTCCCTAAATCCCAAACTTGGAGTGGAAAACTTTCTCTGGATATCAATTCTACATGAAAAAACCTAGCACCGGGTTTTCCCTTTGGCTGATGATTGGTACCTTGTTCAACACTACCTGAGTCCTATTATAGAAAAGCGGTGCCACCCCGTATATACTGTGTTATTGGAGCGGTTCGCACCTAAACCACTATGTCATAAGGGAACAAAAGCGGTACCCTTGGTAAAATGGGAAAAGGAGAAGATTCTCGAGGCTTCTAGAACTTGAGCCTTGTGTCCTCCCTTATCCCTATCAATATGGGTTAGTTGGAGTAGAGATCCCTCTTGGTAGGATCTTAGAGCCACCTCACTCACAATTCTCTCAACTATCCCTATCCATTGAGCCCTATAAATACAAGTTCATATCCATAGTTGAGGGAGAGAAATGAATGGTATTTTTATGCTGTTGAATTGACTACCTAGTCTAATCCATTGGAGAGCACAAGAGAGCAAGTTGAAGCTTTTGGGGATGAGGTGTTTGTCTTGTGGAGGAGTTTGTCAACACTAAGGAAATGGTTGTAAGATTCTTCATTCATTTCTTAATGCAAAGTTGATTTCTGTCCCACATATTTTTTGTACTGATCTCACATGTATATGTTACTGGATTCCTTAGTCACTAGTATGGATGCGTAGATAATTTTCTGGTAGCTTTTATGTTCTTATTTGTTTGACATGTTTGCAGGTACACAGGTTCATCATCAAAGCATTATTCCAGGTGTTTACAAAATTCATGGAATGTCTTCATCCTTTGTCGTTCACTCATTTGTTCTGGATCTGAACCATTCAGACCAGAGGAACAGCTTCTGTCTGTAGAAGGTGCAATATTCCTGACAAAAAATCTGGTGAATCCGCTGGGGAACAAAGAAAATTTTAGTTGATCTGGTCTTCTTAAGTCCTTGAACACTTTTCTGAATCTAGGCTCTAGTCTATAACTCTCTTCAGTCAAATCTACCATCTTACTTAGTGAATTTTGGTTTAAAACTTTCAAATTTGTTCAGATCTAAACTATTTTGAATTTTTATGCTCTTTTTTACTATCAATTCATCAGTCTTTACCTTGATTTGATCAATTTTTAACTTGAAATATCGTTCTCTTTGTGTTTTGTATTTATTTAAGGGAATCACACATGTGCTATTGGCAAGAAGCGGTGCCACCGCCTAAACTTTGTTAGCCATAAGCGATGCCACCGCCTGAACCTCGTTAGCCAGAAGCGGTGCTCGTCCAGAACCACTCTGTCAAGACCCGTCCAGCACGGTGCCAGGTAGGCCTTGTTCCAGAACTTGTTTTTTGTGATTTTTACAAGAAGTTGGATTTTTCTTGCTCTCAGTCCTGCACTGCCAGGCTTGTGTGTTTGAATCTGAATGCTCATGGTTGCAAATTTTGTGGTAAAATTGGTTTGATTGAAGAATTCCAAAACTAGGTTAGGCTATTTGATTGATCATTTTCTTTCATGCTTGTTGATTGTGATTTTGAAAGGAATTTTTGAAATCTTAGGTTTCAGTTAGATCTATTTTCATTTCATTTATAAAGACTAAAAGAAAAACCACTTGATTATCATCTTAATTTCATTTTTTCCATAGAGGACTTCTTTTTGCTTTTAAAAAGAATTTTTTATATATTGAGATTAGGTCATTATTATTACTAAGCATAGGGCATTGGATCTCTAATTAGCCTCACAAGCATTCAGGTTCCCTTTGTTATTTTGTCTCTCTTGCATTAGTACTATCTCATCAAAAGAAAAAATAGTGTAGTTTTAAGTTAGATCTATCTATATTTAAAAGAAAAATCGAAAAAATAGAATGCGTATGCATGTAGAGTTCTTGTTGTTTTTCTTTTAGGAAAAGAGTCTCTTACCCATCTGATTGATTTCAAAAAGAAAAATGAGTTTGGAATGTGTTGCTTGTATTTGGATTTGATTTGTTCAAAGTAGTTGTTTGGGAATTTTTGGTTTTCAAAACAAAAAGAAAATACTCTCTCTCCCTCCCATAAGTAGGCATACCTCGAATGGTAAAGTGAAATATTTGCATCTACATATCTGCATGGTTTTACTTTTTCTGTCAAAATTCCATGCATTCACCTAACCGTCCACTTAAAAATTAACGGTAGTTATAGGCTTAAAATTTACATAGCAATTTGAGTGATAGGCTAGAGACATGTTTGGGCGTCGTTAAGCATAGGAGTTGTCGTTACTCGTCCACACTACATCCCGGGACTCACGTGGTTCTTCCATGTACTGTCGGTATATCGAATGGCCTTTCACGTACCCTTGAGGTATATAGAAAGGTACTTCACATACTCAATTGTATATAGGAAGGCCCCTTGTGAATGGTTGTGCATTAGACATCACTACTACCGATTTGAGCTCCCACGTACCTTGCGTATATCAGGAGACCCCACCAGGATACCTTATCTATTTAAGAAAATCCCTTTCATTGTCTTGCTTGGAGCCATACACCGAAAACAACATTCGGGAAGATTACTACGCATGTACCCTTATGGTATATCATGAGTGGAACCTTCTTGACAATCCTGGTGAGAGACCTGACTATCTGAACTCCTCCTATCATTTAAGTTTGCTTGTTTGGCCTATAGCTTGAGCAAGGAAATTTTTGGTGTGTTTTCTAGTTTTGAGACCCTAGGTTAGATAGGAACTGTACAAACTAGCTGAATTAAGACATTCCAGAAGAGTATGGGGCTTGCCACCTGATTTTATTTCTATTTTAGGAGAAGATTCTATGGAAGCTATTGACCAAGGAGCTGCTACCAACTCCCAAGTGGGAGAAAATGTGGTTGCAGAAAGCGAAGATCCATATCCTTCACACGGTCCTCCCTTGGTCCAACAACCTTCCAGGGGAAATATTTCATTCCATTCTCCCATGGAAGGTCATGTTGATGATACTACCTATCCAGATTATGGTCCCAATGCTCCATTTTGGGATACCTCTATGGGATAGGCCATTGCTTCGTTTGGCACCCGTCCAACCACTTCTAAAGAGATTTCACCAAATGAAGAAGAACATAGACAATACCAAGAAGCTATTCTCCCCCATGAAAGAGAACTTGAGAAGAAAATAGATAACATATTGGGTACACCACCACCTCATTCAACAGTTTTTCCTCATAATCCAGACCCTTGGCCTATGGGATATCGCTCACTTGATGATTCTATGAAACCCATTGAACCTATTCTATATTTCACTATGACTCTGCATAATCTAGGTCAAAATACCAACCCCACCACCTCCCATATTATGTCTTTTCCAAATCCTCCTGGGTCTTCCATAGCTGGGGCACAACATTCAATTCCTGTTTCATCAATACCTTCTAGTGTCGGGGGGCAACCCTCGACACGACCTACGTTACCTATCACTGAAATTTTAGCTAGTCATGGACAGACCTTTAGTATAGAGAAATCTACAGTCTATTTCCCTCCTACCCATACAAATGTGGTTAACCCCCCATCCAGTTTAGTTCAGCCCTTGCGGGCACAACCTGTAACCAATAAAACCTCTTGGGGGTATGGTTACACAACAAATCAAGTACCTGTAGGAAATACCAATTACCAACCTACTCCTATAGGAATGCTTTATGCTAGAATTCCATATCCTAGTAATACTTTCACTCTATGGGGGAAACCTAACTGGTCCTACATGCTAGCTATGGGAGAGATACCTATTCATACTGCGGGGGGTGCTGGAGGACCACCTTACAGAGGTCCTCCCTCTGGGGGGCCTAATGGTCCTAAAGGGCCTGGCGGCTTTCCTCCTTATGGCCCTAATGGTCCTGGTGGTCCTGGGGGTCCTAGGGGACCTGGTGGCTTCCCTCCTAATGGTCCTGGAGGGTCTGGTGGCCCTCCTCCTAGTGGTTCCGGAGGCTCCGGAGGTTTACTTCCTAGGGGCCCTTGAGGGTTTGGTGGTCCTCCTCCTAGTGGTCCCAATGGTCCTAGTGGTCCCGGAGGCCCTGGAGGATTTGGTGGTCCTAATGGTCTCGATCCTGGAAATCAACCCCCTGTGGGTGGATCTTCCGGCGGTTCTTCATCACAACAACCTGTCTATCAGTCTACTTACAATCCTACTGGTACTTAGATGCACTATCAATACTACCCATACATGCAACCTAATTTCCAATTACCTTTCCTATGAACTTTCAACTTGCCTGATTTGTCCAAGTTGATTAATGATCCCATTTGACATAACCCCTCCTGGCCTCCCATTCTGGTAAAGTTACCATCGGACATCCCAAAGTTTGATGGGAAGCAAGGAGATGATTCGAAAAACCATGTCATGACATTCCATTTGTGGTGTTATTTGAACTCCCTAATGGATGATTCAGTACATTTAAGACTCTTCCTATGAACTTTGACTGATACTACCGTGAAATGGTACATTGAACTTCCACAACATTCGTTTGTGGATTTTGGTTCTTTGGAAACTGTCTTTCTTACACACTTTCAGCTTCATATCCGTTATGAAATGGGTACTAATCTCTTAAATTCTCTGCATCAGAACACCTCCACCCACATATTAGATCATATCCATGAGTGGAGAAGGCAGAGAAGACTTATTAAGGATCCTATCCCGAATCAATTGTTAGCTGATTGGTTTACTAAATCTTTGTTTACTCCAATCAACCGAGATGTGGCTATGGGCAGTGCCGTTACTCAAGAGCAAGCCATTAGTCGAGCCCAATATCTAGACTTGGTATATTTCCAGTCTGGAATGTTGTATGACTTGATCCCTCAAGCTCCTCACCCAAGCACTGATCCTACCAAGCCACCACCAGAAACCCCTGTGGATAGGATTGTTGGTTCAATCCAGTCCCCATCGATAGCTAAACCTTCCAGGAAACCCCAGACTTCCATCCCTACTCCTTCAACTCCCAAGGTTTCCGCCGAGGTAAATTCCATTCAAAGTACTCAAACGCTCGGGAACAATAAAAACAAAGGTAAAGATAAAAACAAAAAACCTGGAAACCAGTAGGAGAATCCAAAACCAACCATCAACAAGAACGATAAAGGGAAAAGAAAAGAAAAATATCCATGTCTGCTATGCGAAGGTGACCACTTCATGAAAGAGTGTCCTCCTCGTGAAGAAATCACTCAATTTCTAAAAACTAATCCTGCGCCAACAGTTCTCATAGATCCTTTTCCCTCTCAACATTAGCTGATAGACCACATGTCTAATTCAGGAAATTATAGTTCTTTAGAGGAAATTCGCATGATGTCCTTGAACACTATTAGCTTGCAAACTCGAAGTCATAGTTGTGACAAAACCATAGACAAGAAATAAGACAATTCTTCTTCAGGAAAAGCTCCCTCTATTGGTTCTCCCGAGTCCTTGTCTACCGGTCCCCTAACCATCGAGGAACCTAATCTCGACATGGTTTTGTGTTCACCCAAGAGTACTATTAGGAAGGCTATTTTTAACCCTAATTCCTAGAGTACCCAATTTTATAATGTAGTTGAAGATATTTCTCAGGCACCATGTGCAATTTCTACCTTGAAACTACTCCAAAGTTGTCCTACACAACGCAAAAACTTGTTAATTGTGTTAGGAGATTTAGATTCGGACAACACTAATTTGATTCATTTTAATGTCAAAAACTATAAGTCTAGAATACCTCAAAAAAACACTTTCCAAATCATAACGAAAGTAGTCAGAAAGAAGGTCTTTAGAACTGTCTTAGATGAAGGAGCTTCAACTTCGGTTTTGTCCCTGTCTTGTTGGAAAGCTATTGGCTCTCCCAAGCTTGTAACATCACCTACGAATTTGAAAGCCTTTGATGGATGAGGTTTCCAGCCCCATGGTCTCATACCATCCCTTTCAGTCAAGCTTGAGGGAAAAAATGTTTCTATCCAAGTGGAAGCAGTAGATGCCCCGTTAGATTACAACCTCCTATTAGGAAGAATCTGGTTTTTCTCCATTACTACTGTCGCTTCGACGATATTTTGAAATGTCCAATTTCGACATCTGGGAAGGATTGTAACCATTGAACAGCTTGATTATGTACATCGAATGTTACTACCCCTATGGTTAATAACATCCCTATGTTAGGCCAGTCCCCTCCTCCTTACCAGTCGATTGGGGTAGGCATGCTAAAGGATTATTCCCTTATGGGGATATTTCTATCAAGTCCTCCTAACACAGACACGACAATGATAAATATGATTTCGTCATTTGATTATGATCTAAAGGGTAAACAAATTGTTGAGTCCACCTCGTTGAGTCTGCATGAAGCAATGTACAACATTATCCAAACCCTTTCTGATGACCACACTAATGACCTTCATCTGGTGGCTTCGAACCCTTACCACCTACCCTACTGGTTAGAACCCTCTGTTCCTATTTTGGATTATCTCTCACAGAGTTTTCCTTTCGATGATTCCATTATGGAGATCATGAGTACAGATGAGCCTATATGGGAGGATCATCACCATAGATCCTTGTTCCTCCCCAACACCAGTTTGGTAGACCATGATTTTGCATCCCTTTTGCTATTGATATTGTCAAAACACCTCAAAATCCTATATTTTTGTAGAACACGGATTCTAAAGGAAACCTATGCAACATCACTAAAACAAATCCCATTGACATATAAGCCAAGCCTGGCACCCTTGAGCACATTCATGTTGGGCAGAACTGCTCAGCAGAAGAATATGAAGCATACAAAGAAATGATGGGAATAGGCCCATCCATTGTGGTTCATGAAATAAAAACCTATCCCACTGAAAAACCTGTCAAGCAAAAATTGAGACAAGTCCATCCACGGAAAGCCGCAGCTATCAAAGCTGAAATATAAAAAATCCTAAAAGCAGGGTTTATTTTATCCCGTACCCTGATGGAATGGGTATCAAACATCGTCCCGGTCAATAAAAAGCAGGGCACCATCAGAGTCTGCATTGATTTCAGAGATTTGAACAAATCTTGTCCCAAAGAAAACTTTCCCACTCCGCATATCGACCAGATTATTGACAACTGTGCCAGAAGTGTCATCTTTTCATTTATGGATGGATTTTCGGGTTATAATCAGATTGAGATTTTACCCCCCGATTAGCACAAGACAACATTTATTTTCCCATGGGGAACCTTTGCATACAGGAAGTTACCATTCGGCCTAAAAAATGCTGGAGCCACTTTCCAGTGTGCTATGTCCTATGCGTTTCACGATATAAAACATATTGTAGAACCATACCTTGATGACCTCCCAACTCATTCACAGCGACAGGAGGACCACCTTGGTCATATTAGAGACATTTTCCTGAGATGCCGTCATTATAACATATGGCTCAATCCTCCTAAATGTGTTTTTTGCGTTGAGATGAGATACCTGTTAGGTTTTGTGGTTTCTAAGGATGGCATCTAGATAGATCCATTGAAAATTGCAGCTATTTTAGCCCTACCAGGCCCAACCAACCTTTTAGAGCTCCAAAGTTTGCAAGGGAAGGAAAAATTCCTCCATCGTTTTGTGTGCAATTTTGTAGGGAAAACACACGGTTATATGCATCTCCTTAAGAAGGACACTCCATTATTTTGGGATGACCAAGCCCAATGAGCCTTTGATAATCTCAAACACGCTCTGACTCATTCACCTGTGATACACCCCCCAGATTATTCAAAGTATTTTCTCCTATACATTGCTACCTCCACTACCACCATCGCTATGGTTTTGGTGCAGGACAATCTCAACGGTCAGGAGCACATGATCTACTATGCTAGTAAGAATCTCATGGATTCTGAAACTCGATACTCGTGCGTGGAGAAATTAGCATTGGCCACGGTCATTGTTGTTCAGAAATTTCGTCACTACATTTTGTTCTGCACAACCACTGTATTGCCAGACCAGAACACTATGTATTACATCCTGACTTGTCAGGTGCTTGGGGGAAAGTATTCCCGATGGATATTCATCCTACAAGAGTTTGATCTGGAATTTTCCAAAGCTACGTCAAAGAAATCCTTGATATTTACTGAGCTTATGTGTGATCTTCCCTGTGATTTGACGTAATCTGAGCCCAGTGATTCATTCCCAAATGAATTCCTATTCCTGATAAGCACTACTGACCCATGGTATGGAGATTTGCTCATTTATCTCCAGACATAAAGATTTCAGCCCAGTCTATCCTATGAAAATCGTCACCGTATCCGTCACCATGCAAAATACTACCTCATCTTGAATGACACTTTGTATAGACGTGGTATCGATTTCATTCTCCTGCGATGCCTTACCCATGAGGAAGCTAAAAAAGTGTTGAATGATTGCCACTCTGGAGCATGTGGTGGTCATCTATCTGGGATGGCTACAGCAAATAAAATCCTTCACGCTGGCTATTTCTGGCCTTCAGTCTTTAAAGATTGTCATGAGGTTGTTAAGAAATTCCCACCCTGTCAACATTTTTATCTGAAAAAGTGCACCCACCCTGCTCTGTTATACCCCATCATTGTTGTTGGCCCTTTCACCAAATGGGGGATCGATTACATGCATTGTAATCCTACCTCAGTCGGGGGGCATGTTTACATCATCGTAGCTGTTGATTATTTTACAAAATGGGCTGAGGACATGCCTACAAATGTAGAGGACTGTAAGAGTGCCACTCTCTTCCTGTTCAATCATGTGATAGCAAGAATTGGAGTCCCGCAATCCATAGTTATTGATCACGGATCACATTTTCGTAATCAAATGATGGAGGAATTAAGTGCCAAGCTAGGTTTTCATCATGAAAACTCAACTCCCTATTATCCACAAGCTAATGGTCAGGTAGAGGCCATTAATAGAGTTTTGAAAATGATCCTGCATCAGATGGTTGGAGATAATAAATCCAATTGGCACCATATTATTTTCTTCACTCTTTCGGCTTACATGACTTTGGTGAAAACAACTGCTAGTTTCACACCCTTCCAGCTTGTCTATGGACTAGAAGCTATCTTGCTGATTCAATGTTAGATTCCATCCTTGAAAATTTCCTTCAAACTTCTCCTAGACACTTCCACAGAGGAAGAAATATTTCTATACCTGAATAACCTTGACGAAACTAGAAGAGATGCTTGTGGTAACACATCATGCACCCTATCATCTATCAGGTATAGAAATATTTCTATATCATATTTCTATATTTCTATCAGCTTTTAGTGAATACATCATGCACCCTATCATCTAGTGATGCTTGTGGTAACACATAATCGCTCGGGCTACTCAGCGTAGCAGTTTGTCGAAATGACCCGGTACTCCCGCAGTGGGCCTTTGGTACCTCAGTGGGAGGTCATCGCATTAGAGGAAATTTCAACTCAAAATGGGCCTCCTAAAAAACATTAATAAAATAATAGTTAAAATAATAAAATAATATTTATTAATTTTGGAGGAAGAAAAGAAAAAAACTAATTTTTTGTTTGTATTTTCGACATATCTCCCTGTGTTGTTACTCAAATTTCGATTAGGAGAGCCCGTTGTATGCAGAATTAAATTCTACATCCAACGAGTACCCACTCGGCATACTTTTGATGGACCCTGCTACCCCAAAAACAAGAAATACCTGAAAAAACATGATAATGACATCATCATCACATTTTTTTCAGGTATTTCTTGTTTTTGGGGTAACGGGGTCCATCAAAAGTATGTCGAATGGGTACTCGTTGGATGCGGAATTTAATTCTGCATCCAACGAGCTCTCCCCATCAAAATTTGAGTAAAAACACGGGGAGATATGTCGAAAATACAAATAAAAAAAGTAGGTTTTTTTTATGATACCTATCCCCAAATTTATATTAAAAAAGTGTTTAAGACCTATACGGTATTTCAAATTTAAAGCAATTTCATTGGATAACACATGATGACATGGAATTTGAGTTAAGGTTAAAAGGCCCGTTTTGAGTTGAAATTTCCTCTAATGATCGAGGTATCGAAGATGTCTAGAGTCAACCTCTCGAGGTTCTCCTCTAGCTCCCCTGTCACATCATTTCCCTGTGGTACAAAGTGAGCTCCGACTCACCTGTCTAGTGGGAAGGATCCCCAAGTCGTTCTGCTCCGACATCTGCATGAAAACATTCAAGTCTCATTACTACACATAAAAAATATAAAACATCAAAACATAAAAACACAATTGCCATTTTAGGGTTTTTTTTTCTTACCGATATTACCCCACTATCCACTAGGTGGAAGCGGTAGGTCAGGGTCACCACTAAAGTTAGTGCCCGCATATGCATAGTCCTCCACCATGAGGAGCTGATCTCTCAACCATCGAAAGAACGGGTCACCGAACTTCACCTTGCCTCTACCTTCTCTTGTGTGGGCCATGATCCAGACCCATCTTAGCATGAGAGGTTCTCACGCCCTCAACTCAGTGAACACCACCTGGGGTCTCATCTGTGGAACCTGCTAAAAAAGAAACACGCTAGAATGGAACCGAAACCGAACTGCTTCAGCTCCCCCTATCGACACTTGGTCAGTTTATCCTTGAAGATCAAAAGTAGAGCCTCCATCTAGTTGAATATTGTGGGTGCCATGGCCTCTATAGAGTATAGAATATGAGCTCTATATTCCTGATGTACCCATTGGCTCCCCGCCACTCTCTGCATGGTAAAAACATTGTCTGTAGAGGGCCATCCACCACTTCTTTTATGGGAATTTTATTCCCTGATTTCTTGGTCCGAGGAATACAATGGTGATTTATCTTCTCTTGGGTAGTGATGTCCCATCCATGGGAACCAGTCAATGAGATGGGAGCACCCCATCTCGATAGGCTTGTAAGGAAGTAGACATCCTCTACTTCAATTGTGAATACATGAGCACCCACCTAAAAATATTGTTGCTCCAAATTCCACATCCAGAGTATATGTTCTAATAGTCACTCATGTGACACCATGTTGTGTTTGCAGAAAAACTTTAGAAGACCACAACCTCTCAAGGAGGGTATACAACCCATGTTTTGTTCGACAAATGCATCATCATTCTCATGTTTCCTCTCTTTCCAAATGACCATTTTTTAATCAATGGGAACCTGTCAAAAACCATCACAAGGCCAATTAGAAACACTATCAACCATTCAAATCATTAAATTTGAGCTAGTTTGGCTTCTGCATATATTTTTATTCACCCACGGCCGGCACCGCTTGTGTCAAGCATTTTAGTCGCGGTTCTAGTAGGGTATCGCTTATCCCGCAAGAGATAAAAGAAGTGCCTGCTTTCATGGTTTTAGGGATCTCCCAATAGGCCCAAAAAAACAACAAAAATAAAAAATGAAAGCATGAAATGAAAGAGCAGGGTTTAAGCTATTACCTGGAACTAATGGTGTGTAAATCCGATGGTAGATGCTCCCGGAATCAGCAGTTGAAAATATGGCCAAGAAAATGCTCCAAAGGCTCTCTACTATGGGTAAATGGTAAAATGTTTTGATTTTTTACTATTTACATACCTTTTATAAGCATTCTTTGTTTTGGCATGTCATATTTTTTTAAAATCTATCAGTTATGATCCTTTAATGCCGTTATTGGAGAGTTTTAACGTTGTTTTTTAAGTCGTTACAGGATAAAGAGGAGTAGCAGTAAATGTTTTGGGAGTTTGTTTTTTACTTTTTCATACTACCATAAAATGGAAAACGTCTTTGATAATTTATTGTGACACTTTGGTCATGCTCTCCAAACTTAGCATCAAAGGTTCGAGTCCTTTCCTGATTCTTTTCAGACTCGTAAAATCCCTCATTATGAAAAGAGACCTAGTGGATTCTTCTTTAAACTCTTTTCGGGCTCCTTAAATATGAAAATATTGTCAAGTGATCTTGTCTTCTTCAAACTTGTTAAAGCACTTGAAGAGTCATTCATCTGATGGTAGGTTATCAATTTTTCGATTCAAATGAACTATTTTACAAAAAAGGACCCTGTGGAGTCTTCTTCCGTGGTCGTTTATACTTTTTAAACATGAACGATACCGAGTTAACTTTCATTGGACTCATTAAATTAAACATTGAGAGACCCTATTTTGTGAACAAACCCCTCCTCTCTCAGGTTCGTAAAACATATGAGTTTCGACTTGTCTTCGGATGAGCTACAACGAGTGTTTGTTACCCTCTTTGAACTCGTCAAAATGAAAAGAGGCAATCACCAACCATGATGGGGAAAATGGGAAGGGAATCATTTTGCAAATAAATGGCAATTTGTCATTACCTTTGAACATGGCACTTGTCTGTATATCATTTCAGTCAACTGGGTATTCAGCTGATTTCCATGATGATCCACTTTCATGAGTCATGTCACTCCTTTGAGTCTTTTAAAGGAATGCAAATTTCCACCGTCACACTGTTTGTTTGTCTAGTCTAGTCATGCTGCGAAGTCTTTTGTAGTGCTGCCCGATGTTCAAAGGGAAGTTGAAGAAGTTTTACCTCTGTAGTCAAAACAGTCTCTGTGTCAGTACTTTGAGTCAGTCTTATGGTTACCTCATTCACATCATTCCAAAACTTTGTTCCAAGTTTTGTGTCGTCGATGTGGGATTCATCATGGCCCTCCTTCGACGAGACTATTCCTGTCGACATCAGCTCATCATCTGGGAAATAGTCTTAGAAACAAATTTAGTATCTTGAGATCTGTATGCCTCAATGATAGATTCTCTCACTTTGGACATATGTTCACATCATTGACCTTTGATTGATAGAATCGACTGGGTGTTAGACATCAAGACATCTATTTACGCTCAGTAGATTGTACTAGGGTACCTTGGGAATCATTGACATCAATGGTGATCTCCCTTACACTTGTTCACGGTTCACATCATTGGTTGGTAATTAAGTGGTTTCTACCATGTTTGACTTCAGAACATTGTAATCACATAGATAGAATCATACTTTGTGGAAAATGAGATGAAGACCCTGGGTACTTGTTTAGCACTCATTTCTCTCCCTAGGTTGCAATGGAGTTTTGTATATCTAGCATGGATCCACATTTGTATGGTCATGGCTATGCTCAAATTTGCATCTGTATGACATATATCTACGTTGTATGTCTAGTAGCTATGTCCAATTTTGATTCCTCTATCACATGGATCTACACTGTATTCTAGTATCCATGATTGTTTATTCCTCTCATGGATCTACCTTGTGAAGATCTGCAACCATGATTTGGTTACATTTTTCTATTAGTTAAAAGTATTGACGTATTGTAGATGCCTAATCTATGACACTCTCCAACTAAGTCGACTCTCACCTTGAAGTGACAACTTGTTCTCTCAAAGCTCTCACTTATTGTATCCCTCTAAGCCTCATGCTTTGGGGGGCATTCTGTTATACCCAAATCCTGTCACCAACATGTGATGAGATCCTTAACCCCTATGTTTTCCCTAAATCCCAAACTTGGAGTGGAAAACTTGCTTTGGATATCAATTCTACATGAAAAAACCTAGCACCGCGCTTTCCCTTTGGCTGATGAGCAGTACCTTGTTCAGCACTGCCTGAGTCCTGATGCTCCCACCATATGGATGCTCTTCTGGTCAAATTGAAAATGGCTACTCTAGCTTTCATATTCCCAGAATAGTCTTGGACTTGGAAATATTTCCTCATCCCCAGTGTGAGGACCCTGCAGCAAATAATTAATCAAAATACACGATATAGCAGCAGAAATCAGAATCACTTTTATATTAATCGCAGGCCACTTCGAGGGGGCAACCTCCTTTGAGCAAGATCAATACAAAATAAATTCATGGTGCCTTCCTTGGCCTCAACACACACTTATATACTAAAAATAGGCGCCAATACTATGGGTCAAAACCATGGGCCAATATAAACTATGGATCAAGAAATACTACAGGCGGCTTACAAAGTATATGCGCGCAACAACAATAACACAAACTATGGATCAACAATTACTATGGGATGACTTACAAAGCATATGCATCCAACAACAATATACTAACACGGTAAAGAGAAGGATTGACATGGGTTCCTAACATCCCCTCCCCCTTAGAAAAATCTTTGTCCTCAAAGCTTTAGATGTGGAAATTGTCGCTGAATCTGAAGGAGTGGTTCCCACGTAGCATCCTCGGGCTGCATTCCGTGCCATTGAATTAAGACCTCTGTGAGAGAGTGAGAGCAAAGCTGATGAGTGCGCTTATTGAGGACAGCCTCCGGCTCCAAAAATATGGATCCTTCATTATCCAGTTCTGGTAAAATAGTTTGGCCTTTGATGTTGGTGCTAAGAACTTTCTTCAGATAAGAGACATGAAATACTGGATGAATGCGGGAAGAAGGCGGAAGTTCCAATTTATAATCAATAGACCCAATCTTCTGAAGAATCCTATATGGCCCATAGAACTTTGGAGCGATCTTATGATGCCCTTTGAGTTTTAGTGAGGATTGCTTGTAAGGCTGGAGATGAAGAAAAACCATATCACCGGCTTCAAAAGTGCGCTCAGAATGGTGCTGATCAGCTTGTTGCTTCATGCGATTTCTTGCCATGTGAAGATTTTCGCGCAAAATGCGAAGAACCTCATCATGGTTTCGAAGGACCGCGTCAACTGCCTGAACTGGAGAACTGCTGGGGGGGTAAGGAAGAAGAACTGGCGGTGCCTGACCATAAACGGCTTCATATGGAGTCATTTTAGAGGCAGTGTGGTAAGAGGTATTGTACCACCATTCAGCGAGAGGGAGCCACTTTGCCCACTGATGTTGTTGCTCAGAGGAGAAGCAACGAAGATAAGTTTCCAAGCATTTATTGATAATTTCAGTCTGACCATCCATTTGGGTGTGATAACCTGAACTCATCTTTAGTTTGGTGCCAGTGTGGTGAAAGAATTCTGTCCAAAAATGACTGGTGAAATTCACATCACGATCCGAGACAATCGAAGAAGGCATTCCATGGAGACGAAAGATCTGGTCCAAGAAAATTTGAGCAATAGAGGAGGTTGTAGAGGGATGGCTGAGAACACAAAAATGACTATATTTGGAGATGCAATCATCCACAACCAAAATCATAGTCTTCCCTCCAAATTTAGGGAGCCCTTCAATGAAATCCATAGAAATATTTGTCCATTTTCGGGTAGGTATGGGAAAGTTTTCGAGCAATACCGGAAGGGGTGTTGTTTCACCCTTATTGCGCTGGCAGGTATCACATTCAGCCACCATCTATTGAATTGTCCTTTTCATGCCCTGCCAAAAGAAGTTGCGTCGTGCCCGTTCATACGTTTTGAGAAAACCAGAGTGCCTAGTTGACGGAGAAGCATGGAGTTCATAGAAGATAGCTTATTGAAGAGTTGTGTTCTGGGGAAGCACCAGACGACCCTTGTATCTCAGTGAAGCACCATCCCAAGAGTAATGTGGGACAGTAGAAGGGTTGTTGTCCAAGCGTTGGATGATTTGAGATAATGAAGAGTCATTGACATAACCCTGTTGAACCGATTACAACCAATTTGGAACAGGCATAGAAATCGCGGAAAGAGAACATTGGTCATCAAATGTGCGAGAAAGAGCATCTGCCACAATATTGTCCCTACCCTTATTATAAGTGATCTCATAGTCATAACCCATGAGTTTGCTAACCCATTTCTGTTGTGTTGGGCAGGATACACGCTGTTCTAGGAAATATTTCAGACTCTCATGATCAGTCTTGATGCAGAAATGATTCCCTAAGAGGTAGGGTCGTTTTTTCGGGGGGAGTGGGTAGAAAAACAAAAACAGAAACTATTTCAGTAGAGGAAAATCTGGATTTGGGAAAAAAATCGGAAGGGTAATTTGGGTTTGAGTAAGTTTTGGACACTGTCGAAAGGACAGGGAAGCAAAAAATGGGGACTTTAGGAGCGGGGTGAAAGAATGAGAAAATTTGGTAGAGAGGGACAAAGAAGCAGAATGAGGAAAGCAATACGGTGGAAAAATTTGAAGGCGTTTGGGTGAAAATCGAAGGAGTTATGGCAAACCCTAAAAATAGACAAATGTGGGATTTCGGGTCTTGGGAAGTGGAATTTGGGATAGGGTCTTTAGGAATGAAATATGCAGAATGGAATTGCAGAGGTGTCAGTGAAGTTTCAGGGAAAACAGAGTTGAAACCAAGGAGATACGGCGTGAAAGTTTTTTTTTTTTTTTTTTCCAGGAAGGGATCTGCAACGGCGCGAAAGTGATCGGAAACAGTGGAATCTGCAACAATGCGGAATTGATCAGCAACAAATGGATCTGCAATGGCGCGGAACTGACCAGCAACAGTTTTGGACAGAGGAAATATGCGATTGTGCAACTGAAAATAGATATGGACCCCAGGTATGTGCGACTTCCTATTGGTTCAAGGGAATCACTCAGCCACCAATGCTGTCTGATGGCTTGCGTATTGGGGCAGTACCCCTCACTCCACGGCTCAGATAAAATTGATAATCGCTTGGCCACAAACGACAGCTCTTGGTTTACCTCACAGGTGGGAACTAGTCAATCAGGTAGGGGTCGTTGCCTTTTTCGCTGGTAGGTCCTCTCAATGGGCCAGCTACTTTGGGGTTTCTGTGGTGCTCCTCACAATGAGTTTTAGGGATTATGTCCAAGTACTTCCCACAGTTAAGTGGATAGGGATTATTCCCAGATCCAAACCTGCAACAGAAGCGAAAAAAAAAATTTTGGGCAGAAATTTCACCCAACGAGCCCAAGAAAATGCTCTGATACCAGATGTGAGGACCCTGCAACAAATAATTAATCAAAATACACGATATAGTAGCAGAACTCAGAATCACTTTTATATTAATCGCAGGCCACTTCGAGGGGGCGACCTCCTTTGAGCAATCTCAATACAAAATAACTTCACGGTGCCTTCCTTGGCCTCAAAACACACTTATATACTAAAAATAGGTGCCAATACTATGGGTCAAAACCATGGGCCAATATAAACTATGTATCAAGAAATACCATAGGTGGCCTACAAAGTATATGCGCCCAACAACAATAACACAAACTATGGATCAACAATTACTATGGGACGACTTAAAAAGCATATGCGTCCAACAACAATATACTAACACGGTAAAGAGAAGGATTGACATGGGTTCCTAACACCCAGAAGCAAAACTTTAGCTTCTTGACCAGTCGTTACCTCACCATTAAAGCTAGGAGGCCTTGCCTTCTTAAACTCATCTCGTGAGTGGTTCTGGTAGTGCCTCCTTCTTCGATTCTTGTGTGAAGAAGAACTTGAATCTCCTGTGGACCCTTCAGAGTCAGATGACTCACTAGGTGATCTATTTCTTCTTCTAGCAGTGTTCTTACTCCCTTCTGGCTTTTCTGTCTGGTCCCCAAAGTTCATATTTCTTTGAATATCTATCAAAAATTGCAGCATGGCTGCATTCAGCTGATTTTTCTCCTCCCGAGCCTTAACCAACGTTTCATTGTCTACCCTGTAACTCCGTATCTCCACCATTTGGCTTCTCATGGTGGTTGCAAAATCTGGGGGAGTCTCTTGCAATATTCTCCCATTAGATTTTGTTTCAGCATTTCCAACTTGGACAATTTTCCCCATAGCATCTTCCTCATACTCATTTGGGTTATGTATATCATCATGCATGTTGTCGGTTCTCATGGCTGAACCACAACTCACTTTACCCAACTGCACTATCTGGAATGTTACTTTTGAAGGAGACTATGATTCTACAAAATGTGTTAATAACACAGTTTGTTAAATTATAAATTTATAGCATTCTTATAAATTCACAAGTACTTACCTTCATTTGGAAAAATCATACATTGACAACTTTTCCCAAAACATAGAATTTTCTTTCACAAAGAATGACTATCTGAGGGGAATGACAGGGTCAAAGGGACTTGCCCCGCTGCCATTGTTTTTTTTTTTTTGTAAATAATTTGATCTCATGCAATCTAGTGCATAAACAAACTAACATTTTTCAATTTCCAGACCCCTAAAAATCCTACTGAAAAACCTATTAAAATTCCCTGTTTCAGCAAAAAATTTCAAAATTTTCATCGGTTGAATTGGAATTTTTTATTTTTTTTCACCTGTTATAGCAACTCGATCCTCATTTTTCATCCCTTGTAGAGGCTCCTTCATCATCTTCCATCCACTACTGTGTAGTAGCTCGATCTTTCTTTCCCCTTCGTTGCGTAGTGGCTCCTTCTTCCTTTTCTTTCCCCCATTGCGACTCGTTCTTCAAATTTTTTCCGCCACACATCGGCTCGATCTTTGAACTTTTTTCGCCATGTAGTGACTCACTTTTCCTTTTCCTTTCGTCATTGAGGCTCGATGTTCAACTTTCTTCCACCGCACATCGACTCGATGTTCATCTTCCATTTTCCGTAGTGGCTCAATTCTTCGTTTTCTCGCTGTGACCGTGGCTCAAAACTTAACTTTCAGTCGTTGCTTCATCAACTCAGACTTCAACTTTCAGACATTGTAGCAGCTTGAAACTTCTTTTTCCTACCGCCGCTGCCAACACTTAGAAATTTTTTTAAAGTTTCTTCCATGTCAGCTCCCTTCCGGCGAGCCCTTCTCCTTTTCTCATCCGCTGTTGCGGCTGCATTTCGGCAATTTGAGCTGCTTCCACTAGCTCACTCTTTAGCTTTCGTCCGCCGTGTAGTGGCTCATTCATATGTTGTCTACCCGCACCGTTGCGGATCTTCTTTGGCCTTCTTAATTGCCATGGAAGAAGAGGAATTTTTGAAACACTTAAATTTTTTTTTCCTTCTTGTCAGCTCCATCTCGCCAACACGGTCTCCACGTCAGCTCCTTCTTGGAAGCCCAACTGCCATTGCGGCTGCAATCTTGGCAATGCAGCTGCTATGCAATTTCCAACACTTAAAGAGAAATTTTTGAGAATTTCTCCTATGTGTTGCTCTTCCTGCTAGCCACAGAGGGTGATCCTGCCTCTGTAAACTGCTCAATATTGTCCAATTGAGGCCCACAGCTATAACTAGTGCTCTAATACCACACTGTCATGTCCCCAACCCTTACTCAGTGGAGAGGACATGACTAAGATCTAACCACCCGAGAAAACTAAGCCCCATGAACATAATATAAAAATTGCTTTGAAATAAACATTCATAAGTATAAACAAGTGCATAATGAAATGTACATAATATATACAATGGAAGAAAAATCATTTATTCAACACATTCATGCATTCAACATGTTCATGATAATTTTATAATAATTCATAAGCAAATACAGTTGCAGAACTTAAATACACCAGAAAAATTATGTTTGAAAGAAGCTCGTCCCACAACCAGCTATGTCGTTGCAACATTCCACCCAACTATAGACTAGCATGCTCTTTAATCTCTCAGCAACACTGTCGCCCCCAAGCTAGGAATGATTTTCTCCAAGGAATAAGGAACACTAGTAGACTTTCCCCATAGCTAAGGATATAATAAAATTCAGTCAAGCCAACACAGTTGGGTTTTTATCAGACTTACACATGCAGTGGTTTACACTTAGCCAAATTCACATGAGACACAACCAAGCCAACCGATGGGTTTATCAGGCTACTAGCCAAGCCATCCTTCCAGTTGGGTTTATGAGGTTGCCAAGGAGGTGGAAAGACAGACTGCTAAGCTAGTGAGCTCAACCCCATAGCTATGAACACCCACACTAGATCTAGCCTGATTTCTAAACAATTACACACCCAACACAAGGAAGAATTCCCTTCTCTGCTACACAGTCCCTTAGGCCATGCCTTCCCTTCCAGTGCTATGTAGGGAATGCAAAGAAGAAAGCCAACCTTCTAGATTGGTCTGTGAGGTTCTTTCACACACTAGGTTTATCAAGCAAGTCTAGACTATATTTCCATTCTTTCAATCAATTCAAATTCCAAATGTGGATATACACAGGGATCTTAGTCTTGGGATTTATCAAATGTAGAAAACGCCAGGAATTACATACACACATAGAAATTTACGAATTTTTGAACATTGCCAGTGCTAGACCAACTGTTTCAAAATACCAAATACAAAAACGTTGCCAGTGTTTAAAATCAAAGACACTAAATCAGCTGTTGGGAAATCGAGTTCAAGAAAACGACCAATAGAGACGAGAAAACATGAGAGAGAACAAAATTACCGAACAAGGGAAAAATCATAACACAAAAACAAAAAACGTGAAGGATTCATATCGCTATATAGGAGAAAATCATGATGGTTCAGAATCAGAGTAGTTTTTTCTTGCTTTCTCCTACGTGAATTCCCAATTGGGTTTCCAAAAATGTTTTGTTCAAACCAATTCGTGAGGGAAGGTGAAACATTTCTGCATGAGGGAAAGGTGGCCATTTTTGGTGATTTCTTGCCCAAGAATTTCAAAAAACATTTTTCCCAAAGTGGGGCTCTACTCAATTCTAATTTCCCTACTCTTCCAATCCCCCACTCCCTCATCCTTATTAAAAATCATGCCCCCGTCTCATTTAGTTGCATTGACATAGCCGGTTTTGGGTTTTTAATCAAAATTGCAATTTTAACATAACGTTTAACTTTTTAATGTTCATCTAGGAAATAAAAAAAATGCCATCGGCCACATCTTAATTGCCGAAACATAAACACTAAACCAATGGTGGGGCATTTTCCTAGTTCCACACCATGATTATTTACATCATAATATTTAAATGCCAGCGGGGTCAAAATCGGGGTATTATATTGAAAGCCTAAAAATAAAAGAGGACGAAAATATTGCATAATATCTTCTAAGAGTAGATAAATTGTCATTGCTATTAGAGGCATTAGCTGTGAAATAAAGGAGAAATAAGTAGTTGACAAATTACTGAGAACCCTGCCAATGAAGTATGAATCAAAGGTGTCCACCCTAGAAGAACGAGATGATCTTAAACTCATGACAGTAGATGAACTACATGGGATATTTACTACCTATGAGATGAGAACGGGATGAGATGGATCATTAAAGAAAGAATCAACATTTAAAGCCTTATCCAAGTACCAATCAGAGAACCTAGATGATGAAGAAGCTCTTTTTATCAAGAAACTTAAGACATGTACTAGCAATTACAAAGGAAAGCTACCCTTGAAAGGTACTAGCCACAAAGTGTCCTTATCCAAAACAAGAATATAGTGATGATGATGAAGAACCTTGCTGTCATAAGAAAGATCAAAAGAGTAAGACCATGTACAAGCAAAAATTTAAGAAAAAGAAGAAAAAATTATATTCCAAGGAAGACAATGAAGATGAATAAATCATATTAATGGGGAAAGTAACTCATGAATATGATTCATATGTGGAAAGAGAGGTGGACCTAAATGCTGAACTCATAAGTGCCCTTGAAGAATTGAGAAAATGCAGGAAAAATAGAAAAAAAAAGTTAAACCAAATCATTAATGACTTAAATACCCAGCTTCATGAGGTCAAGAGGATTGAAGAGGACTCAAATTTGCAGCTCAAAAAAAGAATACAAGAATCTAAAAGGCTTGAAGAAGAGATTATGCACCTTAGAAAGAAGCTAGATGAAGAATCTATCAAATCAAACTTTGATAACAGTTCAAGGACTTTAGATGAAATCCTTTTTAAGTTTTCATATGCTATACTAGATTCAATAGTATTCAATTCAAAATCACAATATCATATCAAGAATCACTAATAGAAACACAATCACAAGATAGACACAACAATTATCCTGGGAAACCCTCAAGGGGAAGAAAACCCAACAAAGACTTCTTATGAATAATATGTATAGAAGACAACCAAAAACAATTGTTCTCCTCCGTTTGTTCCGTCTCTCTCTCTCTCTCTCTCTCTCTCTCTATTATGCGGTACACAAGTGAGTGGTTTGTGTTCAAATAAGAACCACAACTCCTCTATTTATACATATGTGTCAATTGAATTTTGCACTAGACAAGTCGGCCCAAATAAACTCTCTGGGCCGACTTCACCTAGGAATACTAAAAAACAATATACTATATTATTTATTAGGGTACTAAAGACCCAGCATGAGAGGAGGATTTACCACATGACTCTATGATGACCAAGTACAATAGTAACACCCCATTGAAGGAATAATAACATCTCCCTTGGGTTACATCAGTAAAATGCATTTAGAATATCCTTTGAAGTTACAATATTTCAACACTCCCCCTTAGTGAGAAGGTTATTCTACTAACAACATAATCATAGACTATAGGAGAACATAGAGGCATTTACAATAGTACATCGAGGTAATACATCTATATGTCACAGGACATTTTCCACAATCAGTAACTGGAACAGTTACTCTTTATTTTCTGCATTACATGATCACTTGATCCTTTCTTTGCAAAAATGCTTCAATATTTCGATCCTTCATAGCAACACTTCGATCTTCTAGATCCTTTGAAGTACTTTGATCCTTTGAAGCAGCACTTCGATCTTCTTGATCCTTTGTAGCAGCATTTCGATCTTCTTGATCCTTTGCAGCAACACTTTGATCTTCTTGATCCTTTGCAGCAACACTTCAATCTTATGCAGTAGCCTTCTGATCTTCTCGATCCTTTGGTGCAACACTTTGATCCTTTCAATCCTTTTGCAACAACACTTCTATCCTTTCGATCCTTTGCATTTTTACTTCGATCCTTCTTGATTGTTTTCAGCCGCACTTCGATATACTTGACCCTTCGCTCCTGTACTTCAATCTACTTGATCCTTTTCCGCCACGCTACTTGCAGTACACATGATATATTTGCAGGATGATCAATCCTGATCACTTTAGGACATAAGTCCAAGGACTATGCAATCCTCCATCAGCATGATCCATGAAATCAATCAGCTTAATAGTCTACAACTAAATGTAGATCTCGATTGCACCCAATGCCACTCCTATCAACCGTGAGGACTCATCGTAGACCATCCATACCACACAGGTTGGGACCACTCACAAGTGAGTGTTATACTATGGTATATACACTCACGTGTATGTATACTCTACCATGTAAGATTATTGTCTGCAAAGCATATCATGACCGCATTCAAAATGTCGTCCCAATGTAGAACATCCATAAAAAATAGGTTAGGACCACTCCCAAGTGAGTGTCTTATATGGCATCTACATATGAATGTAGGCATACTCTCCATACAAGAGTATCATCTACATAGACGATCTCGACTGCATACAAAATGTCAGTCCTGTTGTCCGTGAGGACTCATCATAGAGCATCTAGACCACTGAGGTTAGGACCACTCTTGAGTGAGTGTTTAATCTACAGTATTGTTACGGAGAGAAATTCCTATGGCTTGGGGTACCACAACAGACAGCTTGACTCCAGAAATCAATCCTTTCCAATATGCAATAGAAATCAAATATCTAACACTAAAGGATCAGACTTCATACCTTATTCCGGACGGTTGAAGTAGATCCCCGTTGAGCTTTCCAACTTCAGCTTGAATTGATAAATCACTTTCTCAACAAGTAAACAGGACAAGCATACTATATATATGGGTGTTAGATCTATTCTAGCATATATAATCAATAATGTATAAGCATTTGAAATCATCCATGGATAAAATATTCATTCAAACATACATTATTGGATAGGAAAAGATATTTTTATTAATATAAAATCAGAGATTACAATGGATACAACCTCTATTGGCATGTCTGCGAATCGGAGAAACTGAATCCCCCACTTGGGCCTCCACCACCTCAATCCTCCATCTTTCGATAGAAAGCTCACAAGCAAAAGGCAAGCTTGGGAAGAACACAAAAGTGCTCCAAGGGACAAAGGGATGCAAACTCAAGCACAAGTTTTGGTAACAATGGACTATAGTTTCTTTGCTCTCAATTCTCTCATATGCCTTCAATGTAGCAAAGAGTTCCTTACATAGCTTTTCAAAGGGATAATGAAAGGTCGAATCCGAGTGATCTCGAGGCATATGGAAGGCCAGGAGTCAAGTGAGTCGGATCCATGTGAAGGAAAACTCCAAAAATATTTGGATTTTGCACACATCCCGATGTACGTGGTTTTAGAGGTCAAACCCGCATATATACGCGATTAGGGGTTTAAAAGTCGCGTGTATTAATTTTCACATGTTTATAGGGATGGTCAAGGAAACATCAAAGGACAAAAAATGGTCCAAGGGGTCTAAGGAGTCTGCAGAAGGATAGGGGAAGGCCATATAAGTGTGATTCACCTGCAGTTGTAAAATCAGCTATAACAGATGCCCCCTAATGTGCGAGGTTAGAGGGGTCATACGATGGCTGAAATACATTATAAGTCCATCCCAGAAGTGGAGTGATGAAGGATCCCAAATGGAAGACCAGCCACCCAATCAGCATAGTACAATGATACAACTTTGCACATAACTGCAAATACATCTAGCAGTCCCATATACATAAGAGTACAATGGCCATGAATAGGCATGATACAAAATATCACATAAGTGGTCATCACCACATACAATATACATAGATCAGAATCTCCACTGATGACTGCAAGTCTCAAGGAACTCAAAAATGACTCTAGATTCCAATAACAAAATAAATGATCTGAAGTCGATGGGATGAAATCCACTAGAAAGAGGGCATTAAGACATCCCCCATCATCCGACACAAGGTACTCAGCAAAGCTGTATAATGTGGAAGGACTTGATCATAAGGTGCACAGACCAGTAACTGTACCGGGAATGGCTGACATGCAAAGTCAAGATAACTGAGGAATGGCTGACTCAGGTTTCAACTTCCTTCGAACAAGAGCATAATGGTGAATGGTGATTGAATAAAGGTAGCATAGACTCGATATACAAACTGGAACATCTCTGCGACATAGGATGCATCGACAGAGGCTTTATGGAGACTGGAAGCTTAACCAATCGGTGGAGATAAACTTAGATAAACAAGTACAGCTCCTAGATTTAAACTATAAACCCAACCAACGGATGTGATATACAGTGCTCTTTTTGAAGGTGAAACGACTCGATAGCTTCCAAAAGATAACATCTTTCCTTGTCTGGCTTTTTGATTTTTTGATTTTTTTGGACTTTTTCAAATGTTTAAAAATCTTGAAAAAGAATAAAACTGCTTTATAGTTACAGACTAGGAAGAGATGAGTGTCATATAGGCAAACAAACTAGTTCCAAGCAGTGGAACATACCTATGCTCAATGCAAGGATACATGTGTAGGATAGCGACACTCGGGGGAAAATCCCCTCTTAGTAGAAATAAGGAATCAAGCTGCAAAGAATATATAAAATGGCTCTACATGGCTAGACATGAGACAAGCTCGGGCTATATGGCTAAAACTTCAATGTCAGGGAAGCCGGCGTAAGGCTAAATAAGGCAAGAAAAGCTCATGATAATGCAATTACAACTTGACATAAGGGAGTCCTGAGGGAAATAGGCCAGCAAAGATCAAGAGGAGTATGAGGCTTTTGCGAAATGTCATGGAAATACTATACAATGGACTCCCACACCCTAAGGGACAAAACGTCAGCATGGGCACCAAATGAAAATAAGGTGCTAAATAGGGTACCCATGTAAGGTCAAGCTCTACTACTCATATCATGCCACTTCTAAATCAACAAGAAGGTTCTGTGACATAATAGAGTGGGTTCGTAAGGCTATAATGAAACAGTCACAAGGTCATGCAAAATGCAAATGGTGATGAAACCTAACCTATATGCCAGTTTAGACATGATACCTGAAATCAGCACGAACGAGTCAATCCAACGGCTGAAATGGCACTCAAAAGGCCTTTTACATCATAAATTAGTCCAAAAACGGTCCAAAAGGATTAGAAACGGTCCAAACTATAGGAAAGGGGGTAACAATTTTCAAAAATTTAAAAATTTTCTATAAATAGGAAAAAATTCAAAACATTATAAAACATTTGAAATTTTTACCCATTTGAGCTCAGAACTTCAACAACGAATTCCAGGACATCCAGATGGCGGAATCCACTACCGTTTTTTCCAAGTACTTACCCATGCTCTACTCTTCCTTTTTGATGCAATTTTTGTCAAATTCCATGGTGCATTGGATTTTCTAGGCCATTCTAAAATAGGCGCTGTGGTCCACGTAGAAATCGAGGGTTTTCCATGTATAGGGATGGATATACATGGAAAATTCCCTCACAGTCGCGTGCATACGCGGCTGTTTACCAAACAGTCGTGTATGGGGCCATGCTTAAGGTTTTTCAAGTGTTCTAATGGGAAAAATTCAATTTTTTTGTGCAGGATGGTCCTAGAATGGAGAGAACGTGAACATGGTGATGTAGAAGAGGAAGTAAGGGTCGATATAATGGATCAACAAGCGCTACATGCATGTGGGATTTACAAATTTTGGTGTCTTGGTGGCTTAAGGGCCAAACCAGGACTATTGCAGATGTTGGTGGACTACTGGGATCCAGACTCAAAGTATTTCCAGATAGATGGGATGTCCCTCACCATAGAGGTGGAGGACATTGTTGGGCTATAGGGCAGACCCGGGGTTTATACTTTAACTTCAAACCAACAAAAATACCCACAGTGTTGGCCCTTTCGGCAGCAACCTGTGAACAGGTTGCGGTCTCACCCGAAACAGCTATGGGCTGCCGCAGAATCAGGTTTTTGCAAGCAGAAGAGGGATATTACTGTACCTTTAGCGTTAACAACAATTACTTATACAAAATAGAGCTTCGACATTCAATAAAATAGCTTCGCAGTTTAGATAAATAACGTTACTTGCTTAACCCTTAATTGGGAATTCACAGCGAAGTTACTATTTAACAGTTAACTTAATTTAGCATTCACCTACTTATCAAAAGCATAAAAACATCATAGCACAAAATAACACAACACAATATTTAACGTGGTTCACCCCCAGGGTAGGGGCTACATCCACAGAACTGCTTTTATTCAACTCTTTACAAAACAACAATTTTGATCTATGCACTCAGCTGCAGATCCTTCCTTCAAGCCTAAATGCGCACTTAGTTGCAGTTCCTTTCTTACAAACTCTAAGCTGCGCACTTAGCTGCAGTTCCTTTCCTTACAAAAACCCTCTGCGCACACAGCTGCAGAGGTTGTCCATGCACACAGCTGGGACTTGGCCTTAAAACCTGAAAATATATCTAACTTCTTTGCATCATACGATCCTCGTGTCATTAGATACCTTTGACATCTTTACATGAGTGCCTATTTATACAAGTGCATTATTACAAAATCATGGGCTTATACCCAAAATTTATGGACAATTAAAAAAGAGGGATTTGACTCAACCCCGACACCCCTAATACTATTTTGAGTCGCAACTCCGCTTACAAGCTTCCACAAAAACCGTGAAGTTACCAAAATTAAGGACCGTTAAGGTGTGTGCCCCAACACACATATACTTTATTACTAGACTTTCCCGATGAGGGGAAGTAGTGAACCTACGTTCTCATGGGCCTGGAGGTGGCCTGACTATAGATGAGTACATTGCGGTGTATTGCTATCTGGACACCGAGAAGGTGGGGATTCGGATCCCAACTAACTCCATACAGGTGCTGGCCTAAAGGCTGCCATCCTACTGACACTGGGCAGGATAGAAGGTTTGTCTTCACTCCACTAGGCCTCGCAACCTCTGATGTTCTCTGCAGTGGAGTGCATGAGACCCATAGTATATGATTGGAGCACTGCACTACTGGGCAACATGAAACACCAGCTCAGTGAGTGTAAGATGGGCAGAGTGTGGAACTTCGGTTTTAGCAGCATATAGAGCACATTTTTCTTCGAGCGTGTTTCAGAATTGAGCCCTAGAGTTAACGTTCCTCTACACGGGGTTCGAGATCCGGTCCAACGTCGTTGGGCGGATGCGATGCACAGACTTGGGGGAGGTAGGGTGTCTAACCCCTATCCAGCTGATTTCTTTCCATGGTGGCGATGATAGATAGTTTCCATCGATGACTACCCCTATGTGGGGATAGATTTATGGGGAGACTCAGACATGCCGCTACCACTAGGATCGGCATATGGTGACATAGGTAACGAATCTCGACCCTCTCTTTAAATTTTTGAGTTATTTAATTTTTTTGTGTTTTCGGATTATATGGAATCAAAAGACATGTTTTTGGGTGACAACACATAATGGCATCTACCATATGCATGCAGATGTGGGACCACGATGACTTGAAGGCCTCCCTCATCATAGATGGAGGGGAAGAGGAGATGATATCACGGGTGTGGATGCAGAGCGGACGCTCCAGAGCATTCATACCAACTTCATGAGGCTGACACATAGAGTACCCATGGCGCAAGTCGAGGACTTGCCTGAGGCCATGCAATGCCAGGTGGTGGTTGTACCACGAGCATGGGTGCGGTTATTTCAATGGCTAGCTAGAGCCATAGTGACATTCCACGATCACAACCCCCCTCCTCCTCCACAGGCTTAGATACCTTGGAGCGATACATTTTGTATTACCATGTATTATATTTTGGTGGCTTGAGAGCCCCATTTTTGTATCATGACACTATGTATTACCACATTTTGGATGTTTATAAAAACTTTTATGATGATCTATTTATTTATCTACATGTGTAAAAATTTGTGTTTGTGATGAATTTATTGTGTATGAAACAAATGCCAATATAACACATAGTTAGCATATGAGTCAGCAACTTGATTATTAATTCTTGGAATATGTATGTATGTTATATTGTCAAATTGCTGTTCTAATAATC
Source organism: Pseudotsuga menziesii (assembly GCA_001517045.1). Classification (NCBI taxonomy): domain Eukaryota; kingdom Viridiplantae; phylum Streptophyta; class Pinopsida; order Pinales; family Pinaceae; genus Pseudotsuga; species Pseudotsuga menziesii. Next base: position 400,536 of record LPNX010626735.1, read on the forward strand.
TCACATGTAAGAATCTTATTAATAATGTCGGATCTCTAACATGGTACAAACCATTAAGCTATGACACTACTAACTCCGAATCAAGACGTACCTCAAGAGAGAGAATGCCATGTAGAATGGCATCCCGTAGAAGCTCAATAACGGCACTATATTCAGTAACATTGTTTGAAGATGGCCGTAAACATATGCCTCCTAAAGACAATACCTGACCCATAGGAGTATAAATCACCCAAGCAGTAGAGGTTGAGTGTTGAGTGTGATGGCTTGCACCATCCGCGAATCCTATGAAGGTGGAAGATTCCATTGACATCTACCAAAAGAAACAGAAACTAATCACAAACCTGATCACCATAATAAAAAGACCTACCTATGCAAAACTGTACAATAATATACAATAACTAGCCTTGGTTGAAAATCATGCATAGTACTTTTTGAGATAGTGCCCATTTCTAGGCTCCGCCATTGCCATCCCCTCATAATCCACTAACTCATAAGTGCCCTTCTCTAACACTCGTTTGACGATGTAAGGACCACACCACATGGGGTTAAAATTTCCTACCCCCAAGGGTTCTTTCGATTGATCCCAAAAAAGGACCAAGTCTCCCTCACTAAACCTCCTTGGATGGACAGAATTATCGTACTGGGCCTTTACGCGATGCTTATTTACCTCTAGAGCCACCAAGGAATCTCAACGCTGCTCATCAAGTTGCTCAAGGTGGACCAAATGCTCCTCCAATGGTGAAGTGTCTGGTAAGAGCTTTATGGCTATTTTCAAACAAGGAATCTCGCACTCAATCGGCAATACTGACTCCACTCCATGTACAAGCTGATATGGAGAAAAACCCGTGGCAGTCTGAACAACAGTTCTATAAGCCCACAAAGCAGTATATAACATAATGTGCCAATTATTCTTGCTTTGTGTGATGGTTCATTGGAGAATGGATTTGAGTGATTTGTTCACTGCTTCTACCTGTCCATTCGCTTGAGGGTAGTAAGAGGAGGAATGCTCTTATTTGTACCCTAAATTTGATGCCAACTCTTCCATCATACGATTCTGAAAGTGCGACCCATGGTCAGTGACAAGCTCTTTCGAAATCCCAAACCGAGTAATAATTTGGTTGAATACGAAGTGCGCGGTTGTCTCACCGTCGGATTTAACTGTAGGCATAGCCTCAGCCCATTTCATGAAGTAATCAACAACCACTATGATATGATGATGCCCCCCAGCTGAAGCTGGGTTACAATCCATAAAATCAATCCCCCACTTAGTGAAGGGACCGGCAGTGATGTTGGGATGTAACGAGGTAGGTTTCTAGTGCATATTATGTGCAAATACCTGGCAAGGGTGGCACCTCTTGACCGCATCTACACAATCCTTAAAGATTGACGGCCAGAAATAACCCGCTCTTAAGATTTTTTGGGTTGTAGAAATCCTAGATAAATGACCACCACATGCCCCTCCATGGCAATCATTCAGCACTACCTCAGCCTCTTCATGAGTTAAACAACCTTGTAAAATGGAATCTACCCCACGGTGGTATAAAGTGTTATCCACTATGAGGTAATTATTAGACATGTGACGTAATCGTCGTCGTTCATACCGTGAGAGGTGAGTAGGGACCCTCAATGTTTGTAAATATATAATGATATCCCCATACCATGGGTCTAAAGTTGAGATTAAGAAGATGTGCTCATTGATAAATGTATCTTCACAAACCAACTCCTCGGCATCTCTTGGGAAATCCGATATAAGCTCCACAAAAATTAACGATTTCTTCGATTTTGCTGAAACAAACTCAATATTGAATTCTTGCAGGATGAAAATCCATTTATTATATTTCCCCCCAATCATACTTCGAGTGAGGACGAATTGAAATGGATTGACATGGGCTACAACCAAGGTCTGGAAAAGGAGAATATAATGTCTCAACCATTGAACTGCATGTACGGTAGCTAAGGCAAGCTTCTCAACAATAGAATAATGGATCTCCACATCAATAAGATTCTAGCTCAGATAGTATATGACATGCTCTTGGAGCTCCTCATCCTCTTGAACCAAGACCATACCAATCGTCTCCATGGACGCGACCACATAAAGTAGAAAATCACGGCTATAGTCTGGGGGACTAATCACCAGGGCTGATGCTAGGGCTCGCTTGAGCACATCAAAGGACTCCTGGGCTCGCTCATCCCAACAAAAGGTGGCGTCATTATTCAAAATATGCATGAATCCTCTAGTTAAATTGGCAAAATTAACAACGAATCTCTGTAATAAGTTTGCCATGCCTTGCAAACATTGAAGATGACAAATATTTTTTAGGGGAGACAACTGAAGTATTGCCTCAACCTTCAAAGGGTCGACTCTTATACCCTCTTTAGAAACGATGAATCCTAAAAAGCGATCAGACTTCACACAAAAGATGCACTTGTGAGAATTTAACCTAACCAAATAATGGCGACACCTTTCGAATACCAATCTCAAATGATAGGAATGATGCATTCTCATACGAGAATGAGGAGGAAGGTCATCCAAAAACACTTCGATAATCGATTTGAGATTGTGGAAGATTAAGGTCATGGCCCGTTGAAAAGTAGCTCCGGTGTTCTTAAGGCCAAAAGGCATTTTCCGAAATGCAAAAGTTCCCCAAGGACAAATAAATGTAGTCTTATGTTGGTCCTCAGGTTTGATTTGTATCTGATTGTATCCGGAAAAGCCGTCCACAAAGGAAAAAACCTCACTCCCTTCACACTCATCCAAAATCTTATCAATAAATGGTGTGGGGAAATTGTCCTTAGGATAGGCACGATTCAAATCATAGAAATTAGTACATATGTGTTACGGAGAGAAATTCCTATGGCTTGGGGTACCACAACAGACAGCTAGACTCCAAAAATCAATCTTCTCCAATATGCAATAGAAATAAACAATC
>LPNX010626764.1:5755-43616 GCA_001517045.1 Pseudotsuga menziesii
ATATAATAGTGAACGTGAATATTATGGGGGAGATCCTGTCACGTGATGTAACGTTACTAACATGTCGGCAAAATATAATAGTGAAAGTGAATATTATGGGGGAGATCTTGTCACGTGATGTAACGTTACTAACATGTCGGCAAAATATAATAGTGAAAGTGAATATTATGGGGGAGATCTTGTCACGTGATGTAACGTTACTAACATGTCGGCAAAAAATAATAGTGAAAGTGATAGTGAAAGTGAATATTATGGGGGAGATCTTGTCACGTGATGGAACGTTACTAACATGTCGGCAAAAAATAATAGTGAAAGTGAATATTATGGGGGAGGATGTAAAATTTGCAATATTGAATAACTAATGTAAAAAGTAGTAAATATTTTGTCGGCCTAATAATGTAAGGTCATTACATTTCAAAAAATACACTCCCTATATTAATACAAACAAAAAAAATATTATATAAAAAAAAAATATTCTCAAGGAGCTATTAGAGACGAAGATTCTGATCATTATTCTCAAGGAGCTATTAGAGACGAAGATTCTGATCAATCAGCTAGAAATTTGATCGCTTTAACAAGGTGAACATTGCATAATTTTAAATCTTCAAATGAGCATGGAAGAAGCTGTAACAATCTTCCATCTATAAATATATATGCTTTCTTCCACAGACCGAACCGAACCAAACCGAGTGAAAGTGAAAGTGAATATTATATACAGACCGAACCAAATGTACGGATTAGTATACAGATCGAACCAATTATAAATAGATGTAGAGTCCTTTTATTTCTGAAAAAGGATGACAGATAATTCTGGTGCATCGCCTTCCCGTTCACGAGATGGGAACTCGCCATCTCAAGATCAGACAGTCTTTTCATCACAAGATGGAGTTCCCCCAAAGAGAAGCATCTCCGATTCCGCTCATAAAATATGGCATAACATCTGGTCGTGTATTTTACAGAAAGGTAGGGATTAGAATTAAATAGATTGTTCTCATTTCTGTCATTTCTGTCCATGGGATACTGTTTAGAATATTAATAATTATGATGCAGAAGGGTGTTGTGATGTGCTGATCCTCTTTCGCAGCAAGAGGTTCTTGAGGGCTATCATTAACTTATAGTTAATTTGTAAATAATAGCTGTAATTGTGATTGTGCAGAAGAGACTCATGTTAACAACATATTTAAAGATGACAGTGGAAACGATACCGAATATATTGTAAATGATATATTTCAGCCGACACAATATAATATTAAGTCTTGACGAAATAATATTTGTAACATCACTTACAGAAAATCACATATTATAATGAGTTGGTTTGGAATTTGCGATACCGAAGATATTGTAAATGATATTTTAGAGAATTTAAAAGTAGTAAATATTTTGTTTAAAAGTTGATTAGGGTTGTTGGAAGTACCAGCGACTGGGCTTTTATATTCGGAAACTTAAATTTTAAATTCTCCTTTTCCAACATGTCGGCAAAAAATAATAGTAGAAATATATATCATTACGTAGAAATGATCTAGATTACAATACATTAACAGGCCTGAGGCATAAAGCCTGTTCCCCTCAAATCCTTAGACCAACTACAATCCGTCATTAATGGCACACAGAGGTCACTCAAATTGACATCCAGCAGATTCAGAACATCCTCGGGCATTCGATCCTTTAAGCTACTCTATGCAACGCCAAAACTCTATAACAGAAATTATTTATCTCGCTGCCTCCTCCCCTAAAGTTCTCTCAGTGACTTCTCTATGATGTAGAAAGCTTCTACAAGCTTACTCTTCTGCACATGCTCCTTTGTTCCTTTTTGCCCCCTCCTGGGCTCTAACATGCTTATTCAAATACACTCACGATCAGCCACAGGTCTCTTACCCTCCTAGCGGCATTCATTGTAAACTTTGAGTTAAAAAGGGGAGCTGGTACACTTTTTCACTCTCCATGCATCCACATTTGGGCTTCTAGAATCTATAGGATATGTGGCAGGCTTGATGGATTCTACCATAATATTGCGTTGAGTGAAGCAAAGGGATGTAGCGTTTGAAGGGAGGAGATCCTTGTTACTTTGTATGTGCATTTGTAATGCTTTGTTTAATGTAACATATGACTGTAAAATTTAAAAAATAAACCGCATAAATCCATTCATCACATATTAAATCGTTTAACAAATTTGGGTTAAGATTTATTCATTGCAGATTAATTCTTCAACAATAGCAGCTATAGATTTGATTATACCTGCAGAAAATTCTAGTACCACTACCACAGTAATGACTGCCCAAATAGTAGCGTCCCCAGCAACTCCTTTGAACAAAGGATCTATGAGATAGAAAGGAGAAACACAACACAGTGCAAATCCAACCTTGAAGGCGTGTATAATTTTACGTGGGTCGTCTTTACCCATTTTCCAAGTTTGTCTGAAGAAAGACGTGGGCGATCTGGTCCTCAAGTTTTTGAACATCTTGGGTCGTGGAGGAATATTATCAAACTACAATTATATATAAAACTACAATGAGTAAACCTATGTGCTGCAATTATATATAAAACTACAATTATATTGCTATTGACAAACCCATGAAGCGTTTCATTCCAATTCAAATAAGAAAATATCTAAATTATAATTATATAACTTTATTGTATGATTCCTTCTCACTTGCATCTCTCATAAATTAAACAGCAGTTGTATTTGAAGTCTATTTAATATTAATTACCTATTCCTTTTCAACTCTGTATTTAGCAACAAAACTTTTAGGTTTATACAGTGAAAAGTGGGTTTGTTGCAAACTCAAAATTGAAGGATAACAATCAATCTCCAACAGAATAAGTCGATCATAGAAATGTGTTCCATTATTGATCAACTCATAATTTAATAGTAAAAGATCAATTTCCAACATTAGTGAAAGTCATAAAGTCATAAATTAAAGTGAAATTAACAACTAACTCTTCACAACTTTTACATTCTAAGCCGAAGGGATACGATATCTTGCTGAAGAATCCACAAGTAGCGTTGAGGCAATTATCTGATGGTTGCAAGAATAGAAATTGAATAGAGCTACTATAAGCACAAGAAATTGCAGAGGTCTGGCATATATCAGAAATCGGGGCAGCGACTGGAAATGGATTGTTGTCATCCTGCGAAGCAAGAAAGGCAGAGCTGAGAAATATGTTTCACTTTCAAATCTTCAAATCCGAGCCAAGCTCATCTAATGATGCTGCTATTTCACGCATTGCTTCTTCAAAGGATTCCAACCAAGGTTCCACTAATGATGCTGTTACCAAGCAAGCGCTGTGATTGAACGTATATATGGGGTTTTTCCTGTCTTTTTCTCTATTTTATTTTTACTGGCTGCTCATTCTTGGTATGCAGAAGCTTATTATTTTCGGAGATCATGTCTAACAACAGCTGCCATGCTCTCGCACGCGCTATCAATTGAGCCCTGGGTTTCCGCCTTGCAAAGGGTCTCAGAAGCCCATATCTTGTCATCGTTTCCAGAGGATCATCCCTGTAATCGTTGAGACAGGGTTGTATTGGCTGGCAATTTGCAAAGAATTGTTGAGTAGCCAGTGATGAAACACCCTCCTCCCGTCCCGGCTGAGTGCAGCCAAAAATATATATTTCAATATATATATACATATTTTAATTTAAAATTAAATTTAAATGTAATTCTAACTTTAATTTATATTTTAAATTTAAATTAATATTTATATTAAATTTAAAATAAAGTTTTATATTAATTTTTTTTCTTCTAAATTTAAGATATTCAATATTATAATTAATTATATCTCCTATAAATTTAATTTAAATATAATTTTAAATTAAATTTTAAAAGAAATAAATATTAATATATATTTCAATACATGTTTGTTTTAAATATTATCCAAGAGAAGAAGCTTGCCATGAAAATGAAAAGTAGAATATTCCATCCGTAGGCGAATCCCTCTAATTACTACACGTACATTGAAAAAATTAATTGCACATTTCACTCTTGAGAATGATTGGGAGGCGAATCCCTCTATGATCCCACATTTCACTGTCTAATTACTACACAGACATTGAAAAAATTAATTGCATATTTCAGTCTTGATAATGATTGGTAGGCAAATCCCTCTATGATCCCTCTAATTCCTACACAGACATTGAAAAAAAATAATTACACATTTTACTTTTGATAATGATTGGTAGGGGAATTCCTCTAATTGCTGAGTGGATTTTATTCCTAAGTGGATTTGATCCCTCTAATGATAGTAGCTTATTATTTTAATTGATTATAATGTTATCTATTTCAGAGATTGCTAATTGTGTCGAGTTAGTTAAGAGGTATTATTCCAATAAGAAACTAAAGATAGTAAGTTTACATGGATGTAATCCCTTGGCACATGTAACATCAATGGAAAATTTCACACCATGTAATTATCTGCAAAGAAATTAACCCCATGTAATTATCTGTAAAAATATGTTGGCCTACTAAACAACCATGCAAGGCTTCTTAATGAAATACCAAGTTCAGAATTTACAAATGCGTTTTACTAACATAGATCTATCTTAAAAAAAGTCTACCAATTGTCGAAATAGATCAAATTTCTAACTTTAAATCCTTTTTACTGAAAATGTTAAAAAAATGTACAGTAATGTAGAATGTGCCTCTTCTATGCAAAACAAAAGAAGAATGATTGTTTGGGGTAAAATGGAAAACCCTAGTGTGACTCTAGATCTAAACCATATTTACATTTACTTAATCCTTACAAAATTAGTCTCTATTTTCCAGTTTAACAATTTATTCAATCCTTAATACTTATTACTTATATTGAGATCATCCTCATAATTTTATTTGTGTTTTGAACTTAACATGTTCCTCACAATGTTGATCAAACTTCAGTTTTGTGTAACCCCCCACGACTGAAACCAGCTTAGATCCAAATCCTAGGCTCTATCAAGCGCCGAGAGGGATCAAATCTCCCGAGGTGCAAACCTCTTCTCGGGTATTGCACTAAAGGAGGTTTGCACCTCGGGAGATTTGATCCCTCTCGGTGCTTGATAGAGCCTAGGATTTGGATCTAAGCTGGTCTCATAAACAAGGAATTCTTATCCCCCAAATTAATGTGTGGCTACTATGTGACCTTAAAAATAGATTATTATTATTATTATTATTATTATTATTATTATTGTTATAAATAAAGTTTAAGTAAATAGATATGGGTATCACTTGGATACTTTGATGGGGGTGCTAGCATGGTGAGTGTGGTGGAGTGATGTTCTTTAGAATAAATGCTACATATAATTATAAACTATGGATGAGTTTGTGAATTAGGGACCAATACTAGAGCATAGTTATTGGCCCTATGGGAGTTACTATATTTTGCTGTTAATATTGGCCTTGTTTCATTACAAGTATTTGGAGATTTCTAATGTCCCATTTTGACCCATGTTGTATGTATTAGGTCGATATGTAAATATAGTATACAAGCAAGTATAATTCCTAGCATGGAGCTCAAGGATGAGGCCCTGCTAGTGAATGGCTCATTTATACAGGAAAGTAGATTATAATTGTAGACCATGTGCTAGTAAGCCATGGAAGATGTAAAAGCATGTAAATACTCGTAATGAAAATAAAAATGTCCAAGGATGGCTATGGGTGCAACATGAACAATAGGGGCTATGATACCCACTAGGGAGATGTGAGGGGGTTATGGGATACGCTTTTGTTGTTAAGAATCACTTTGTTGCTATGTGTCACCATGAGAACCCCATAAGATATTTTCTACCCTTCATTAACTTTGTTGTAAGGGGGTGGGTGAAACATCAACCCCCATGTTTAATGAAGAATGGCCAAGTACAAAAATAAGTACAGTTGAGTATGGCCACCTTGTTTGATGTAGAAGATAAGGCGTCCATAAGAACCTCTACCCTGACTAGCTTGAGCAGTGTGGGTCATGAGGGAAGTGTTGGACATGCCCATCTATTCATTTAGAGGTTTTTCCATCTTCTAGGGGGGCATTCCATTTGAATTCTACGCGGAGAAGCAGAGAGCTCTACGTAAATACCTCCTGAAACCTACTATGCAACTATGTGGTGATTCCTATGAAATTGGTAAAGGTCGTGAAGGAATAAATCTCACTTGGATCATCTTCTAGGACTTGATATACCTACATAGGACAATATTGAGAGAAGGATACACCCGAGCGACTAGGAAGGCAGAGAAGGGAACCTTCCTCATATGTGTGTGGAGGAGAAGTAGGTGTTGAGATTGAGTGAAGCCACAAAGATAACATAGTTTCATGGTTGAGCACAACAGTTTGATAGATTTGTAATTACGTGTTTGCGGACTTGATAAAACCAAGTGAGAGTTGGTTACTCAAAGGACTGCAGTGTAGTGATGCGAGTGAGCCTGAGCAACTCCTTAGTGGAGAACAGAGCCCAGCTCAAGATGGTATCTGAGTGTTGAAATAATATAGGATGTGCATAGACCTACTATTGGGTGGAGCACTGCACCCACATAGCCAGTTGCTTGGATGATTTTCAGTTCAAAAGATAAGTGTATTTGTGTATGAATGCCTAGAATTAGTAGTGTGATGAATGAATGGTTATTCATTGTTGAATTATAGGGAATGATAGCTTCAATTTTTAATTAAGTTGCATTTTCATTGCTCAAGATGCTTTATCTATATACATGGTTATATTTGCATATAGGTTATTATTTTATGTCTACAATGAATTAATTGCTTGTTGTTGGGATGTGATGAATACATTGGATTATGTATGGTGTTGTGCTATAGCTCAATTGTATTATGGTTATATACGTTTAAAGGTTTTCACATAATATCTCTAAACTCTGTGAAGGCACAATAAGACTAAAGGAAGTATGAGTCCTTTGTTGTAGAAATAGGTTGACTTATGCAGGAATGGCTTTGTAGTTCCTTATACAATTTGTGGTATATGTTTCAATGTCCTTTTTTAAGTCTTGCGCATATTCCATGTTTGAATCTATGTTATTTGGGGATGAGTATCCCTGTACAATTTCCTCGGAACATATGGAATGGATTCATGTTCCTTATTACGCTTATGTTGCACCAATTGATTTAATGAAGAATTTAAACCCTTGGTGTGCATCATTGAAGGTTTCTACTAGTGTTCTTTATGTTTTATGAAGTCATAACAAGAATATTGCAAGGCCACATTCATGTTATAATCGTGTTTTGATAGGACTCAGTAATGGACATTGGAACCAAAGAAATGATGATTGAATCACCATCATTGTGCGTCCAAATCAGCCAAGAGGTGAGCCTTCAAATCGTAAGAAATCCATAGAGTTTCCATGGTCGAAATCGATGAATAAAGCTGTGGGAAAAAAGTTAAAAATTCGCTAAGTGTTGGCCTATGAACATTGGAGCAATCATGATCGTTAATTTCCATATCAAGATGAAATAAGATCCATCGATTCACTGTTGATGTTGCGGTGTTGATATCGAAAATGCGAGTGGAGTTTATGAAAGGGGCATGGCATAAAGCCAACTTTCGACTCTTGACGTCGGAAAGGCGGAGATGCTGATGTCGAACTCGAGAAGTCGGGGGTGTTTTGGGTGAATGAATATTTACAGTGTTGACTTTCAATTCTTGAATTGGGAATATCGAGATCAAGAAATCAGGAGGAAATGGGTTGGAACCTGTGTAATGGTTTTGAATTCCAAGGCTCGTCGACGATATCATCGGAGTCAGAATGTCGAGAAAGTTTTTGTTGGAAGCTGCTACTCATTGTTGACACAAAAAACGTCGGAGTTAAGATGTCAGAGGGTGCATGTTGGGAAACCTATTATGCATTCAGAGTTCCAATACTCGATGTCAGAAGTATCTAATTCAGAACATTGGCAAGTGTTCATGGGTGAGTGGTTTGTGGTCCCAAATTCCAACTCCTAGCTATAAGGATGCCGGACTGATGAGAAAGTCTGCTTTTGATCAGACTTTGTGAATTATATTCCTCATTTGATGGCTGTCATAGATTATCATGTCTATTGTATGGATGTTTGTATGTGGATGAATTGATCATCAATGTATCCTCGATGTATGTATAAGATGTCTTTTGATTCTGATGAATAACAAAGACTGGTATTTTTTCTTTTGAAAAAAAAAAGGATGCCGGACTGATCGGGTCAAAAGCAAAAATTCGAGATCAACCCAAAAAGGTTGAGGAAGTTTCATTAATTCATCGGGGTGATTAACGATCGTTGAATATCGATAGTTAAATTGTTTGGATTACATCAGGGACATTAGATTTGTCCATTAGGAAAAATTGAGGAGTCATGATCGGTTATAATTTTTATTAAGGATTAAATTAAGCGATATTAAGGTCGCTTTGATGATTAATTTGGTCAAAGCAAAGCGTATTAGAAGGTATCAAAGGAAAGAAAAAAATCATCGTTCTAAGAAGTCTCATGTCACCTAAAAAGGCCACTAAGGTGATCAAGGGCATTATAGAGTGGTTTCAGAGTAAAGGTTGCAACACTTTGGCTCTTTAGCTCGGAATGTATGCTTGCAAAAAGAAATTAGAGATGTTGCAAAGAAATTTTAGGTCCAATTAAGTGGCATACATGGCAAAGCCATGTGAGTAGAGATTGTGGTACAGACAGGCCACCTTAGATATGCATGCAAGTGGATCCATGGAACAATTGAGTTAGTTGTAACATCAATGGAAGAATAAACCTCATGATGCATTATTTATAAAAGGGAAATCTCTCACCTTGAACTATTCTTGTTTATAGCATAAGAATTATGTATTAAAAAGTAGCAAGTATGATAACATGGAAAAGTATTGCATTGAATTGTTGCTTGGTGAAAAATCATAGCTAATCGCTTATTTGTTTGGAAAAGAATCCATGAACTAGACCAAATATGATATGAAAGAGGAATTTTGTGTTGCATGAATGAATTGAAGGGGGGATTCTTTAACTCTTCACTTGCTGTCATATTTATATTTCTGAGTTTGTATATAGAAAAGCATAGCATAGGAAGGTTGGGAGTGAATAGATGAAATACATGAGCATAAGTGGACATGTTGAGAGACAATTCATAATGAATGAGACGATAGTTATTTATGAATGTGATGTTGCATAGTAGTAAAGGCATGAAGGCCTTACATATGCAATAAGTCACTAATGACAATTATTATGAATTAGTGTGTGACCAGGGATGGTTAAAGATGGTGATGGTGATAATGTAAGTAACTAGCGCCATTGAGAAGAGAAGTTGGAGTATCACACCTATGACCAAGAGGTTGGTGGAAGAACTATGCAGTCCCTAGTCATAGGCCAACTGATTAGGTAACATCAACAATGTTGATGACAAGCATACAACTAATGGTTGTTTTTGTTCATTGTATAAGTGTTGAAGGGAATTGGGTAAGAATTCCTTTAGTCATAGTTTTAAGTGTCGGTACTTGGTATGTATGTGATTTGGATGCATTTTTTTGCATGATATCTCACCAAGGTCTAGTGAGGTGTGGGGGTGGTAAAGCAAAGGACCCTTATGCCCTGATTGTTTAGGGTTTTAATGCCTTCATGTGAATTCATACAATATCTTGTATGTGTGTTGGTTATGAGTTTAATAACCAAAGCGAGGGAGGCCTAATGGTCCTATAGTGATAATGTATGATATGTGCAATATTCATGGGTAATGCCATGATGGATATCTGGATGAATTATTTGGATAGACCTATGCTTGAGTCCATCCGTGCAAGAATGAGTTATGCAAATCCATGTTTATGCATGCCTATGTGTGAGTGTATGTGTTAAGATGCATGATGGAACTGAATGGATGCGAATGTGGAGGAATTGTGTGAATTCATGGATGTTCCCTAATGATTTCATTTCAATTTCTTGTAGATGGAATGATAGAATTAGTGGCAATTCTAAGACCATTTCATGAGTTTCTATGAGTGCAAGGAAAAGGAGTTGCATGAAGAATGTAGTGCTTTAGGATGGATATCGGTCGCTCTATTGGGAGGGAGGAGTTGCACAAAATGGCATGATTGTATTGTGGTTAATGTTGGCTGAATATGGAAATGTGTGTAATCCTATGATGAAAGCTGGTAGCTACCATGCACTAGGCTAAGTTTATAAATTATTGCTTGTGTGATTTGGTTCCTGTAGGGAACATAGTTAAAATTCAAACTTAAATATTTTATTAATAATGGATTTAATGATATGAATCCTAGAAAAGAGGGTGTATGGCAAGTGAATGACCCATTGTATAGTGCATAGAAAAATTCGTGAGGGACGGTGTGTTGCCATTTTCTAGAGCCAGGAAATATGAATGAGGAGCTCATGCATGAATGGTTGATTCTATAGGAAACAAAATAAATTTCATAATTGAATTTAATTACTATGTTATTGATATTTTGAAAATTTTTGAATCATGTCAGGAAGATGCATTGCAAGAATTCAAGCACTATGTCCTACAAAATCCAAACTCCATGGGAAGAACCCTGTGCTTGAAATGGGTTTCAAGTTGAAACACCATTGTAAATTCTGATAATGTCTCATGTGAAATACGTGTTGATAAATAACGCAAGAGAGATGACATAATTATGCCAATAGGGCACGTGTTGACCATTGGAGCTGAAATTCAAGAGCAAATTGGGGTAACAAACCCAAGGTACTTCTAGGTTAGTGAAGGGAGCCCGAGGGACTGTCAACTTAGAGAATGGATCCCCATTCCTTGTGAAAGGGAAAATAGAAGACATCTACAATTAGATAAGTTTTTTGTGAACCTTGCTAGAATAATACAAATATGTTAATATACCAAAGATGTTTTTATTTCTAAGGCTACTTGAGTTGTGATAACATCCTACATGGAACCCATCAGAAAGGAGTGCGTTTCTTTCTAGTGTTGTGGTATGTTATGGTTGCTGACATTTACAACACCCTAAGGCGATGAACCCATTCCTGGTGTTTCAATATTGAAGAGTTATTTTTTACATAAAAATATTGTTTACATCTTTATATCATCAATACTTATGGGTTGGACTAGCCTTTGTGTTGTCAAGTAATGAAAAGGGAAGTGGCGCTAAAAATTGAAGAAGAGATCAAATGAAGAAGAGAGTCTAGCTATTGAGAATGATCCCATGTTTGAAGAATGATTCCATGAATAGACAGATTATTCCTAAGAAGCATACACTGGCTGAGGAAGCAAGAGCGCAAGGGAAATATCGGTTGTGTATTGGCCCAAGGGAAACGCTAGTTCCCAGGAAGAAAAAGTCGAGCAGATAATTTTCCTTTATTTCCTATATGGCAATAATTAGAGTGTACTCGATAAACCAGGTATGGGACTGGTTTAGCACCCTGAATTCCTAGTATGGAAATGGTTATGGTGCATTTGATAAACTAGGTATGGGTTTGGTTTAGCACCATAAACTCCTGGGAAACCTAGTCAGAATACTGGTTAGACATTGAATGTTGTGGCATATATAGTGGGTTGGACAAACATTCATTTATATATCCACAGGTGATCCAAGTCTTGTGAAAGGTGAAGCAGGACACCTATAGATCAACATGAATATGCTATGTAGATAAGTATTTGGTTACTATGCATTTCTTATTTATTGATGTAAAAATTTCATGAGTGTATGCCTAAGCTATGATTTTCCTTAAATTAATAAGTTTTATGACAACCAAAATTATAAATAATTAGTGTTTGTTGAACCCTAGGTAATGTTGGAAGAAATAACCTTGAAGGCATTCTAAGGATGTATTTGGACATGTGATTGTCCTAGAAAGATCAACATGACAATCCATTGAGAAAGGTGGTAGTGTACTTATGTCGGTCCTAGCAGTTAAGGTTCTCTAGGAAAACCATGGGGATTTCCTGGGTTGTGATGTCTTGGAAAGGCCTTATATGTGAAATGTCATCACCAAAATGAGGAATGGGTGAGTCAAGCATTCACACTTGAAATGAAAGAAGCCAAGGAGCATGGAACCACTATGGTGGGGCTCTAGATTGGAACAATATAAGGAGGGAGTAAAATCTTAACTTTTCTCTTTCATACTTGTTTGATTCTTTCTAGAGAGAGAATTGTTGGACGTATGGTACAACTGAAAGTAATTGTGTTTATTTTTACTTGAAATAAACCATGAATGTTGAATTATTTAAATTCTTGTGAAAGGATGAAGATGAATGGGTTCATCTATATGTTGGGAAAGCATGAAATGTGTGAAAGCCTTGTTGGATAAAGAATGAGTCTTCCAAGTCAATCGAACAAGTAATTGATTAATTTTAATTCTTATGTCATGCTTTGGCCTAAAGAGATTCATGTTGGTGAATTGCACATGGGAGATTTAAACTAATTGGTTGCAGCGTTTGAAAAGAAAGTGATGTTGGAAAGAAAGAGAGTGGGAAGTTGTACACATTATCGAAGGAAACATACCAAAAGTTATTACATTTGGCTAAAGACTTGCTTCAAACAATTTCCAGGACCAAAGAAAATATTGGGGAGACTCTTAAGCTACAAACCCAGCAAAAAGAGAGGAACCATAAAGTATTGCAGGACTCCATTCATTTGCAAAAGGAGGTAAAAGGTATCATGGCAGTGTTGATGCCTGGAAAAATCCCAGTTACCAATCAGTAGGGATTCTCCCCGGTGAATGATCCAAATTAGATAAGACACCATTTGGTATGGGGAATCCTTCCAGTTCACGGTTACGGCTACCATATATTAAGTTCTTTAATATTTTACTGGTTACAACCTAGTCCACCATTTATAAAATATTTGTTTAAAGAATGATATAAAGGTGTCTAAGCTAAATGCAAGTCTAATCTAGATCTAAAACTAAACTATTGTATCCCCAGATAGGGAGAAAATTTAGAGTTCAGAGTAATATACTGTAAGTGCTCATAAAGGTGTAACAGATAGCCGTACCAACATAATAATCACATTCACAATAGAAAGAATACCATAGGTAGCTCCAATATAATTAAACCATTTATTACCCCATCAACACAGACATTTATATAGACAACATACATTCATGACCAAGGAAATAGTTCTAGGAGATTAGAACAGTCTCACTGTGTGATGTACATAAGTAAGAAGAAATAGTTCTATAGTATGCATTCCACACATTTCGGTTAAATCTCTGCGCAAGCCCCTTGTTCCAGCAAAATGATCCTTCTTATTAGCAAAGAGGTATCTCTTTTACAACAATAGTCCAAAATTATTTCACCAGGAAAAAGTCCCTACTATGGTGCTCTGCACCCCTATTTATACTAACTCTATCCATCACCCAGGAGATTCCTAGGCTTCTTATTCACCCACCTGGCTAAATCTAATGGTTTTAAAAAGAAACAAATAAAAACAAATTACATAGGTCTTTCCCTGATGTAAATACACACTCCTTTATTTTTCCTGCATCTTTAAACCAATTTCACTTTCCTTCATCTTACTAATCTTCGTTCATGTTCTCATTTCCAAATCAACATGGTTCGTTCAACAAGTTTCCACCAAGATCTCCGCCGTTGAAACTTTAAACCTCTGCCATATTCTATGGATCTCCAAAGTTCATTAATCTGTGCATGTTGAATCAGCGGAAATTTTCTCCACCGTAGATCTAATTTCGAGAAGATCTCAGCCCTTGATCTATGCATCCCCTTAACCAATTTCGTATATTTCAAAAATTATTTTCCACGAGAAAGTTGAATCAACGAAATGCACGTCAACTGTCGATCTGAATCCACCTTTGATCTTGATTGTTGAAAGATGTATCCCTTTAACCAATTCTACAGATATGTAGATTTATTTCACTCATGCAAGTTAAAACAATGGAAATCTTTAGAATCATAGATCTGTATCTTCCATGAATCTTAGCTGTTGAAAACTACAACCTTTACCTGATCTCACAATTTCCCATCCTAATTTGGTGAACCATAGTACCTGTAATAAATAAGAGAACATCATGAGAGATATATTTGATCTCGAAACAACAATAATTTGTTAATGGTGACTATAACTAATCATTGTACTTTCAATTGTAAGTTTAATGATATGCGTCCTTTATTTAAAAAGAACAAAAACATGATGATTAGCGCCCTGTTAAGAAAGCAAAATATTTATTTTAAGTTTTGGGAGAAAGATTTCTCTGTTTCCCCACCGATTCACAGTAAAAAACAAACCAGACGTAGGATGGATCAGATCATCTCAAAGATGGATTGGGTCTAATTTGAACCGTTAGATCATGCAACCTTGACAACTCCTTTCTGCCTACTCCCTTCCGGAAAGCAAAAATCGGGTTCACCAATTTTATCAAGTTAAATTCTACTTTTCTGCCTCTGCATTTTTGCTTTCGCACTTTCGAAAAGAGGAAAGCGGAAATCAGGATTGCCAATATGTTTGAAATTTAAATGCAGTCCTTCCTCTTCCACATTTCCTCTTTCGTACTTCCGGAAAGAGGAAATTGGAAAGCAGATCTCCAACCTTTTCAACGTTAAAATTATACATTTTTGGCTC
Organism: Pseudotsuga menziesii; assembly: GCA_001517045.1. Taxonomy (NCBI): domain Eukaryota; kingdom Viridiplantae; phylum Streptophyta; class Pinopsida; order Pinales; family Pinaceae; genus Pseudotsuga; species Pseudotsuga menziesii. The sequence goes on from LPNX010626764.1 coordinate 20,242, forward strand.
CACCTTTCCAAAGGAAGAAATCACAAAGTAGAAAGTCAATCTTTTCTGAAATTAAACTTTGTCTTTTCCACTTCCGCTTTTCCCTGGGGGTTTATTTTATTCCAGAGTCATCCTTAGTCGTTGATATGAGACTAAAGTTGCGGGATGCAGATTTGCAAAATTATACTCTAACTTTCGCGACTTGTATTTTCATGACAACCTTTTCACACCGATGATCTAGACGGGCGATTCTGGACTATTGATCTAAGACTACGGAAAATGGAAGGCAGGACTCTAACTTTTCCATGACCAAAATTCTAACTTTTTGCCTCTGTGTTTCTGCTTCTGCCCTTATGACTATTTCTGAGTCATTGATCTATGTGGAATCTTTCTAAACCGTTAATCTATGCAGAGTTAGAAATCGGGATTCCAACCTTTTCTTGATCAAAACCTGCATCTTCTGCTTCCGCCTTTCGGAAAGCAGAAAATCAATCTTTCAAGAGGTTCAAACCTTAACTTTTCACTTCCACCTTTTGCAGAAAGCGGAAATCAGAAATCGGATTGTCCAAATTTCATGAAGTTCAAACTTTAACTTTCTACCTCCCCCTTTTCTTTTCCACCTTTCTGAGCCATTGATTTGTGCAGAAACCTTTTGGACCATTGGAGCTTTGCAGAAGGCAGAAGGAGAATTTGAAACTTTTTTATAAGCAAAACTTGGTTTTTTTTACTTTGCCTTTTCGCTCCTACCATTTCTTGGTCATTAGATCTGATCAAAGCGATTCTCAGCCGTTGATCTTAAATCAAAAGCGGATTTTCTTGTAAGGCTAGTTTCCAAGATTGCCCCTAAGGATCCTTTTAATAGAAATGACACTTCAGGCTTAGGAGAATCCTTCATCTCGAACTTCTAGGAAAGACTGGGTATGTAGGGATGGTTTATCTGAGTTGGGAAAAAAGTGTAAAATTAAACAAATGAAAGGAGGGGCCTTAAAATGTGAAATTTTTGGGAAGCAACTACAACAACAACAATTGATGACTAGCTGGTGAACACAAATCTCTAAAAAAGCCCTTCTTTGAAAAACAAGACTTCCATATGGTATTGTACTATGCATGTTCAATGATTACTTACAAGCATTTCCCAAGACTTCTTTAAACCAGATTGATTCAGGGATGCAACTTTGAAGCATCACATTTGATACCATTTCGTTGGGAGTAAGGAAACCAATGGATCAATGTCTTGATAACTCTACTGGGGTCAAAGTATGCAGTTCATTTTACCCCATGTCTTTAAGTTTCCATCAGATAAGACTCCATAGGATCGTAACCGAGTAAGACATATGTATTCATTTGTTCCTCATTCCTATGCTATAAGCATTCTTTTGATGCTTTATTTGTGACTGGAAATGTCTTCTAAGTCTTCATTTTACTTTCATAATTTGGTATAGTTTCTTCCATCCACAATGTCCTTTTGTGTTAGTGATAGCTTTGTTTGCTTATCATTCTCATGGATGGAGAAGAACCGTGCTAATATTTCTTGTTTTGAAAACCCTTTTGTTCTAACAATTTATTTCTTCAACATCATTTCTTTAATTGAAGACTGAATATTTCAGAAAATTGACTTTTCAATCTAAACCTTTTGTCCTTTTTTTTATTTGTATCAATGGGATCATTTTGAATACCATACTTCTATCAGACCTTATTCCTTTCCATGGGTCCATCATGATACGCTTTCTGAGACAGGTATTAATGTGAGAATGGAAGAAACCCCAATATAGCACTCCAAAAATCATGAGTCTTGGTTATTTCATAGCGGTTATAATGATTCAAATGCGATCTTGAATACTAGCTTCCCTTTCCATCATCTGTCGACAGTTAAACAATATCACTATGATTGAAGTTTATCATTTTCTCTTTCCCATAAGCAATTCTTGACATCCAAAGATTTTGATTTTAATAAGATGCCTATACTTCCAAGCACCAAAAATTGAGCCAGTTTATTAAAAGAAAACAAACTAAGGCTACGAAATAAGATGAAACAAACATAAAATTAAACAAATGCAAAACAAAATCAATAAAAGCAATTTTATTTACATTAGAGGAAATTTCAACTCAAAATGGGCCTTTAAATCATAATTCAAATTCCATGTCATCATGTGTTAGCCAATGAAATTTCTTTAAATTTGAATAACCATATGGGTTTTAAACAAATTTTTAATATAAATTTGGGGATAGGTATCATAAAAAAACATACTTTTTTGGTTTGTATTTTCGACATATCTCCATGTGGTTTTACTCAAATTTTGATCGAGAGTACTTGTTGGATGCGGAATTAAATGTCACATCCAATGAGTACCCACTCTACATACTTTTGATGGACCTCGCTACCCAAAAAACAAGAAATACCTGAAAAACATGATGATGAAATTTTTTCAAGTATTTCTTATTTTAAGGGTAGTGGGGTCTATTAAAAGTATGCAGAGTGGGTAATCGTTGTAAGTGGAATTTAATTCCACATCCAATGATCTCTCTCGATAAAAAATTTAGTAAAAACAAAAGGATATATGTCGAAAATACGAACAAAAAAATAGTTTTTTTCTCTTCTTCCTCTAAAATTAATAAATATTATTTTATTATTTTAACTATTATTTTATTATTTTCCTTAGGAGGGCCATTTTAAGTTGACATTTCCTCTAATGTGTACAAGGGTTTTTAGATTCTACGGAAAGTACTACTTGAAAATAGAGCCAATCTTCCTCGGCTCCTTTTGGATCAAAGGCTCCAGTTTAGGGTGTGTTGCTTTGAGTTGTTGCTAAAAAGGATTTTTTCCAGAATTAACAAAAACTTGCATAACCCTTTTCAAACCTGGGGCTTCATACTCGGTGGTGTCATTAGTGCATTCCACTTCAAAATATAGAATCTGCGCCATATCTTCTAAATCTAATATATTTCAATCAATATCATCAGCCCCTGAGAATTTAAGGAGATCGGATTGTGTGTCTGATTCACAACTAGTTTGTTTAGCTTGATGATTTTCTAGTTCAAGCTCCAAAAAGTTATTTCCCAAAACTGAATACAAGAAGTTCACAGGTGCATTCTTCACTTCTAACTGAGCTACATTATATGTCATGTCTGGTTTCCTCAGTATTTTAATTTGGTTTTGAGTATTATTGTATGGTAGCCATAGGTGAGACCAATCAGTTACAAAATATCCATTAATTTTCATTGACGAGTTCCTACTTAAAATTAATCCATATGCTTCTAGTATATCCACTACCATAACATCTATAAACTGACAAACTCTGGGATCTGTAGATAATTGAATCAAAACATGTTATATAAATAGAAATATAACATATATATATATATATTAGACACCCTTTAAATAATTATATATACGGGAAAGTCTGTCTTGTAAATAATCACATATCTATCTTACATTACATTTTTACATTATAATTATCCATTTATGGCTTTCTTACGTTACTTATACCAGTTATTCGATTATTGAGGAACATTGTTCCTTGAGTGGTATCAGAGCCTCTTTTGGCTAATCTGGGCCTTTGGCCTTAATTCTTAGACCTTGTTTGATTTTTGGCTTGTAGCCTTAATCTAGGGTTTCCCTAAAAAATAGGAACTTGTCCTTAAAAAAAAAGGTTCCTTGGCCATTATCCAAAATCTCATTAAAAAAAATATTATTATGTTGCATACTTGAAGGAAATCAAATATCAAAAAGAAGAAAAACAAAAACAAAAAAATAGGACCTTGTTCTAAAAGAAAAAAAGAGGTAAAAAGTAAAACAAAAAAGGGTAAAAAGTAAAACCACACGTGGGTTCTTAATAATGGGTTTGGGTTTATTCTCTAACAACAAACAAAAAAGTGAGATTTGAACTTAGGTCGAGAATGTAACACATATTCCTCCCAACCACCCAATCTACACCATTTTACAAAACTTAAGGGTGAAAAAATCTAAAAGTGCATAATAATTGCTACTAAGAAGCAATTATAAATAAATAATATTAATATTTAATATTTAATAATTGCAATAAATTACAATTATTATATACAAAGGGAAAAGAGAACAAATCAAAATCAGGAAAGAAAACAAAGCGAAAATGAAAGAGACAAATTTTAATGAAACAAAGAAAAGATTTCTCAATGTTCCGACAAAAGTACCAATGGCGATATTGAAAGTTAATGGGATATTTGATGAAAGTCCAATTTCCATCATTATTTGTCCATCCAACAAGGAAAATTTTATAAACATTGATGTCACAAATCAAGTACAAGTTCAAGAATCAATGAAGAATGAGTCAAATGAAGATCAAATATAAGTACCGTTACAAATCGATGGTTATAAATTTGCAGCTCAATTCACCGTCGCAACTAGAGATGACCATCTCATTGACATATTATTGGGTTATAATTGGTTGAAAAAACTAGGAACATTCTCTGTCAATGCAAAAAACAAGTGCATCACCTTTTCCATGAGAAGAAGAAAATAACGCTACAGGATTTCTCCATGGTAGTTCTCGTATCTCAAACTATAGATGAAGAATCAATTGATGGATGGTATGAAGAGTTGGAAGAAGAAATAAAGCTTTTAAACAAACTCATCATAGACAAAGATAATGAATTAGCGCAAGTCCAAGAAAAACTAGGAATTCAAGAATCCAAGTTAAGTCATCATCAAAAACAAAATGAAAAACTCCAGCAACAGAATGATGACATGAAAAAGACTCATAAGTTCGAAATGACAAAAATCAACAATGTGTTATCTAGCAATAGAGATGAAATTTTTCGTCTATGAAATCATAACAAAACACTGATTACAAAAACTAAAAAACTAAAACACAATAGTAAGAGGGAACACACTAGTGAAGACCTCAAAGGAAGAATACTAGAAAAACATGAAGAAAACCAGTGTTAAAAGAATCTTATTCAAGAACTAGAGAAACAAATCAAGAAGTTAGAAAATGAAAAAAAGTTGCAGGTGTTATCACTCAAAATATACCCAAGGTTGTAGAAGGTAATATTAACGTAACATCAAAAACCACTTTAGAAAGAAACTGACTTTTCTTTCTAGAGAGGGATCTCTCAGATATAAATTTAACAAGGTCAGATATAAGAAATCAATACTTTAGGTTATGCAGATGGTTGAAACAACACATATAACCATTGGGCAATGGATTCAAATAGATAAAGATAATGCAAAGCTTCATACACAGAATCCCAACTAAGGAAATATAATCATCCAGTCATAGGCATTCATTTATTTTCAGGTGAATAAGAGAGAAACATGAACAGTCAATCAATATAGAGCCTCACAAGATGAATTCCATATCAACTTTAGAAGAAATATTTGTGAAATATCTGAAACAACAACCAAAGCATAACATGTATGAATTCTGAAACTATTAAACACTATGTTCAGATATGAAAGAAAACAAAATGAAAGGTAAGCACTTAGAAGACAATCACATGGAAAGAAGGCACATACTATAACATAAATGACACAGGAATCTTTGAAGATCAACCAACATTCGGCTCTATTATTTATTCAAAAATCATAAGTTCTCAAAAACATCAGTTCAAACATATGGGTTCCAACCCCCAATACATCAAATAAATTCAAATATATACAAAGATAGATTCTTTCCAAGAAGATCAATAACCGAATAATCTGTTAATCAAATTTTTTGTAACCACATCCCTAATAACTAGGAATAAAAACTACATGCTTCAATTCAAACAATAGATTGTTTGATTATAACCAACTTAGTGACTGCAAGGTATCTCGAATAAGCAGCTCAATGAAATGCAACACCTATTTTCAAGGATAAAGTATGTACTTGGTCCTCCCGAATCTCTCCACGATCCTCCATTGTTACACATTTGGGGTGTTGTATTATGTCATCTCTCCAATGGACACTTCCAGATCCACATAAGCTTCATAAGACACGGCAGGAAATCTTTTCCTAATGATTAAAATTTTTTGCAATATTTCAAAATCCTCTGTCAATTTTTCTACAATGATCTTTCCAGTCAACCCTTTAACTAAATCTTCAAACTTGGAATGGTCCATGCAATTCTGTACTAGCAAACTGTGATAATGCTCCTGGGAAAATAACCTTCCTTCGTTGTCCCAAAAAGGAGGGAGGCCGTCATCAAATAGATTTTTAAAATCAAGTCTGAAATCCTTTATCTACGAAGACATTGTATTAGCCTTGTCCTGCACCACTTTCATAAGTTGATGTTTGTTAATAAATTTTTTTTCCCATAGCACAATTGCTACTCTGTCCTTGATCCTGATGTCCAGCAACTTCTGATATGTTAGAGAATTCAAGAAATTTAAAGCATTGTGAATAGTACTTAAAGGCTTATTTTTCATGGCCTCATTTTCCAACTTCAGTCTATTAGTACCAAAAATTGTTGTCAGACTACAAAAGAACAAGCCAACACAATCTCAAAAGTAAAATTAAATAAAATAAGTTTTAGGGTTTTGGTTTTAAAAACTTCATCAGAAAGGAGGAAATAAACATCCATAAGCTAATACATAACTGAATTACGCAAGTTGGATAAAATGGGGATCAAACACATCCCAATAAGCCATAAACATTACACATAAAATACTAATTCCACCCAAAGGCTACATGCATTTACATGAATAAACCTTTAAACAAGAAATGAAATTGTAGCCTGAGCAATCAACCAGATCAAAAATGAAAAATCATGACAGGTAAAAGGGCTTATCAGTTATATATAATCAATAACAGTCATCCACTTACATAGGAGTTATAAATGCTAGCTTAAGAAATCAAAGCTCAAAAATCCTCTCCTTGAGTGAAAAATCCCACCCCAAAACTGTATGTTTGTCTTCCTTTTACAAAAGTAAAGTAGTTCCATAACTACCTTCTAGTCAAAATTTGAAACAGTTACATCAATTAGTTACATGATAACTCAAAATCTTTAAAGGCAATTAACCCAAAAATAGCAAATAGGATTTGGGGAAATTTGACGAATTTCTGAAATTTTGAGTCTCAAAGACACCTTCATATCTCTCTATCTGGGACACCAGTGCAAGCAATGAGAGAGATTTTTTTAAATGAGTATGTTATGAATAAAAACCTCTCTTGGTTTTTCAAAATTCCCCTTCAATTGATCGGAATACATGCTGCAAATTTGTGACTAAAATAGGAAATTATTAAATAATTCAAACCCTGAAAATAGGCCACAAAGATGAATTCAAATCTCTCAAACTATAATAACTGTTTCAAAACTGAGAGAGGTTTTTGTGAATGAGTTTGTTTTGGACAAAAACATCTTTTTTTTTTCCTGAATTTGTTTCCATCTCCTCGTAATATGCTCCCAATGACAATGACAAAAATAGAAAAAACAAAGCTGCTACTGGAATCTCCTCATGAAAATATTTGACAAAGGACTAAAAAATGAGAGTTAGGTTATAAATCAAAACTTGGATTAAACTTTTATTATAATTTTTTGAAAGCTTAAAGATGTACATATTAACTAATAAGCCCAAAAGACAAAACTTAAAACTAAAATAATGAAATAATTCAACCATTAAAAGCATTAAATCCAACCAAAATGATTGATTGTCAAAAATTCTTAAAATCAACATAAAATGTAAAATCATTTTAAACCAACGGTTGAAAAATCGGACAAAAATAATAGATAAACTAAGAACAAGATCTAGTTATAACATCTGGCTCTTTCTGTGGGATGAAGTCCTCCTTGTGAGGCTTTAAGAACCTGTAGACCTTGTGCCTTATTCATTGGGTGATGGAGTCATTTACCAAATCTTTGCAACTTTCTCAAACTCTGAACACATACCTCTAAAATAACAAAATACTGCTACAAACCAGCATACTGAAAAGAATCTACATGCTCGTATAGCGAGCTTATTCTGCTATTTACTCCTACTTCTAATCGAAGGAATCAACCTGATCAAGTGTAATCATACTGCCAGCGAAGCCAAGAAACCATTTGACTGAGAATCATAATTCCATGCATGCTACTATTTGAGAAAACCCACAAAAGATGTGATAAATGCAATAAAGAGTCTGTAGGAAGATGATACTTATGACTAGAAATAGGAAGTATGCCAAAAGCTGGAGCATTAGAAACCTTTGAAAAATACAACTCTATCCAAGAAGCCACGGGATCATGAAATTTCTGATTTAAAACTTCAATTTCTTCATTATATTCATCATAAAGTGAAGCATTCTCTTCCTCTCCATTGTTATTGTTTTTAAACTTTGGATCAAGAAGGGAAACCAAGGGCTTTTCAAACTACTTCTCGACCTTTAAATAAATCCCTTGATCAAAACTTGAACAAATAAAATTCTGAAAGTGACCATAAGTCAAGAATGACAACTTATTTCTTATATCAATAGTAAGAGGTTGAAGAGAAACAACTTCTTCTTCATAACATGATAATCTCATAGTAGGAACTAGGAAATTTCTACTATAATCCAGTGAAAGTATATTATCATCGAAAAATTCAGCAAATTGATATGAAGAATCAACACAAGCATCATTTATATCCTTGTTCGTATGAAAATCTAAAAATGATGAAGAAAACTGTCTTAAATCTGAATGATACCTACATTCTTCTTCCTGCTCATAAGCTTGTATATCTTCAACATGAACCTGATCTCGAAGCATTTTGCAAGCTCGGATGTTCTCCTCCACTCCTTTTGCATCCTCAAACAATTGTCTTAAAGATGATGATTTCATTTCTAACAGGAAAAAGATAAGATCTAAATGTTGAGCCATAACATAATATACCATAGCAAGTTTTTCCGAAGGTTTGATCTCCGGAGGCATACTGATATAAAAACTTTGAAACCTCCAATTAAATTTAGTAATTGGCTCATCATTCTCTCTTTTCAAACTATAAAATTCGGAAAGAAATTGATCATAAGGTTTATTCTTACCCCAATACTTCAAAAAGACATTATGTAACTCTTCCCACGATCCAATTGAATCAACTTTTAAATTTCGAAACCAAAACCTAGCATCTCCAGCGAAGGATTTCAAAAATAACCTCATGACAAAATCCTCATGCATGATTTCAAAATTATCAATGAAATTATGAAAAGATTCTAAATACTTCTCTACTGTAATATGGTATTTTCCAGTAAAATGGGGAAGATATTCAACAAAGCAGGAAGGGTAAGGATGTAAAAGAGATGGCATCCTAAGAGGTTTAAACATCTTTTGTCTGATTCTAGATTCAAAATCTGTGAGTTGAAAATGAGGTTCAACAAGATATTCACAAGTTTCAGTAGTGATAGTAGAAGGTAATAGATTAGCTTTATTCTCTACAACATGACTAGAATTATCAGCTTCAAGAGATATGGGTATATGTATATCATGTTGCACATGTATTTCAAATGAAGGAATAGGATCAACATCAATAAAACAAGAAGAATGCATATTTTCTTCTTCCAAAGAGGGATATGTACTTGAAGGTTTATGATCATCGGAATAGACAAAACAAAACATAATTCTTTTGACATGCAATGGGAAATACATGAAATAACTAATGAATAGGAACAAAACCTCATGGAGGAAAGTAACAAGCTGATACCTAGTCTTTCCATTTGGCTTCTTCATTTTTCTGTCAACAAAATTCTCCTTATAGTGGAATCTTTAATCGTGGAGCCGCCGGTGAAAAATTGTAGTCTAAAATATTTTCTGACTTTGTTCACCTCTCAAAATCGGATGAATAATGATACCCCAGGGAAGATATACTTCAGCTTCATCCTTGAAAACGACGCCAAAGATGTTAGTGCCAGAAATTGTTCTCGGAATACAAAAGAACAAGCCAACACAATCTCAAAAGTAAAATTAAATTAAATAAGTTTTAGGGTTTTGGTTTTAAAAACTTCATCATCAAGGAGGAAATAAACATCCACAAGCTAATACAGAACTAAATCATGCAAGTTGGATAAACTGGGGATCAAACACATCCCAATAAGTCATAAACATTACATATGAAATACTAATTCCACCCACATGCTACAAGCATTTACATGAATAAACCTTTAAACAAGAAATGAAATTGTGGCCTGAGTAATCAACGAGATCAAAAATGAAAAAGCATGATAGGTAAAAGGACTTATTAGTTTATATATAATCAATAATAGTCATCCACTTACATAAGAGTTATAAATGCTAGCTTGAGAAATCAAAGCTCCAAAAGCCTCTCAATGAGTGAAAAATCCCACCCCAAAACTGTATGTTTGTATTCCTTTTAAAAAAGTAAAGTGGTTCCATAACTACCTTCTAGGTCGAAATTTGAAACAGTTACATCAATTAGTTACATGATAACTCAAAATCTTTAAAGACAATTAATCCAAAAATAGCAAATCGGATTTGGGGAAATTTGACGAATTTCTGAAACTTTGGGTTTCAAAGACACCTTCATATCTCTCTATCCGGGACACCTGTGCAAAAAATGAGAGAGGTTTTTTTAAATGAGTATGTTGTGAACAAAAAAATCTCTTGGTTTTCAAAATTCCCCTTCAATTAATTGGAATATATGTTGCAAATTTGTGACTAAAACATGAAATTATTAAATAATTCAAACCCTAAAAATAGGCCACAAAGATGAATTTGAATCTCTCAAACTATAATAGCTGTTACCAAACTGAGAGAGGTTGTTGTGAATGAGTCTATTTTGGACAAAAACCTCTTTTTGTTTTCCTGAATTCATTTCCATCTCCTCGTAATATGCTCCCAATGACAATGACAAAAACAGGAAAAACAGAGCTGCTACAGGAATTGCCTCATGAAAATATTTGGCAAAGGACTCAAAAATGAGAGCTAGGTTATAAATCAAAACTTGGAATAAAATTTTATTATAAGTTTTTGAAAGCTTAAAGATGTACATATTAAATAATAATCCCAAAACACAAACCTTAAAACTAAAATAATGAAATAATTCAACCATTAAAAGCATTAAATCCAACCAAAATTATTGATTGTCAAAAATTCTTAAAATCAACATAAAATGTAAAATCATTTTAAACCAACGGTTGAAAATTAGGACAAAAAGAACAGATAAACTAAGAACAAGATCTAGTTATAATATATAGACCAGTAAAAGCTTTGCAAATGATCATCTACCAAAATCTTTTCACTTGGGTCAAACTTAGGCAACATTTTCTCAAAAGCTTGAGGCAAATCATGTAAAGGAGCTGTTAGGTTTAATGGTGACCTAGCCCTCCAAGTAGGTGGTGGATTTGGTGGGTTGGGTGGCTGATTTGCGTTTACATTTGCTATGATTTTAAGTAGAGAGTGAGGTGGTGAATGAACAAGGGTATGAACAGGTGAATAGTAAGGTGTATTTGGGCCCAACTGATTCAGAGGTTGAACAAATTCCTGTAAGGCTGTTTCTACCAGTTCTTCAAGATCTTCAACCAACACTCGTCTTCCAATATAGGGCGGTCTTTCTTCTGATATTCTCTTCTGGGTAAGACAGGAATAATTGGTAATCCTCCAATCTTCTTCGCATATGCCCTAGTAAATCTTCTCAGATCATTGACTACTTTGTTATCGACAGAATACAGATGCTCTTTACCCTTTTCTTCCGAAATTGGATTGGGAAACAAACTTCTCTCAGAACTATTACCGGTGGAATAATTTCGAGGAAATGGGTTTCCTCTACCAGCCATGCATTGGTGGCTCTCCTTTTAGCGCCAAAAACTGTTGATGCCTGGAAAATTGTAGGTAACAACAGTTAGGGATTCTCCCTAGTAAACGTTCCCAACTATCCCGTTACTGTTTGGTATGGGGAATCCGTCCGGTTTACGGTCCGGATACCGTAGGTCAAGTAACAAAATAAAAGGTTTTACCGGTTACGGCCCGGTCCATCGTGTACATTTTTAGTTTTTTGTATTTAAGTATGATATGCAAGTTCCTATCTAAGTATGTAGATTAATAGAGAATACGAGGAGCGGTCACAATGTGATGCACATGTTCTTACCTCTCGTCTTAAATCTCTTGCATCTAAATCACACACAGCAAGAAACTAAAACTGACTATCTAATCTATCCCTAGGGAGCAAGATTATCATTTATCAATGAGTAATGTATTTCTGCGCATGCATTAAGAAAAACCACAAATAGCTGTCACTTATTTCAAAACACATGAACATTAATAGAAGAATGAACAACAAGGTAGATTATTGTTTATGAAAAGCCTTCATTACTCATAGTGGAAATTTCATAGAATAAACTAGAGTGCATTCATAACAAGAACATAGGTTCAAAGAGTTAGAACGATCTCACAATTAATTTACACAAAGATGAAAATGAAATAGTTCAGATTCAACAAATCCATAGCACATCATTTGAAACCTTCCACCAAGCTTTCTCCAACAAGAAACTTGTAATTCTTATTGCAAAAGGAAATAGTTCTTCTTACAACATACTCTCACAAATCTATCTGGGAAAAAGTCCATTCTACATCTAAGTCTCCTATATTTATACAAAACAGCAAAACCTTTGGGCTGCCCCTCAGTGACCTTTGGACTCCCTCAACCGTTCAACCCCACAATTTTGTTTTTTAGTGAGTGTTGTACAATACGTTACATTAAACTAAAATTTAATAGCACTTTTATAAAGAGGGATAGAAGATAGCATATTTTAGACCACTTAGTGTTTAACAAAGTAACACAAACTGCATCAATACATGCATTATGTAAAATGAACTCTAAACAATATTAATGCATGGAAAGAAAGCATGATAATGCAAAGAAAATCCTGCAAGCTAGGTCTTAAAATCCTCTGAACCGTTATCCAACTAAAAATACAATCCCGATAGAACATACTCTTCATCTTAATCCAAGCCGCATCTGAACTAATATGAACCAGGACAAAGTAACCACCACTCCTCAAGAAACCAAAACCCAAGCTACACTCTTCTTCTCAGAAAATCCCAACTCGACCAGCACCCATGGGAAACCTCTGCCATCCCATAAAATAGATTAAAAGAACAACAAAAAATGGCAGAAAAACCCTACTAAAAATCGGAAGCGATAAACACTAAGCATCGGGAAGATAATCCACTTCGATGGGAGGAAGCACTATAGCATCAGATGATTAGTTCACTAAGGAGCCACAACAGCGGGCGATGGATGAACTATGGGCTCCACGACCAACTAAAAACATCGACGATAGGAAGAACTAAGGACTAAGGATCGACGAGTTAAAGCTTAATGCTGCCACCGTGTCGGTAACACAAAGGACTAGCCCTTCGATCAATCATCAACACCACTCCAATAGAGAAAACAAAAACATCGCAAAGTTAAAGGTTTGATCAATAAAACCAGGCATCGGTGAAAATCAGAACTAACCATCGGTGAACGAAACAACTATATGTTGGATGGTTAGTTCACTAAGGAGCTACAACGATGGAAAACAATCAGACTACGGATTTCAATCAAAGTCATAAACTGTTCCGATAGCGAAGAGAAAACAAAAATAATGAAAAGCAATAAACCACGGAATCGGCAAGGACAAGAACTAATCCGTCGGAATGTTTGCCATCTTCCATCCAAAACAGTGGCGACTTAGAAGACTAATGCTCCGACAGTGATAAAATAAAATCGCCGACAGTCCAAAACGACAGATAAAGGTGCATCGGAGAAAATAAAAACTGTCCATCAGGACGTTCATTACTTACCCTCCGCAGCGGCGGCTGCGTAGAGAACTACTGCCCCGATTCAAACTTTAATAAACTTATGATAGCGAAAAATCATCAAAAACAAATCAAAGTTAAGTGTTCAAATAAAACCAAGACTCCACGGTGTCGGCAAAAATAACGATAGTATTAGATCATTCGAACCCCGAAACAACGGCAAAAAATAGTTGACTGAGCTTCTGACAATCAACTTCTCAAGCAGAGAAAAATGGACTTCCAGGAAAGGTTTAAAAAGATTAAACAAACTTGGGCTAGATAAAATCAAAAGGAGGGTCCAAAATTTTTAAAAAATTTGGGAAAAAGTTGCAGCTGCAATAGGTTGCCAAGGGGAGATTAAAGGAGGATGCTCTGAGAAAGTATTTTCAGCAGCTGATTAGTGTTGTTGATTTTTGTCACAGTCAAGGGGGTTACCACCGCGATTTGACACTGTAGAAGTAAATATAAACTCCCCTTGAGAGGATATTCGTAAACAAGAATATTATCCTCACTTGCATTTCAATAGGTTCTGAAATGAACATTGTGTCTTCCTAATCGTGAATTATTTTTGCACACGGGAAATAAAAACCACAGTGTAAAAGATCTTGTTAAATTATAACCAATAGTGCAGGGTAAAAACATCGATGTGACTTCAAAACCCCCTTAATTTTGACAGTTCTACATCATATTTTGATTAATCCAACTCTCAGCACATCATCATCAGTTTAAACTCATATAGCACTACATTCGGGCAAGTTCCACCAAATGCGAATAGAGTACGTGAAAACTTAGATGTGACATAAATAATTCTTTTGTTGTTTACAGGATTACTCCTAACAATCTATGGAAAAATACTAGCACACCACAAAGCAAAATTAGGTCCGATTAATAGCCAGGTATATATATATGCGGTGTATAATGTGCATATTAGTGCTAAGCTAATTATAGAACTCTAATTTATATTAAATAACCAACAGTGCATATGGCATAAAAAAACAAGCTAATGGGCTCGATATAGTCTTATCATTTTCAAATTTTGATGTCCTTTTTACCTTTTCCTTCTTAGCGTGGGCATGAATGACCAGCTTTACTATCGCAAGTGTAGCCACTATCCAACAGGCCTTGGGTCTTACCCTATCAAATCATTGTGACAATCGACCCTGCTAATCCTCAGTCATTGTGCTCACGATCACAAAAGAGAAAATAAGATGCAGGCTGCATAAATGTGCCATTCGGATCCCTACACGATTTCTTTTTATCTTATGATAAGAGGATGGAATCGATTGTTCCAGTCGTATTTATGGTTTGATTATTGCTGTGATTATCAGCACAGGAATAATAACGCCACTACAAATTTAGAGTGAATTTCTATTCAAAATCAATGAGAAAACTACAAATCACCTTCGAGACAGCGTATTCACGGTGTGCTAAGCTATGAAAAATGATGGATCTAGTCATAACGAAGGTAGTACTACAGATATTGATTCACCAACCACGTACATCATTGCGAGTGGGTGTACAGCACGTGAAGGAGTTTCTTGCTTCGAAGGTTTCATTAGCACGCAGATCTGCCACCTAGGTCTCCTGAGATCCATTCTCTTCCAGAACCATCACTAAATCGGGCAGTTGTAAGGCAAATGTTAGAGGGGAGGGTTTAGGGTTTGTTGAAGAATGTTTGCAGCTTTAAAATTTGTAGAGCGTTAGTTCAAATCCATCCAGGGAAGGTTCAGGGAGGATCATATTCCTTGGTCTTGTCAACACATCTCAAATTAAAATTTTAAAAAACTGGTATCGAGATCACGAGTCATTATAATGAGTTTAAATTGAATAATGCAGCCACTCGTAAATGGCCAACCCAATAAACCGAAGTCCTTCTTTGTGTCGTTTGATTTCAAATCATATAAAATAAGGAAGCATATGCACATCAAAAACAAAAGCTATATTCTTATTGAAGTGCTTTGACCTTTAAAAGAATATAGAATAACTGAAACGACACCTATGCGTTGTCGAGCATTTTAGTCCTTTGAAATTTTTAATTATTCTTTCTTTATTTGTAATTATTATGGATTTGTATATTATATATTGAAATAAGCAAGATCATTACATGCTCTTTGATCTTTGATACTCTCAAAGATTGTATTTTCAACTTATGTTTAATTGGTCATTATGTATATATTTATCTTAACATAAAAAATAGTAATAACATTTTGATTGTTTACATGTCATATCTATTATGAGTCACATATAGGATAAGCCAATATGCACCACTGCTAATGGCAAGGTCATGGTAATTATCACTTTTCATTGTTGATGGAGTTGTATTATTTTGGTGAATATTATCATATCCATTTTGGTGGATAATGATGGTTATTTTATAGAATATAAATATAATTAACAACATAATTTTGGAGATCAACTTTTCAATATAAATTTTAATATCTCACTGTTATCATATAGTTGTCTTTCTAAGGTCATATTTTTATTAATGATAACCTTTTACATAGGAATTGAAATGATGGTATATGGATGTGTATCCTATCTTTTATCCTGTATTAGTCATCATTTCTAAGCACATATTAATTTCTTTCGAGTATAATGAAAAGTAACTTTCTTGAGCTGTTGTAAAAGTAACATAGAATTACAATGCTTTTGAGATCACTCTATTTGAAAAAGAAAACTTAGGCGATTCTATGACTTGTGAGAGTTAATCATTGTCAGCATTCATTAAGCACGAAGGAGGATCTTTATTTAGAAGGTACGTAAATTAGGCACGAAGAGGATCTTTATTGAGAAGGTACGTAAAGGAAAGTATGTTTACTGAGCATTATGACCACCTGGTAATTTCTATTTCCTTTTTACCCCTAATTTTATGACATGACCAATTGTGGACAATATTCTTTTGTGTTTTCTTTGTGTATATATATATTTTTAATAAAACACAAACAACACAAAATAAATAAATAAATAAAACCAATAAAACTTTTTAAAAAGCACAACAAAAACAATAAAAATTAAATACTATAAGAAAAAAAACATAAAACAACTATAATTATTTTGAAGGAAGGATTTTTAAATAAATAAAAATAAAATAAAATAAAATTATTATAATATTAAAATATTAAAAAAATTGGATTAGCTTTTACCTCTTTTAGATAGTTTATATATATATATATATGTATGATTAACAAATACACAAAAAAAATTAAATTTTTTTTTTTTAGGTCAAACATAAAATAATGTTATTAATAAAATTAATATGTGTCTTTGAAATCGAAGGTAGCTGCTGTCGCAGTTATGCCTTCTGTTTAATTTCATTTTTGCATAGTGGATCCTGACACATCTTTAGTTTGGGGGGTATCCACATGGTCATTGAAACTACTAAACTTATCATAAAAATCGTTTTTTTCGCACACTCATGTCTAATCTAGATCATTAAGATAGTATGTTTTTAGAGGGGTCAACCATTGAAAGGGTCAAACCTCTTTCTCTGTCGCTCAATCATTACATAAAGACACACTTATCTTAAAAAGTATTAGTTAATAAATAAAATCATAAAATTTTAAATATTAAATGAACTTAGAATCTTCTCAATTTTATGATTGTTGTGCTAACTTGTTTTTCGCAAGTCGCTCAAAAACATGTTTTGACAAGAAGGGTTTCTACTTTCAGGTATAAGAGCATTTTATTTATTTTAACTTTTGATTAAGCACATAATTGATGTATTTTCAATGCTCTCACAAGTTTGTTTCAAGAAAATGCTAACCTCTTTTGTAGATTCAAAGACAAACAAATGGCATGCAGAAATAATTTCTAGAATTGCAGAATTTTTTCAGAAAAATGTTTGGTTGAAAGCTTGAAGAAGCTGAATTTCCACCATGTATGTCATGACATTCTGCCGCCACAAAGGATCCTTTCAGAAACCAATTAAGCCATGTCATGATTACTTATCATTTTCCTTCCAAGCTTATTCATCATCCATGTTAGAGTCTTCATCACTACTACATTTCGACCAAAAATACGACGGCCATCATGTCGGATTTTCGACACTTCCCTGTCGCATGTACGACACTTGATTTTTTTTAAGCGTTGGAAACTTGTGGTCGGTTATTCAACACCTAATTAACCGTCGGTTAAGCGACACCTAAGTAACCATTGGTTAAAAGTACAGCGTCGGTTAAGCAACAGACTATCTTCGACGGAAGTGAAATTTTTTAATAAAATAACCTTCATTCCGTCGGTTAAGCGACAGTAGAACCGTCAGATAAGCGACGGTTAGGCAATTTTTTAAAATAAAAGTAACCTTCAGGCCGTCGATGAAGCGACGGATATCAACTGCAATCGTCGTATAAGCGACAGGACACGCCGTCGCTTAGGCGACGGATATAAACTATACGCATCGAAAAATCGACAAGGAGAGCCGTCTCTTAAGCGATGGATATAAACTATATGCGTCGGAAAATTGACAAGGAGAGACGTCGCTTAAGTGACGGATATAAACTATACGCGTCAGAAAAGCGACAAGGAGAGCCGTCGCTTAAGCGACGGAAGTGAATTTAAAAAATAAAATAAATATTTGCACTAGAGCATAGAGAAACATAATGAATCACCAGTAAAGATGGTAGAAGCAATAGTGAGCCCACACTGAAATATTTTATTAATTATCTAAATAAATTCCTAAGTTCAAGAAGTTGCAGAAGAAAAATTATCCAGGTAAATGGAAATTATCACCATTGATCCATGATTAATGAATATTTTTATATTCAAACTTAACATAGTGAATGCCTCTAGATTATAATTCTTGTATAGGCCAATTTCTCTTCCATTTCAGGACCATCTATTCCCAGCTACTCCAGCTTTATGCATGAGTTCCTGCTATTTAATTTCATACATGATGACTGGCAAGTCCATCTAACCAGCTCTAATTTGTAGCTTGTGGTCAATCTTCATCCATTGTTAATATTTCAATCAACAATATTTCAACATAATATCAGGAACATGGCATTAAATACTCCACCAAAAAGTTTACAAACAGAAAATTGATACCAATAGCTAATCATTAGTGTACACTTGAAAGTATTAAAGCACAAGGAGAAAAATGCCTCTGAATAAAAAGTAATCAATTTGTGTTCACAGTGCAGTTGAAAATCCTTAGCAACCATCTTAATTGAACAACAATGAACATGAACATGGTACAGAACAATGTTAAACAAAGAACAATATCAAAGATAGAAAGATATCAGCATTCACTAAAGCCTCGGTTCTAGAAGCACCAAGTTTAATTCCGTAAGGTATCTAGAAAGCTTTGCATGTCATAGCATACAATGGAAAGAAGAAACTTGAGTTCTAAACATACCAACATAAGCCCAGTCCCATAGAACTAGTATGTTATGATAATGTGGACCTGACCTATAATAAAAACACATTTTTGCAAAATTTCACAGATCGTAGTTCTTCTGCACTGATAGCGATCCTCAGGTTATGTCTCAGTAACAATTTAAAAATTAAAATCAGTAACATTGACGTTGGTTCCACACAAATAAATCCTCAGACTCGTATAAACAAAAGCATAGAATACCAGAGCATAAGAAAGCTCATCTAATAGCGATAGCTGTTGTTATAGTTAGACTCGTAGCCTCCAACAGAGTGACCAGCAAATCCAGTATTTGGTCGTGGGGAAGCATACATGGTGTTGTGACCTGTATATGAATTGTAGCCTGAGTCAATGGAATTATACACATCTGGTGATCCAGAAGCTCGATACACATCTGCTGGAGGTCCTGAAGCCCGATACACATCTACTGGAGGTCCTGAAGCTCGGTACACATCAGCTGGTGGTCCTAAAGACCTATACACATCAGCTGGTGGTCCTGAATCCCTATACACATCTGTTGGTGGTCTTGAAGCCCCAGCCATAAAGTTCTGCAAAACAAGGATTATGAAAAATCTTCAGAATTGTCTTGGAATGAAAATTTCAGTTGTATATTCTTTGAAAGTACTTATTGTCCAAATATCATGCCATGTATCAGACCTATGCATCAAGAAAAGGCATTATATGAACACTTTATAGCAACAATTTTGTTTCTAGACAACATAAGTACTCTTCCATTATCATGTCACATAAGAGTATATGTATCCTCCAAGGTCTGAGTGCATGATTAATAAATTGCAATCACACACCAGAAAGGACATCCGAAACAACCCAAACACTAGCATTGCAACAGAAATATTGAGAAGAAAATTTTGGTGGAACTTTTGCAGTATATATATTATGCTCATGGAAGTTGAATTTTAATTCTTACAAAGTAGAAATGTTGATTTTTAGCTATATGCATGCTTCCCTTGTAATCAATGTATCTAGGTCTAGTACCAAAACAACACCTAGGTTTTTCCCATACTAATGTAATCAGTGTCCCTAGTACTCAAGGGCTTGAACCTTATTACTGTGAGTTGAGTAGTAAAAAACCTTACACAATATGACTAAGTTATATTTCCTAAAATGATAAAACATACTTGCAAAACTTTGCATAGGTCCTTCATTTATTGAGTTGCACTAAATGAAAGAAAAAGGGGTGGTTTAAATGACTAGAAGGCAAGGATTTGAACCCTGTAAGTGTGAGTTGCAGTAACAAAATTTATAGAATAGAACATAGTTATATTTCCCAATACATATTGGCAAAAAGTTTGTCCAAATCCTTTATTTACCATGTGTTAAAAAGTCATAAACAAGGCAAAATCTACCCCAAAATTAATAAAGAAAAGAGGCAATTTTTTTGTTTCAGGGGATGGGGGGTTTTGAATATGGTTTGGGCCTTGCATTTTGAGTGGTTAGGCACACATTGTGAGCACATTTGTTACAAAGTTTCATTGGAAGCTAGATCACAATCAATGTGTGCTATTAAATGGCTAAATGGCCTTCATCCATTTATAATGAAAAAATGAGGAACCACCATGATGATGATATGTAGGAGATTTAAAAAACATCAAAGCATAAGAGGTTTGGCAAGCATATTGGAAAATATGGCTAGTGATGACAGACAAGGCTGTCACTAGTATGGCATGAACCCCATCATTGATCCCACTTGACACTAACATAATCAGGCTTGACTTGGCCTGAACTTATTTTTTTGCTCTTGTCTAAGGAGGAATATCATGCGCCCATAGACTTGTAATAAAGTTAGTCAAGCATACTAGAGTTGCATGGCACACTGCCTTTGCCATCATGGTTTACTTTCATGTGATATGCTTTGTCCAAGTGTCAAAGGCTGCTTCAATAATAAAAAATGTTAAGAGACAACTCCCTATAGATAGATAGATAGATAGATACGCATAAATGCATACATATAAGAATATGACAGGAGATGTTTTTTGCTATTTTGGAGGGTTGAACCCTTCTAGAAAGGTATATCAGAAAAAACACACTAAAACAGAATTCATCTCCATCAGTCAAGATCCATGTTAACCCTGAATCTAAATGTCTACACACTACAAGGGGTTTTATCCTCATCAATCATCTTAATGTTTCACCCCTATTAGGAGAAAATTACGTTGAACATTTGCAATGAACTTGATAGCACAAAGGGCATGCTTTCAGCACCCCAATCAGTCAGACTGGGCTGTTGAAGGTCCTTGCATGGCATTAGAAACCCAAAATATATTTACAAAAATAACACTCTTTTAATCAACCTGAATTTGTTATTTTCTCAAGCGTCTGCAGCATCACCAAGTATAGAGATAATCATAAAAAATAATCTTGGTTGCTAAAGAGTGTTCAAGGAGCTTCCACCTTATAACACTCCAGTTTTGGGACCACTCCAACTATGAAGGAACTCCCAAACACACAACAGAAGACCAGAACTTATGAAAACTCCCATGCATGTGAAAAGAATATGGACAATAAAACAATATTGTAAAGGGCACACTTCAGTACCCAGTCAAACAAGCTGGGCCATCAAAGGGCCCAAAACACCCACACCCTTCTCTTTTAATCAATTTGCAACTGTGCAAACACACCCACTCACGCTAATGTTGTTTATAATGCAATTTATGAAAGAACCTTAACTTAATGACACAGAGGTTGAATGGCCTTTTTAGGGTTCCATCATCATTAATTTATTTTTGAAGACTCTGTTTTTATCACCTCTTATGTCAGATTTGCAGAAACTTCTTTCATAATTACTTAAACACTATGTATTCCATACCATCATTCATAATCAAGTACACTGGAAAATTATAATACCTGAAGGTCAGGCTGGAAAAGATAATGATGATGCTCCATTACTCAGACTGCAGATCAGTCAATGCCACACCAACTTCAAAGTCACAACTTCACACACAAAGAGATGCCAAACTTGGTAGATGAGTAATGCACAGACAGTTCAAAACATTTATCCTGATAGCTGCTCACTAAGTCTTACACACAGTGAAAGGTAAGAAAACATGCAGCGCATTAATTCATTCACAAGCAGCTAACTCACACAGGCAGATCTCAAAGCTCACACAAAGTCAGCTCTCTCACATTAGAATATTTTTCACAAGGGAAGGGGATCTTTCTGTATCCTTTTCAGTATGCTTATTATTTTTATCTTTTTCATATGCAGGGAAAATTAGGGCTAGGATTGTTGATTTGGCACCAAACTTTGGCATGAATGCACCATCCTCAAGATACTTACAGTTTTTAATAGTCCAAGTTTAATGGTTTGTTTTTATTAGTTTCTTTTATAGTTTGAGAAAAGTAAGTTCCAGATTTAGAACTGGTTTTGTTCATTTTCAGTTGTATGCTATTTTGAGATCTAGTTTGAGTTAGATGCTATATCCAGTTTTAGCAGTTTAGTAGTTTGGTTCTATTTTGCATTCACTATCAGTTAAGGGAGCATTGATCCCTGGGTAGTGGTTGAATGGAAATAGCTCGAGTAGGTACAAATCTCAAGGAGATAGCAGGATTGCATTCCTAGCATATTCTCCTGTTGAGCCACATTCCTCATTGGCTCTTATATCCATTCAGGGAGGTGCCCTAGTTAACTAGGGTTTGACTTAGTCTATAAAGGAGAAGGAAAAGGTATAGGTTTTATTAATTCACATCAATAGAGAGAAGTGAGTGATTAGATTCTCTCAGCCAGAGGTAGTTGACCTTGTTGAGATTCCTACTCCAGTTGGCTGAGGATTCTACTAGGAAGAGGGAGGTGACTTGGATGGGCTGATGCATGCACCCCCGGTTTTGGATTTCAGTATCAATGAGATTGTACTCATGTTGGGCTGTTCTGAGTTAGTGCAGATTTCAATGGTTATTTAATAGATTTGATATACTTTTGTTATCCCTAGTATAGAGGTGAGTTCATTGTTGCAAGAAATTCTGAATAGTTCATGATGTGGTGTGAAAAGATTTTGACCAATTAAGATCTCATGGAGGACAAAGGAACTTGGCAGGTTGCTGATGTAGTCTTCCTTGTTTTTTCACTTTGAAGATTCTGAAGAGAGTTCAAAGTATCCTATATGAGTGTGTTAAGTTGTTAACTTGTCTTCTTAGTTTCAAGTTTTATTTTCATACATTCCAACTAGGTTGACCAACTTTTTCACCCATGAATATTTGACAATATTGCCATGTTGGAGGCTATTTTTCAACAAGGTAGCAATGCTTATCAAGTGACTTTCCAAAATCTTCTGTTAAACATATGAAATGCAAAACCTGCATTCGAGGT
>LPNX010626782.1:0-10098 GCA_001517045.1 Pseudotsuga menziesii
TTCATGATTGTATCATGAATTCTGGGTGCTTCTGCTTCCACTTCTTCAGGTTCTTCAGCAGGTCTCTTTCTGGATTTGCTGTAAGCTGTGCCTTCATCAAATGTCACATCCCTACTGATGTCAATCTTCTTGTATCCTGGGAAGTAGATTCTGTAAGCTTTTGAGCTTTCAGAGTATCCCACAAATATACCCTTCCTTCCTGAAGGATCTAATTTTGTTCTCTTTTCTTTTGGAATGTGTATGTACACGGGACAGCCAAATATTCTGAGATGGCTGACTTCTAGTTTCTTGCTGGAGAAGACTTCTTCAGGAGTCTTGTTCTCGAGTACTCTATGTGGAGTACGGTTCTACACATACACCACTGTTCTAGTAGCTTTAGCCCAAAGATGCATAGGTAGATCTTGATCATGAAGCATAGCTCTTGCAGTTTCCATGATAGTTCTATTCTTCCATTCTACAATCCCATTCTTTTGTGGATTATAAGGAGTGGACAACTCCCTCTTAATACCTGATTCTTTGCATAGCTCCTTGAATTCATTTGAAGTGAATTCTCCACCATTATCTGATCGAATGGTCTTTATCTTCTTTTCAGTATGGTTTTCGATCAAGGCTTTGAATTCCTTGAACTTGATGAATACTTCATCTTTTTTCTTCATAAAGTAAATCCATGTCTTTCTAGAAAAATCATCAATAAAAGAAACATAGTATGCATACCGGCTAAGTGAGTTTGATGACATAGGACCACATACATCGGAGTGGATAATTTCTAGAATGTTTTTGGCTTTTCTTTCGCTGCTTGGAAATGTCTTCTTTGTATTCTTTCCTTTCGTACATCCTTTGCAGACCCCATCATGTTTAGCTTAAATTTTTGGAAGACCTTCGACATCTTTACTTGCAATAGGTACTGCTCTGTAATGCACATGTGCAAGCCTTCTATGCCAAAGCTCATTTGGATCTACTGTGTCATGGGTCAAGGCTTGTTCTGGATGGCCCTTCAATTTGTACAAGCCTCCTTCTTGTTCTCCAATCACTACCGCATCATCGATAGTCTTTCCTTTTGGCCACATGATGACTTGACCATCTATGAATGCTACCCGCATTCCTTTTGCATCCAATGCTGAAATGGATAGAAGGTTCTTCTTCAGTCCTGGCACAAACAATACTTCTTTCATTGTTAGAGACTTACCTGAGTCTAGCTTGTATAAATATTCCCCACTACCTTTTATTGGATATTGGTAGTCATCTCCTAGTTTCACCTTATGAGGTGATTCATGTTCTGACAGTCTTATAAAAGATTCCTTGAATCCCGTCATATGTTTGGAAGCCCCACTGTCTATGAGCCAATCATCACTTCCATGAGTAATGTTACCTGTGAGAGCTGATATCAGAACATATTCATCCTTGCTTGAAGAATATTCACTTTCATATCTAGATCATCCTCTGTAGCATGATCATGATGTCTTTTTTTGTTGCTCTTCTTTACTATCTTCTGTTTGTTAGGACAATCTTTTGCAAAGTGTCCTGCTTCATCAAAAGCATAGCATATGACCGTAGACATATCTCTTCTAGTACTATCTTTGTGAGAACGCTTACCTTTAGAGCCGTAAGGTCTCCTTTTGCTTGACTTGGAGTGAGACTTGGAGTGTATTGTAAGAGCTTGGTCTTCATTTCCCATCTTCTCTTCTCGAGCTTCTATCTGAGCTTCTTCTTGCGAGAATTCTTCCCATAGACTGCTGAATTTGACTAACTTCTTTCTAGTACAGATTCCTTGAATGAAATCATCCCATGACCTAGGGAGGCCATTCAAAGTAGTCATGACAATCTCTGCATTTTCCACTTCTTCATCAACAGCTTCTAATTGTTCTTTGATTTTAGAAACCCTTGTGAAGTAAGATTGGATAGTTTCTGCGTTCTGAATCTTCACATTCTTCAGTTGGTTCCTCAGGGTCATCTTCCGATTGATGTTCTTTCCTTCAAACAATTTGGTTAGGGCATCAAACATAGCTTTAGGTGTCTTGAGAGAGGACACCTATGGGATAAGGTGATCCTTAATAGAATCAGAAATGATCCTCTTTGCCATAACCATCTTCTTCTTATGTAAGGCTTTTGCCTCATCTCCCTCTGGAATTGGAACCTCCTGATGGATGTAGGAGTCTAATTCATTCTCTTCCAAGACTAGGGAGATCCTATACTTCTAGGCTCGGAAGTTATCAGCTCCCTCAAGCTTTTCATCAAGCTTGGTATGAAGAGACATCTTAAATGAGAACCTCAAATGGAAATACAAAATATTTTAGATCTTACCAGGTTCAAGATGTCGGATCTGAAACTTGAGCTGAAATACTGCAGAGCTGGTTCAGGAGCAAACTAGGGTTTTGCTTTTCTAGAGTTCTGTCCTAATTTCTGACCCCATTGACAGGTCCAAAACTTAAAAACCTCAGAATTGGATTCTGTTTCGACAGAAAGATGCGCCCTAAGGAGGATAGTTGTTCCACCTTACTTTTGCTGAAAATCTATGGAGGAAGGTCAACAAACTAGGAAGCCCTAGTTCCCGCAGCTGCACAATGTCTTCTTCTCAGGTTAGCTCTGATACCATGTCAGTTTTTCAACATTAAGCTAGCATTATGTTAGGATCTTTACTGAGAGAATAACAAGTACAACAATCAAACACAAGAGACAATGAACACAATGTTTTTGATCGGGGAAACCATAAATGGAGAAAACCTTGTAACTTCCTCAA
Source organism: Pseudotsuga menziesii (assembly GCA_001517045.1). NCBI lineage: Eukaryota > Viridiplantae > Streptophyta > Pinopsida > Pinales > Pinaceae > Pseudotsuga > Pseudotsuga menziesii. The sequence continues at coordinate 2,738 of LPNX010626782.1, forward strand.
AGATAGAATCACCACAAGATGTAAGACCCCAAAACAGTAAGATGCACTCCCGATAGCAGTAGTCTTCTTCTTCTGTCTAGTCCCAGTATTTCCTTCCTCACTAATGCGCCACACTTGAGTGAGTGAGTGATGATGTGTTACAAGTGATAAATAGAGAGACTCTCGCTCTCTATTTATATTCTTCCGTTCACTTGAAGTGCACTCAATCATGTCGGCCCAACTTAACAATTACTTATTAGAGCCTACATCTCTATGAGTGTATAATAACTCTAGTGCCCCGAAACTGTGGGGACTTTAACAATGACTTGACATGACTTGTTTACATTATTAATCCTCCTGATCAGAACATTGGGGCATGACAACATGACTCAAATACATAATAGAAACATCCCAGAACAAACATCGGGTTACAATATATAAGATACATAGAAGAATACATTCCGAAGTTACAAATACATCAACAACAAGTGGATACCCAAGCCTTCAAAGGAAACCCAAACTTCTCTTTTAAGCACCAAGGTCAAGACATACAATCTTCCTAGATAACAACATACCTAGGTTGTCAATGTAGATGCTCTAATGTTTCTCTACATTCTTCTTTCAGTGTTTCATGATGTCAATGTAGATGCTCTAGGTTGATTACTTCATTAAACTAATTAATTTCCTCAGGTGTCACCATGATTCATGATGTATGTCACATGTAGGCATGAACATATATGATTAGTCATCAATTTCTATACTGATTTTGGTTTTTGTCAATGTTTTAAACTATATGCTATGCAAATGCCGATTTTTTATTTTGACCTTTTTGTGTTTTGGTGTAGGGAAATCAGGCAATAGTGGAAATTCAACTTGCAGATTACATATACCCTGCATTTGACTAGGTAAATTATTCATTTGTGTATGTACATTTGGATTACTAAATTTGGCACACAAAAAAAGACTGAAGGGTTTAAATCACTATTGCTAGACTTTAACTAAGGTCCCCATAATCTGAAAGAATGAAACTTAGAATGTTGTTTCAACAAGCCAAAGTACATGGTTTTTGGGTTATGTTTTCACCCTGCATTTGGACCTCCTTTAATATAACTTTTTTTCTTTTACATATATATATATATATATGCTTATATGCAGTGGTTACATGTTTGTTGTCACTAACTAAAATGGTGGAAATCTGTCTTTCTCAAGAATTCCAATTGGAAGTTTGAACCTTCCCAAGGATGAAACTGATCCTATTATATGAAATGGGATGAAATGTGTAAAGAAATTTATATCAACCACCATTTAGTGTCTTCCTTCATCTCAAAACTTGTTCTTTACATTCAAGTAGATTTATATTGGATGGCTTGTAATAGGTTTTTAGACTATTCGAAAGGGAAGTGAGTATTGTCATTGGTAATCTTTTATATTCAATGTTCTCTCTTCCTTCACTAATTGAATCTTAGAGAATCTCTAATCCAGGAATCGAGTTATAAACGCTGATTTTTATATGTACCAACAATCATGTTGGGTTTCTGAGAAAATAGCCTCATATTCTGCTTGTACAAATATCAAAATAGCAAATGAGCTGAATTATGGTGCAAAATGGAAGGATGTCAGTATGTGAGAAGATTTTCATGTCACAAGTTGTATTCATTGGATGTGAAAAAGCTAATCTATTGACAAGTATGTTACCATACTAGAGCCAAACACAGGGTGTCTACTAAATGTATTCACTCAAAACATGTGCTTGCAAAGGCAATTATTAAAGTCCTTATGTGTCCATTAGGAATAAATCTAAAACCCCTTTGAACCCCATTTCTATAGAAATTTTATCTTTAAATCTCTTTTTACCCCTTATTTCTTCTAGTAACCCCCCCGAGAGCTGAATGGCTCAGAAAATATGTAGTTCTATCCAAAATATGAGATCAAGACATCCGCTATAGGTTCTCTCATTCCCTTTCATGGCAGAGTAAATACCATTATAGATGCATTTATTGTCTAGTTATTTGTGTGAATTGAGCTAATGATGTTAAGAATATAAGATTATGTTTTAATCTAATAAGTGTTTTTCTTCAGCCACTCTTCATAGCCTTTGGGCTTACCATATAATGGGCCACGACCTCCTATTCCAGAAACAGTGAGATTGAGCATTTGCATGCTAGTGAAGTGATGATTATTTTGATTTCTTATGTTTGAAACTATTGCCAATCACTTTTATATCTATTTTCACAATGGCAATCTCCAAAATTGGGCCATAGGAAATCTCTAGAATTGGGTCATATGACCATTGACATGTGATGAATCCCAATTTTCTTTCATTATAGAGGTTTAGTTTTCCTTTTAACATTTACATTCACCTCCTATGTCCTATGTGTCAACTTGACTGTAAAGCTATGTACCATGACAAATAGTATACAACTTCATTCACAAACTATTGTGGAAGGAAATGGAAAGCAAATAACAGCTATAGGCACAGTGTACTGTTTATCTAATTTTTTAATGCTATTTTTTGTAAGGGAATACTAGCAATTTTAACTTTACACTTCTGGGAAGGGTGAGAACTCTTTGGAAGGGATGAGAAGGGTTCAATTTTGAACACTGGGTCTAAATAGTCTTTTTTTTCACATGGAAGTGCAGAGCCTTGAACTTATTTGTGTTTCAAGGCCCGCCGAGATTACAAGTAGTGTCAAGAATACATACTGATTACAAACATTTCCCAAAGAATACATGATGAGCAACAATTCAAGTTGCGCGGGAGTCGAACCAAGGTCTAGCTAGAGTTAAACGTCCAGACTGACCATTAGACTGTCCCCTATGGGACTAAATAGTCTGTACCTAATCTCTAATCTCTATTCAAAGCATATAATCAATTTACTATTGGCCCTCAATATCCTCTCCAAAATAGCATGTATAGACATTCAAATTGAACCTCTCTTCCATAAGACTAGGATCCAAGATCATGACTGCAACAATAATTTAAAATTTTAAAATATTTTCTTGAAAACTCCGTAATACAATATGAACCATTCCATTTTCAATTTAATAAAATGATAAAGAACTTTATAAATATCATTGTTTAGGACACCAAAAATCTTAGCAATAGGCTTCGAAATAAAATATTTTATTTGGTGCGATGGGAGTCAAACGCACAGAGGGAAGGAAGAAGAGGAAACATTTAGCGAACAAGGCAAAGTAAGAGATGCAAATGGCGATGAAGGGTGGATGCGATTTAATTAATCAATGTGTATGTGTGGCGAGGGAATTGAATGCGAGTCTGTCAATTTTCTGATCCATTTGAATTTACAAAGCCATCAATCCATTTGGAATTGGAATTTAGGATTCTGAGTTGAGCATACAGTTTTGGCAACCTTTGTTTCCAAGAAAGCAAGTGAACAGACTTGGGGGTCTAAATTTGGGCCGAAATCGAGGAAGAAGAAGAATAAGTTTGTTGGGTGTCAGTTATTTTATGGGTGAGGAGAAGTTCGCAGCTCCTTCAGCTATTGCTGCTGCGATGTGTGCACGTGGGAGCAGAGATAGGGAAATGTTGATTCCCGACAAAGGCAACATTGAAGATCCTACCAAGAGTTCCCCCAATTCTCTCAATGCTTACTAGTCCAATCGTAAGGTTGTTCACTTTCCACTCCTTTACTCACATATGATTTTTTCTTTTGTTTTGTACATCCAATTTTTTTATTTTTAAATAGTAAGACTCAAGGAAAGGCTCCTTATTAGGCACCCATTTCAAAAACTATGGTTTCGAAGGCCCACACAGACTACATTAGAATTTTCAAACACCACAGAAAACCTACATGTGATTCCATGACTTGGGGTACTACCCCTTAAAAACGAGCACGGAGGGGACTAACAGTGAAAATCTCAATAGTTGACTCCACTACCCCCTTTAAAAGGAGGGGAGGAGACTAAATGGTGAAAAATCCAACAATTCACTTCTTCAAAACGGAAGGGAGGGGAGTGAATGGTGAAATTCCCAAAGACACTGGAAAGAAGATAGGGTTTTCCCACAGAAGCATTACTATATTATTAAGTTATCGGATTGCTCGAATTGTTTCCCAGGGTTTGCCCTTATACTAAGTTCTCTTCCACCTTAAAAAGGATATGGAAGGGAGGGGAGTGAACATTTAAAATTACAAATCTTCATGCCCTAGATAGAGGAAATCAACACATATGTATTTACTTTGTTTAGCTGCCACGGGATGTCCACAAGCCTACCAAAATATCAAATGATGGTCCTTGTATTTTATTGCATGCACATGCCCTTGAAGTAAAATTTAGAAGGAATCTATAAAGGGCTATTAAACTTTATGCTACCTTAATTAGATAATAAAATCCCTTTTCTTTCCCTTCCCAAACATGCCAGGTAAAAAAATACTCTCTTGATGTGAGAAATGGAAATTTCTTAATTGTATGGCCAATTTCTATTCCATTTTCTCCATCGATCTCTAGCTAGTTTGTAATATCCCGATTTTGACCCCAATGTATTAAAATTGCAAATGATGTAAATATCATTATTAAATCATGGTGAGGAGCTAAAATCCAAGGCCCCACCATGGATTTATCATTTATGTATCGGCAATTAGAATCGATACCTATGGTTTGGCAATTAAAATCGATTCTGATGGTTATCGTGCTAGCCAGGCACAATATAAATTAAGACATCATGTAAATATGCAATTTAATAAAAAATATCCATAACTAGTTATGTCAATGCAACAAAGATACAGGGGCATGTTTTCACAAGGACTAGTGGGGGGAATATTCAAACCCTTGAGCCAATAAAGTAATTCCAAATGTCAATGGGAGAACCCATAAATATGTCAACTACCTTTTTTGTTTTTTGTGCCCAATCATTTATTTTTCTAGAAATTGGTTGAGGTAGTTAATGCATTGGAATGGAAGAGTATGGAAGTCAAATTCATATGGGGGAAGCCATCATTTTTTGGAAAAACATATTTTGACTTATTGGGCAAGTAAATACCTAGAAATTGCTGCCCATTCCATTATTCACCCATCTGTTTCTCTTCCTCATTCAGATGGAGCAACTAGGGCATTTTCCCTCATGATTTCCTTCATTTTCCTCATTGTTCTCCAAGTTGGAAACCTGTTTTTGTATTGCTGAGTGAATGGGAAGAAGAGAACCACGATTTGTGGGGTTAGGGAGGTCGTTTTTTCCCTTGTAATTGCCATGGATGTTTTCTGAAATCGTATTTGCTCACCCAAGGTTAATTTCCACATCTGTAATTTCATTTTTGGTTTCCAGTACATTTTTCTTCTTACCCCGCATTTGTATTTTGCTGTTCTATGAATCCATGTTTTGGTTTGAATGGATTAGGAGTGGAAGAGGCCAAAAATTGTCTTGGAAAACCTAGTGAAGAGAGGAACCTCACAGACAGATCAAGAGGGTCTGGAAAATATTCTATGCACACCCTGAAGAGCATTGGAAGGGAAGGTATGGCTCGAGGGATTGTGTAGCAATGAAGGGAATACCTCATTGTGTTGGGTGTGTAGGTATTGTGGATGCCAGGCTAGATAGATCTATTGCAGGTATCCATAGCTCTGTGGTTGACACTTGCTTAGCAATTCTACCTTTCCACTACCTTAGCATCCTGATAAACCCAATTTTGTTTGTCTTGGATGAACTTTGATGTGTATTTGGCTATGTGTGAGCCTATTGTTCCCTAGTTCCTTATGGAAATCATGCCCAGATCGGGGGTGGCAGTGGTGCTAAGAGATTGATGAGTCCACTGGCCTATGGTTGGGTGGAACGTTGCAGCAATATAGCTAGTTGCGGGGCATCTCATTTTCAAGATAAGTATTCTCTGTGTATCTAATTTATGCAACTATATTTTGTTAATAATTATTATAAACATATGAATGTGTTGAATGAGGTTTGCTTCCGCTGTATATTCATGTATTATGCATATGTACATGTATGTTTTATTTCAATGCATTATGTTTATGTTCATGGGGCTAGATTTCCCGGTTTGATAGACAGCAGCAGTGTAGTCTTGTCCTCTCTCTTGGCAAGATGACAGGAGGGGACGTGCCATGGTCCTGCTCAACAACAATTTTATTCCACTCTTTCCAAAATTCATTGTCCATATAGAAATAAATTAGTAACTCTGTGGTACATTTTTCAAAATTAGTTGTACTAATGTATTTCGTAGGGCCACCATCCTTCCCAGTGACATCAGTATAGTTATTGTAAGGAACCCTTAAGTATCATACTCAAGTATGAAGAGATAAAAATACGGTCAAGAAATGAACCTTTGGATCACAACATTTCACATGGTAAGATACATTACCACTTTTATTTTCTATAACAGTTTTCCAATGTTCCTCTCAATCAAACATTTCTTCCAATTCATTCAAAATTATCTATAGATGCATCTTTGAAAATTGTTCTGATATCCTGTTCACATAAGAAGTGTATGTGAAATCTGTTTACAGAAGGCAAAGGATGATATTGACAAGCAAAATAAATATAAATACCCATAAGTTTGTTCCTAATTTTTCAAAAAATGAAATCAAAATATGACTATAGAGAATATGCGGGAGAATGAACAACAGAAACCAATGTCTCAATACTGCCACTAAATGATTAGCCAACTATAGAGAATAGAAAAAATCCTATGCTATTGTGAACAAAATAATGCCATTCAAAATGTTCAAAAAACTACATAAAACTACTTCAAAAGACCAAAATCATGTCATCTTGTCCAAAATAAGAGGCACTCAATCTTAAAATTTATCTTGATTAATCCCAACTATACAAGAAAGTCATTGCATTAAAAATGTGTAGAAATATCATAATAAACAAATATCAAATATAACCAATTGGAATCAAGGATGAGAACACAAAAAACACTAAAGTCTGGTTGTTCCATGCCTAAGTAGTGCAAATTTTGATTTCAAGTTCCAACCCATTCATTTACCATTGTGTTTTATCCTGTTCTTGTTGCTTTTGCCTAATATAATGTACGAATCCACATACAGATGACCTATGGGTTGCTAAACAATATCCTAGAAAGGCCATTCTACATCGTTTCCTGATTAATGTCAAGTAAGCCACACATCAAGAAATTGATTCTTCAAGGAGATGCTCATGCAAATATCCAGGCCACATCTCTCTGTGACAGAATAAAGATTATGCACACATTTGCTAACAAAATATTTTTGGCCATGAACTTGAATTATCTAACTCTTGTAAGACTAAAATTAACAAACTCTTGTAACAATTTCTTCATCTTACCATTCAAAAACTAAACCAAACCCTATGGCAATGCCTCAGTTGCCAAAAAATATAATTTAGAGCAATATCAAGAAGCTCATAAAACGTATTACAACAATAAATTCAATCC
>LPNX010626783.1:0-21363 GCA_001517045.1 Pseudotsuga menziesii
AATAGTAGGAGAATAATACATATGTTGAAGGATTGTTACTCAACGACGGTCATGATATATAAAATTCCCTGGGGAGGGTAGAGGCTAACTGAGTTGTATGTTGGCTTTAAAGTAACAAGACTTCATGACCAGGATCACATCCACAGTGGAAAAAATATAGTGAATCCTTTGTTTAGTGGTCGACGAGATTTGATTGTTGGAGAAGAGTTGATTAGTTTTAACCATGTAAGAATGGTTTATAAATTTTTTAAAGTGGATGACCACAAGCTTAAAATTGAGAATATAGAGAGTATTGATCACAAAAAATGGGCTTCAGCAAAACACATTGCTTCAAGGCATGTCTAGAGATGCTTGAAGGAAATCCTAAGTAAAGGTGGAAGGAAAAAGAGGACATCAAGTACAGAGACCTATCTATCAATCATTGCTAACTATATTGATATTTTTGTCTCCTATTTTGACTCTTTAGGAAAGAGTGTGAAATTATTCAAGAGTCCATCATTTCTTCACATTATGGCTATGTTGGGTCAAAGAAAACGAAAATACTAATGTCAACATTAATTTCATTAGCATAGAGGCATATCAATATGTGAAAAAAAATTCCACTTTGCGATTTTGTTGATGAGATTATTTCATGGTCAATACTCTAACTTGCCATGTGAATTGTACTTGACTGGGTTAGATGTATGAGAGAAATTATTTAGAAAATTTGGTGACATGGTTGGAGTATAAAGGGAATACTATTCACTGACCTACTTCATGCTATTGGAACCCTTAACAGAGTTGTTGAAGGATATGGCAAGGTGATGTCTTGTCACAATATGATCCAATATCCAAATATAATAAAATTATAGAATCTCTCAATATAGTATTGGAGGATGCACAAGGAATTTTACAAGGTCTTGGAATGCAACCGAAAAGACACACAGAAGATTCTTGGTGGTTTAAACCTTGGATAGAGAATCACAATGTTCCAAAATTCAAATATGTGGATGAAGTAGTTGATAGTTCTCCACCGATTCATTCCACATCCATATTCCAATATTCATTTTTTATGGTACTCAATGATACTGAATTGCAAACTATTGAAGGTGAGTGGAGGAATGATTTGGATGGAATTTTAGATTCCGTTGATGAAAATGTAAACATAACTACCAAACCAGTGGTGTAGCTCAATGGAAAGGACATGTACAAATATTGTTTGGTTAGTCAATTGAATGAAAATATGACATTATCAAAAGATAAATTGACTAAAGTGAGGAATGAAGTATACTTCAGGTGATATGATAGCACTCCCTGCCCACCCCCAAAGGGTGTTGCAATTGGTTTTGGAATTGGATTAGATTGTGTGGTGTTGTTTGAGAGAGAGTCTATAGCTATAGATGAACGTACTACAAGAAAAGGTGTATCTCAAAGTACAAAGCATGGTGTTTATTGTGAGACTTGGTACATTGGAATAGTTAAAAGAATAAGAAAGAAGGATGGTAATATGGTGTTTTATTACCATAATGGAACTGATCTTTTGGGTAGGCCTAAAGGTGTTGAGCTTCAATGTTGTTGGTACAATAGAATAAAGGGACAATGCATGTACAAGTATGATTCGACGAATCATCTATTGATACAACTTGAATTTGGTCTAGCAATGACAAACCTATCATACAATATCAAAAATGACACATACAAGTTAGAAGAAAGTGACCACATAATTTTTGAGGATTTCATTAAAAATTTAAATAAGGTGAAGTTTTCAAACCATTCTAATTGCTCTTATATTTTGTACTACTATCTTATCGCTTATTTATAAAGTATTATTTTTTGTATTATTGTTGATTCGTTTGTATCAATTTCATACTCATTTTAATTTATCTTATCTTCAAGCACAGTGAATGGTTCAAATGCCAAACAGTTGGGATAAATCAATGTGAAGTAATCGATCATCAAATATTTCTTTATGTGTTCTTGAAGCATGGTTCTTAAGGGTTCTTAAACTGTTGGCTAGTTCAACAATTATGTTTAATATTACTTTTAAAGGCATGAAACACGTTTTTGTTTGTCAAATTTTGGTGCACATTCCCATGTTAGAGTTTTCATATACTTTATTTTGCTACTTCAATACTTAAATGGAATATTGCTTAATGTGTGTTTCTTGAAATTTGTTTTCTAATTTTTTTCTTAAATGGAATATCAACCGTAGTAAATAACATATGTAGATATAAATAACAGTAGTAGTAACAAAAGAAGTAAATATCAGCAGTAGTAAATATCAACCAAGATTGATGATCATCGGTCCTGAAAAATGGATCATCCTCAAGGCCACTTTACTTTTCCTCAACTTCCAACAACTACTCAAGTCTGTTTTAACAAGTATTCACATGATGGCATGTTTTGTTTTTCCAAAAATTATACAAGCAAGGTCATTAATTCTCTCTTTTTCATGTTTTTGTAGGAAATACATGCTTCACTTTCCTTGCAAGAGAATTAAACCATACATGATCTCATTCTAACAAGAGTTATAGAAAAGGTAATTTCAAAAATTTTGCATGCCTCTCAATGAAAGTGTTTTTTATTGCTTTCCAAGTTACAACATATATCTGTTACATCTTATTGTTCACACAGAAGGTCACATGCCATAAGTGGGCACGGTTTTCCACCTCTTAATAAGTGTTGTATGTTTGGCAGTCAAAGTGTTAGAAAGCATGTTGAAATACTTCCATAATTATATGAACTGTCTATGGGTCTATGTTCTAGATTTGCATTTGTATTAGAATTGGTTAGGGTTGTGTGCTTGCATTGGTATTAAATGGGTTTGTGTGGATTTTGCTTGAATTGGGTTCCTATCAAATTGATTAGGGTTGTGTGCTTTGCTAATTTCAATCTACATCTATATCAAATATGTTTTGTTTTTCATTTGATGTTAAGTTAGAATGGATCCAAAACTTGGATGATGTGGATGATATGTTTCTTTTTTTTTGTGAAATATGTTTTTTCTAATTCTATTGAAAAAAAATTAGTGCATGTAAAAACAAATGGACAATGAATTGACTGTCACAGATTCAAAGACAAAAAACACAATAGTAAAAAAATCTCAACATGAAACCCAAGATATCAGTCCACTTATGCAAGGGGAGGAAACCGAATTGATTATAAGCTAAAATAGAATATGTTCTTGCAAAAGTAGGAGCAGTAGTAAGAGAAAAAGTCTCTGCCTCCTTAAAATATAGAAAATAGATGTTGAATAGAATATCAATAAGCTAAGACAAGCTCAGATATGGTGGTCATAATCAAGGAAAAGTTCTAGATCATCCTATAAATTAGAAAAGAACATAAGTTTGCAAAAAAATGGAAACCAGAAAAGCAATATAATGTACACAAGAATCTGTACCAGATTTTGTAACAATGCACTACTATATCACTATCCAAGTTAGAGTATAAGAACTGGTATTGTTTCAAGGCTACAAGATAGTTACAAACCTTCAAGAAATATGAGAGCCCATAAGAAAAACCTGAGACCATTGTTACAATGCTAAAGAGGGCTGACTTGGTTACCTCCAAATAATATTTAAAATTGTATTTAGGAGTTATAAAAGGTAAGACAATAAGTGTACTAGGTATGTTATGGTTTACACCCTCCTTTTCTCGAGTTGTATCACTATCCAAATAGGACCCTATTTGGTGAAATGACAATCTTAACCTACAAATTAGAGAAATCCGAATTAAAATTGTTATAACATTTTAATGAGGGTCAAATGGGATCACACAATCAATCAATCATGAAGCCGAGTTGATATTTTTTTTATATAACCTTCACTATTGATATATATTCACAAGAGAGGGTTATGATAGTGCCAGTAAAATGTCAATACCCTATATCATAATGAAGGTCGAATAGGCTGCAAAATTTCTTGTATTTTATGTTATGAATGTGCCCAATCTAGAAGGCCGTTAGGGCCAGTGTGACAATATTCCATTCCCAAAGATAATATTGTGTGTGCAATTAGATATTAAATTTTGTGCCAAATAGAAAAGAAGTTATTTTATTCTCTTAGCCTGTGGAAATTGAACCCAGGTGTTAGAACAATTACACTCACAAAAATTTCCAATTACACATGCAAATTACACACAAAGGAGACTAAATATGGAGCTGAACACTAATCTATATTGAATAAGTGTATAATAGCCAACCCTGTGAATTCATAGGATGAAAAAATAAATAATTACATGATATATTCGAATGCATAAGGATTCCATTCGAATTTGGTCAAAAGTAGGCTTACTAAATCTAAGCAAATCCCCCATAGGCGCATAAAGCAGTTTCCAAATCTGTCTAGGAGCTTATGAATTGGAAAAATAAATTAGGCAAGATAATAGATGATGGAAGGACAACTCATACATGATTTTATTAGGAGAAAAGAGTGGAGGATGATGAGGACAAAAAACAAGTTAACTTCACCTAGTCAAACTTTCCCAATTGCCTTAAAACTAAAAAAAAGCAAGAAATAAAGCAGAAAAAGCAGACATGCACTAGGAAGGCCAGGAATAAAGAAGATTTGATTCCAAGTGGTTTCCCAAGCACTCCATGACTCAAATTTAGCAAGTTTGGCCACTTTGGATGTGTGGAGGACAACTTGCATAAGGTGGAATATGGAAACTAGGCAAATAAGACAAAAATTGGATTAATTAATGTCTAAGGTAGCTAACTGTGGGTTGATTATTGTAACACCCCCCCTTAAGCCTGACTTATGAGTAAAATATCAGAAAATTATAGGGCCTAGCAACAAGGCTTAGTCACCCTTTACATACTGCATGTCCATTTAACCAAGGAAAGAGGCAAAAACCCAGAGGGAAAAATCTTCCCTTAAACATGGACAGTAAAACAAAATTTGAAAATATTGTCATCACTCATGCTTCATAGCATGATCAGCAATCCCCAGTAGTGATTTGAGATTATTGAATGTCTTCTCACAAAAAAATTTGGTGAAGATATCTGCTACTTGTTCTGAATATGAACAGAAGAGTAGGTGAATGGTGCCATCATGCACAAGTTGTCTGATGTCGTGCATATGGATCTCAATGTGTTTGGTTCTCTATCTCTGAACTGGATCATTTTAGATTTGAAGGGTACTCTGATTATCACAATAGATAGTAGTTAAGTATTCTAATTTGAAGCCACACTCACCAAGTAACCCCTGCAACCATAAACATTGAGTTGATGCATTTACAACTCCTCTGTACTCTGCTTCTGTAGATGAGAGTGCAATGGCACTCTGTTCCTTGCTTGAACAAATGATTGGTCCTTCAAAAATCATGAACACATATCTTGATGTTGAATTTCAATCTGTGTTGTTGCCTGCACAATCACTGTCAGTAAACCCAATCAAATCAAGATCAGATTTAGCTTTGTAGAAGATCCCATGAGTCCTTGTTCCCTGAACAAAGTTAAGGATCCTTTTGGCTGCTCTCCAATGGATATCATGAGGCTGATCCATGTATCTTGAAGCCACACTTACTGTATAAGAAATATCAGGTTGAGTATGTGTAAGATACAGCAAACATCCAATCAGTTGCCTATACAGTGTATTGTTTACCATAGGTGAAGAATCAGCTTCTTCAAGCTTAACTCCTGAAAGGAAGGGAGCCTTACTTGGATTGCAGTCCTTCATGTTGAATTTTTTTAGCAAATCCAAGGCATATTTGGACTGAATTACTTTGATTCCATGTTTGTTTTGAGCAATCTCGAGCCCCAACAATTGGCTCAATAAGCCCAAATCAGTCATTGAGAATGCATGGTTCATTGCATCCTTCAAAGAGGAAATTTCATCCTTTGAGCTTCCTGTAATGAGAAGGTCATAAAAATACAAGACAATAATCATTAGTGAACCATGAATCATCTTCAAATATACATTTGGATCTAACTTGCATCGAACAAAATTCAGTGATAGCAGAAAGCTATCAATCTTGGCATACCAAGCCCTAAGGGCTTGCTTAAGCCCATACAATGACTTCTTTAGCCTGCACACAAGAGATGGATTAGTAGTAAATGCTTGAGGCTGCTGCATGTAAATATATTCAGTAATATCTCCATTCAGGAAAGCACACTTCACATCCATGTGATGTACCTCCCACTGCTTCGAAGCTGCAATGGCTAAGGCTAGCCTGATGGAGTCCATATTTTCCACTGGTGCAAAGGTCTCATTGTAGTCTATGCCATGTACCTATGAGTAGCCATTGGATACCAATATGGAATTATATTTCAAAGGTGAACCATCAGCAGCAAATTTGGTTTTGTAAACCCACTTACACCAAACTAGCTTTCTCCCTGGGGGAAGATCAACCAGCTCCCAAGTGTTGTTCTTCTGGAGTGAGCTGAACTCTTCTTTCATGGATGTTTTCCATATTGGATAATGTGCTTCATATTCATATGTCTATGGGTCTGATTCAACCATCAGATAGCATTTATCTGCAAACAAAGGGTCTTTCACACACAGAGCACTCTCAAACTGAGATCTAGTCCTCCTAGGATCATTAGGATTTTCAGCTAGTTCTCCAGCTACATGAATGGTCTTTGCTGCCCATTTTGGTATTGTAGGACTGTTAGGATCTGCAATTAAATCATCATTATCAGACATATCAGAATCATCAACTTCAACTATCTCTTCACTTACATTTAATGGTTTTGGTGGTGAAGAGGATTCTCCAACTTCCACTGCTGCTAAAGGCTCTTCTTGGAACTGAACACTCCTTTCAATGAAGGATTTGTTTGTGCTCAAATTTATCAGCTTGTACCCTTTTGAATATTCAAAGTACCCAACAAATAGACACTCTTGGCTTTGGGGCTGCAAAGCCTTCCTCTTTTCTGTTGGAATTCTAGCCCAAGCCCTTGAGCCAAAAATTCTGAAACAGGTCACATCTGGCTTGTGCCCACTCCATGATTTGAAAGGAGTCATACCATCAAGCTATTTATGAGGCACCCTATTCTATATATAGGTTGCATAGTTTATATATTTGGCCCAAAACTTTGGTGGCAAAGTCTTATCCTCCATCATGCATGTTGCCATCTCTTTCAATGATCTGTTCTTCCTCTCAGCAACACCATTTTGCTGTGGTGTGTAAGGGATAGAATGCTGCATATGAACACCTACATCTGCACAATATTGAATGAACTCAAACTTGACATACTCACCACCATTGGCAGATCTGAGGACCTTGAGTTTCCTCCCAGACTGGTTTTCAACCAAAGCCTTAAAGACTTTGAAGAGGCCAAAAACTTCAGACATGTGTTTCAGGAAGTAAACCCAGCAATACCTGGAAACGACATCTATGAATGTCAATGCATATTTGGCCTGAATCATTGACATATGAGGAAATGGGCCAGCAACATCACTGTGGATCAACTCAAGAGGTACAGAGGTTCTCTCATGATTGGCTTTCTCAAATTTATGCTCTGGGTGTTTTCCTAAGATGCAAACTTGACAGACTCCTTTGGAAAACTTAATCTTTGGTAACCCTATGACCATTTCATTTTCACTAAGATAAAAAAGATACTTGTAATTAAGGTGGCCAAATATTTCATGCCAAATCTTGCTTGCCTCATTAGCATGAATCAGAAGAGCAGAGGGCTTTGAGTAGGGTAGGAAGTGTGAGAACATGTATACCTTTGAAGTGTGATTTGCAACTCCTTTTGCAATGAATTTACCACTTGAGATCTCTGTGATCTCAACTTCATTAGGGGAGAATATGACCTTCTTTGGAGACCCTATGTGGTTCATTTGATACACTGATAAGAGGTTAGAGGAAAGACCTGGAACATACAATATATTGCTGAACTTACCATGGTCAAGATCAATCCTCCCTTTGCCTAAAATTTCAGTGAGAGAGTCATCTCCCAGTACAATTGGTGGACCTTTCAACATGTCAAGTGAGGTGAATGCCTCCTTGGTTGAAACCATATGTCTTGAAGCTCTAGAATCAATGATGAAACTAGGTGAGCTTGATGTGCCAGCAACCAATGCATGAACTCTCTCTCTATCTTTTGAATTTGATCCTCCTTCCCTCTTCTTTGAGCTGTTAGGAAGGGAGAATCCATTCTTATTCAGGAGTTGTTTCAGTATGTCAATTTGCTTCTTCATGCAGGAGCTTTCAGAATGATTTCCCTTACTACAGTATGCGCACTTGCTCATTTCTCCTTTGTTCTTCTTCTTTTGGGGGTTCTTCTTGGAACCTCGGGGCTCCTCTGGAGACTTGTTCTTGTCTCTCTTTTGCTCAGGTGGATTCTTAGCTTTCTTCTTGATTTTTGAATCCACCCTCGAATCTCCAGCAACCAGAGCTTGGTCTTTGGAAGGTTTGATGGTGCCCATCATCACCAATTTATCTTGTTCTTGTGTGAGAGATTCCATGAAATCTGCAAGGCTAGGCATTTTCCAGGCTTGAGCTGTCAACTTTGTGGCATGGAAGGTCGAGACAAACACTAAATAGTTAGGGCCAAGCTTTGAGATTATGGCCAAAACTAGTTTCTCCTCCTTTTCGATCCCACACTGTTTTAGCTGCAAAACAAGGGATTTGAACTTGGAAAAATAGAGTTGTAGGGATTCAAAGCTATTGGGACTCAGGGAGATCAATTCATTTTCAATTTGATGTCACCTCATCTCATCCGTATTACTAAAAATCTCAACAAGCTTCTCCCATACTTCATTTGGTGATGTCAATCCATTAAGATGGAAAAGGAGGTCTCTGGATATGCTCAGACATAGGAGACCATAGGCCTCATCCCTCCTGTTGTGCCATTTAAATTTCTCTGCAGCTGCATTGGGCTCTGCTTCTGTTGCCATAGTCACTTTGTAGAGGCCTTTCACTCTCAACAGTATCTCCATCTCTTCTTTCCATTCAAAGAAGTTAAATGGAGTCAAGATGATCTTCTGAGATTGATCCATAGCTCAGAAATTGTCCCTTCAGTCAGCAGAATGCTCCCAGTCAATGATGTCAAACCTGAATAACAAATTGGAAGGAGATAAATTGTTCTACAAAGGATCTGATACCATGTGGAAATTGAACCCAGGTGTTAGAACAATTACACTCACAAAAATTGCCAATTACACATGCAAATTACACACAAAGGAGATTGAATATGGAGCTGAACACTAATCTATATTGATTAAGTGTACAATATCCAACCCTGTGAAGTCAAAGGCTGCCACAATAAATAATTACATGAGATATTTGAATGCATAAGGATGACATTCAAATTTGGTCAAAAGAAGGCTTACTAAATATAAGCAAATCCCTCATAGGTGCATAAAGCAGTTTCCAAATCTATCTAGGAGCTCACGAATTGGAAAAATCAATTAGGCAAGATAATAGATGATGGAAGGACAACTCATACATTCTTTTCATAGGATAAAAGAGTGGAGGATGATGAGGACAAAAAACAAGTTAACTTCACCTAGTCAAACTTTCCCAATTGCCTTAAAACTCAAAAAAAGAAAACAATAAAGCAGAAAAAGAAGACATGCACTAGGAAGGCCAGGAATAAAGCATATTTGATTCCAAGTGCCTTCCCAAGTGATCCATGACTCAAATTTAGCAAGTTTGATCACTTTGGATGTGTAGAGGACAACTTTCATAAGGTGGAATATGGAAACTAGGCAAATAAGACAAAAAATGGATTAATTAATGTCTAAGGTAGCTAACTATGGGTTGATTATTCTAACATAGCCTAATTGAATGTTGCTTCATAAATCCCTTACAACATCCCTTGTTTCAAATACTTATGAATCTACTTCCTAACAAAAGAAGTGATAACTCAATTTGAGCTTCTTACACTAGTTTCCAACAAGAAAAAGATCCTCTCATTTTGACTTTACATTAGAAATTTATAGCTTCTACAATTGACATTTTTATACCAAATAGATTTAAAACCTGTTTGGCCTCTGGAAAGTAGGGAAGAATTCATGTAGAATTTTGCCTAAGTATGGGGAAGAAAATAAAGGAGAAAAGGAATGAGCTACAACAGAGGGAGCACTAAGGAAAAGGGAAGGATTTGTGGCAGAAGAAGGAAAGAGAAGAAAAAGACAAAGAGAAGATGTAGGATGAGGAAGCTGCACTAGATGAGTAAGCCACGATAGAAAGACAGAATGAGATACCAGATTACATGGTAGAATATCAGCAGAAGCAGGCGTGTAAATAGTGTCGCGGCCGAAAAATGATTGTAAGGAATTAAACTGAGAAAGAAATAGTCCTTAATGATCATGGTTATGATATCAGTTGAGAGCTGGTGGAAACCAGATGTGGGAATGCATATTTTTAGTTCAAGATGATATTTCCTTTTGTTATGTGTTACTAGAATAGGAAATACATCCTATCGGCTGAATATAGTAAGTCGCCTAAGATAGCGACTGAAGAGGAGTCTATAATGAGTCTGTTAGAGTCTATATCGAATCAGTCTTGAGTCTGTAACAAGCATGTATGAGATCTGTATCGATTCTATAATGGGTATATAAAAGAAGGAACCAAAGATGTAGACAGGTTAGTCGATTTTAGTTGATTAGCTGATACAACATTTTGGAGTAATCTCTAGACTCTTGTAAAATACACTCGAGCTAGACTTAAGATAGGAAGTTTTGGTTAATGACTCTAGATCACTGAGTGCATGAAAGTAGTGGTTATGCAGCTGAGTGCACATACAAGTAGAGAAAGTTGAGTTAATCTAGGATGTGTATGGACCACTAGTAGGAGTAGAGTAGAAATAGAAAGAGATAATATCAGAGAGCATGAGAGGGAAGAAAAGTCTGTAAAGATAGAAGAGAAGATATTGAATAGAGTCTACAAGTTTGTGTGCAAACAAAAGGTGTATCTATTTCCTCATGCTAGATGAAGAGAACATTGTGGTTTTTGCATGGATGGGTTTCCACGTTATATGTTGTGTATATGTGTGAATCTTTAAGTAGCTTAGTTATATGTGTGAATATTGTGTTCAATGACTGGGTTATTATTGTATTGCAACTGGATAAATGTAAAAATTTCACATTATATTAATGAATATGCTTATGTTTTTTGTTCACTGTTTGTTCACTTAAGTCACATAAAGAAGGATCGAATCATAGGTTGGTGATGAAATATTGTGCATACAAGTAACCCACCTTCCCGGTATTCGTTGGAAACATTGGCACAGAGCCAAGGTACTAAAACACCCTCTCACAAAAACTGGGAAGACGTGGTTATGATAGTTACCCATAAAAATGAGATAACTTGGGTGAGAATAAATCTTTGTGGCGGGTGCTATCGATTGAGCTCCACTCTGTTTGGCCGATATCTTGGGATTTATTATGCTAAGTGGAAGGAATTGAACCTGGGTCTAGGGAAAAAGTGAGGGAAGAAATCCAACAAATGGTTATGTTTTCGAGACCTTGAAGTGTTGTGCTCAGGGATATGTTGTGGAATCCCACGAAATCGGAAATCCAAGACTAGGTGGACTTTAAAGAGTTCGAGTTTGTATGAAAAGAAAGTGAAGGATCTCAATGGAACCAAACAGAGTGGTTGGGCCGGTACATTTATTCATACATTTACGAGATTTTCTTTTTTGAGTTTCCCATCATGTTGCATGAGTGTTTGTCTAAGTTGGAAACCCAACAAAGGAATTTTCAAGGAGGAGAACCAAGAGAGTGGAATCCTTACTTGATTGACTGACTGAAAAGAGCAAACAACCTTGTATCAAGGGCTGTGGATTTTTGGGTATATAGTATCCTAGAAGAATATATTAATGAGTTTGTTGTTGACACAATAACCTTATATAGTGAGGCAGAGTGAAAAAAAAATTCAAGGACCATGCAACAGATACCTGTCATCTTTAAAGACGTGGATAAAAATGCTTTTATAAGAAAAAGGAATTTTGTGAATGCAAGAATGAATAGAAAAGGGTGGCTATGTCTCAGTAGAACCCTAGAGTGAGATGTTCCTAAGAGATAGTGGAACTCAACTAGAGCCAGGATTTTTAAGAAGCGAAAGAAGATTCAAGTCCAACAAAAGAAGAAAACTTTGTTAGAATGAGGGAGTTGCAACAAAAATAGAGAAGAAGAAGGATACAAGTTTGTGTCATACTTAGATGAAGGATATTGTGATGAAGAAGAGGAATATCAACTGATCTTAAAAGGAGACAAAGAGTCAGAAGAGGTTACTAAAGATACTGAACAAGAATGTCCTTACAACTCACCTACAGTACCAGAGGTAAGATATCCAAACCTATCTCCAAGTAATTATGCAAATACAAGTACTATTAACACTATAAATAGCAGAAAAGAAAGTTCGACTAGTCCTAATTCTATTCTGACTGTACCAGCAACAAATACAAAGGTTGGAGCTGACATTAAGCTACCAATATTCAAAGGAAATGTGTTGGAAGACCTAGAGCAGCATTGGTTTCTTTGTGATGTTTCCTGGACTGTATGACAAATACAAGATGAGAATATCAAGAAATTGCAGATGATCGCAACTCTACGAGGTCGTGCGCTGGACTAGTATATGAAACTTTCCATAGTACCAACATGAGTACTCTCAAAAACACTCAACAAGATTCGCTTGGGTTCGATAGATGAATTCAATCAGTCGAATTCTGAATCACAGTGCATCACTGATATCAAAGAGATTAAGTAGCTACCAACAAAATCTGTTTGGGGCTTTAACCAAGGATTTAAGACATTAATGGCCAAAGTAAGTTTCCAAATTTCAAATGTGCAACATAAGGAATGGTTTATTGCTTCCTTGCTACCACATATTTGAACCCATTTGATGTAACATAAAATTGTGTCACATACATAGGATCTTGAAATAGAAATGAAATTAAAATCCTCGCCTATTGGAAACACTATCTCGGGAATGATGCAAATTCAGTCACAATTGGCAAATCTTGGGGTGTAGCTCCAGAACATTAAAAGAGGAAAGGAATTTCAGGAGGAACTATGGTGTACAAGATGTAGAAAAAATGAACACCATAAATATAATTTCCCAACACTCATGAACTATGTTGCAACAAGTGCACCAAACCCATTGAACCCCTTACTGTAGAATATGCTAGACTAGAGGTCACAAGTCTGAGGAATGTCTATACTTACAGAATATTGTAAGTGCACTCGCTATTCTATATTATAAATTTTGTGAGTCGATAGGTCATGATGAGAAATGCTACATATCCCTTCAGTTTCTGCAAGAAAAAACGATGGATACCTACTCAATGAAAAATGATGAGAAAATGCAAGATGAACGGACGCAACCTTAGTATCATCCTACACAGTATCAAACAAAAAAATCCTCAACTTCAATACCAGCATAATCAATATCCTAAAAAAAAACAATACCCTTTGCAAAGGGGGGTGGGAATTTTAGAGGTTGACGACAACAAACAGGAGGAGGATTTGGTCAAGGAAGAGGTCAAATTGTATGTTATAATTGTGGGCATCCAGGACATTTTTCACGAGACTGTTAAAGTACTACAACAAAATGTAAATATTGTAAAGTATTTGATTATATTATTGAACAACTTCTGAAGCTTTTTGTTAAATGGTAGGATAGAACTGTCACTAACCCCAACCAGGTGTAGAATCTGAATCCAAACCCCAATATGAATATTCAAATGATTTTTGTAGAACCCAGAAAACTACTCATTGTTGCAGTCACAAGAGGAGGTGCTGTGACGGGAGAAGACCAAAATACACAACAAGGACAACCGCAGGTGATACCTGAAGCATAAAATAAATCTCTACTAGATGTACAACAAGAGAAAGAAGTATTCTTGAAGGTGCAACAAGAATTTTTTGATACCAATCAACTGTCGATATCTGGACAAGTTAGAGCTATGCCTCAACAATTTGAAAAACTAATCATGAAGCGACCAATGAAAAAGGTTAGTAAGCTTAAAGAATTTTCAAAATTTGTTTAGCACTAATCCATGATAAATATGTTGTCGTGAAACTAACAATACTCATAGAAGAAACCACAAAAGGCTTGCGACTTGACAAAAGAGTTAATCAAATCGGGAGAAAACTGAAGACAGGCTGAGAACTGCGAATGACTGCGCAAATAGGAGATTATGAAATGGACTATATCATATTAGATTTAAGCACGGATGTCAATATATTAACTAGAAAGACATGGGAGAGAATGAATAGGTCATGACTGGACTAGTCTCCTATTTAGCTAAGGCTTGCAAAATAGTCAAAGGTTTTACCAATCGGTAGACTAACCCAAGTACATGTGGAAGTCTAAGGCTTAAAAAATTATGCCAACTTCGAATTTATTACCATTGTCGATGACACAAACCCATATCTTGCAATTCTAGGAATTGATTGGGCAATAGACAACCAAACTATTATAAAGTTCAAGAAAAGGATATTGTCTTTTGAAGATTCTTAAATAAGAGTGGTTGCGCCAATTGATCCATTTGAAGGATAGTGATATGTTGAACTTGTGCATAGCGAAGGGCAAGACAATTATATGGATCAGCTGTAGAACATCATGTCTACAAAGGATGACTATATTAACCTAATAGCTGATGGAAACCTGACTTGGTGGAGTGTAAGCTCGTGCACATCCGACTCAGGAAATGCTTTGGAAAATTGACAGAATAGGCGACATGAAGTCTCTATGCAAATATGTGCAAGAATCACAAGATCTTTCTGAAGGGTAGCAGCCGAAGCAAACACACTTCCTACATATGAAGGATTTCCTAACCTTGCATCTTTTTTGGTAGAATTTGAAGAAAAATCCATAGAATCACAACGATTGTCTACTTTGGATTATGTTCTGAAAGATATGCCCGCTAGATGGTGGGGTACACACAAGCAATCCATCTCCAAATGGACACAATGTAGGAGATTAATGGAGATCAGATTCAGAGAAGAGATCGATTATCCTGATCATAAACACACTAGACTCACAAATCCTAGGAAACATATTGAGCACTATCAAGGGATTTGGAAAGAATATTCACAACAAGAATGGGTTCATTGATTCATCCACACTTTGTAAATGGTACCTAGAAGTTGGCACACCTCAGGGGAGCTGCAGCGAGGAACCATTCAATGGGAAAGCTTAGCTGTAATATTTAACCAAACATTTGAATTTGTAAGTGGACACCCAATAGTGGATGTTGCGTTATAGGTAATAAAGGAGAAGATATTCGAAGAAATACCAGTTGTAGATACGAATTTCCATCAATGAAGGATGAATACACATAGCTGGATGTAGTGTTATAATCTTAGAGGAGAACCATATGAGTAATAAGGTATATGTACAGTAGAGGGAGTTGTTATAACTAATGAACAGTGTCTAAAACCACTCAAAATTAAGAAAGTAAATATTGGATCTGAGGAAAACCCGAAGTTTGCTAATATTGGAGATTACTAGGATGGCGAGACTATGGGAAAGATCATTGAATTATTACATGAATTTTAGGATCTGTTCCCCAAAAATTTCTTTGAAATGAAAGGCATAGTTGGAGACCTTGGTAAAATGAAGATACCCCTAAGGCCCGTTGTAAAACTGGTCAAATAGAGGCCATACAGATTAAACCCACACTACAAAGAGAACATTACAGCTAAACTTGATCGAATGCTAGAGGCAAGAGTAATAGAACCAATTGAAGAATTAGAATGGGTTATCCTGATCGTAATACAAGACAAGAAAAGCTCAGGAGAAGTCAGGATATGCATTGAACTTAGGAAATTAAATGATGCTTGATTGCATGATCCATTTCCAACTCCATTTACATATGAAGTATTAGAGAATGTTGGAGGACAAGAAATGTATTCATTTACAGATGGATTCTCGGGATACCATCAGGTCAAAATTGCAAAAGAAGATCGCTAAAATACTACCTTTGCAATGGAGTGGGGATGCTACCAGTACACGGTAATTCCCTTTGGACTCAAGAATGCGCCTACAATCTTTTCTAGAATTTTCATTGCTGCGTTTAAAGAGTTTATACATAAATTTCTTGAAGTCTACTTTGATGACTGGAAAGTCCTTTTACTTATAAAGGATCACATAGAAAGTCTTAGAGTGATGTTAGAACGATTCTGTCGGTACAAAATTTCCCTCAATTTGAGAAAATGTATTGTTTGTGCACCTCTTAGGGCTCTATTATGCCATGTGGTCTGTCAAGATGGGATTTTGGTTGACCCAGCTAAATTCGAAATCATCTTGTACTTACCACCACCTACCATAGTTAAACATTTAAGAGCAATGTTAATAAATACAATATATTACAAAAAGTTCATCAAAAGATATGCATAAGTGACTTACCCAATGGAGAAATTGTTGAAAACAAACACCAAGTTTCAATGGATAGATGAATGCCAGGTGATTCTAGATAAGCTGAAAAATAAAATGGCCACTGCACTGATACTTGTATTTCTAGATTGGAAATAAGAATTCCATGTTCTTGTTGATGCATCCTCTATTGCGCTTGGAGTGGTACTAATGAAACCAGGAGAGGGAGAGATCGATCACCCCATTGCTTTTGCTAGCAGGAAGTTATCAACTGCATAAAATAATTACACCACAACAGAGAGAGAAGGACTTGCGATGGTCTATGCCTTGCAAAGATTCAGACATTATTTGCTAGGGGTGACATTTTAAAATGTACACTGACCATTCTGCATTAAAATATTTGGTCAACAAGCCAGTGTTGGAAGAAAGATTTGTCGATAGCTTTTCCTCTTTCAATAATTTGACTTTGAAATAATTGTTAAACCGGTCCGATTAAACTTGGGACCAAACCACCTCTCCACAATAGAGAGTGGATACAAACCTACTAGTCTAAAAGATAATATGCTTGATGCACAAGTGTTTGCGATAACTACATTTGATAATCAATACGAAGATATCATATAGTTCCTAACTACAGGTTTTTCATCGACTGAGTTCACAACAACATAGAATAAACAATTAGTAATACGAGTTGCATATTTCCAGTTGATTGTTGACGACTTGTATAAACAGGGCCTGGATGAGATACTTCAATCTTGTGTTTTTTAACATGAGCACCCTATTATTTTGAGTGAAGCACATACTGGTATTGTAGGGGGACTCTACACAGGAAAGGAGACTATGTACAAGATATTACAGGAAGCGTTATGGTGTCCTACCATGCATGTAGACCCTCAAGATTACTGTTGGATTTGTGATGTCTGCCAAAGAATGGGAAAGCCATCCAAAAGAGATGAAATTCCATTAGTTCCACAACTCACGTTAAAGGATTTCGACAAATGGGTTGTTGACTTTGTGGGACCTATTAGTCCAGTAGGGAAGCGCACAGGATCTAGGTATATTATCACCATGGTGGATTACCTAACTTGATGGGCGAAATCTGCGTCTATTAAGGATTGTACTACTGCGACATCAATGAAGTTTTTAATTGAAAACGTTGTAACAAGGTTTCGCTGCCCAAATATATTGATTAGCAATCAAGTTACGCATTTTGTTAATCAATTGATTGAGGAACTAACTGATGAATTTAAAATACAGCATAGCAGAACAACTCCATATCACCCGCAAGCAAATGGAGTAGTCAAAGCATTTAACAAGATTCTAGAAAATGCTCTAACGAAAGTCTTCAATACAAGAAGGATGATTGGGACTAGAAATTTTTTGGAGTACTATGGGCATGCCACACAACATGTAAGAAGTTAACGGGCCAGAACACCGTTCAAGTTAGTATATGGACAAGAAGCTGTCATGCCTATCGAATATATTGTACCAAGTTTAAGAGTAGCAGCACTCACAGAAATGACAGATGTTGATGCTTTTGAAGAAAGGTTACTTCAGCTAATACACTTGGAAGATGAATGCTTCATTGAAAGGAAAAATGTATGGCACAATAAACACATTAAGAACAAGTAATTTTTAGTCGGAGGCCTTGTTATTATGTATGACAAAAAATGTTTCAATCACCTAAGAAAGATGAAGACACATTGGTTAGGTCCTTATGTGGTTATGGAAATCACTGATAGAGCAGCGGTGAAACTGGAAAAAATAGATGGCACCGAAGTCAAGGGGCTCATCAATGGAAGCCAATTGAAGCCTTATTTTGATAACTACGACTAGGTTGCACACCAAAAAAAATGATAACAAGGACGGCTAGTAGAAGAGAACAGAGTGACTTTCACACGAGGCACGGAGAGGGAAGTGTGTCACTAAAACCAATGGTGAGTTGGCACATTTATGAGGAAGAATTATTGAGGTGAAAAATATTAATCCCGTAGACAACGAGGAAATCAGAGCAGATATCAAGGGAATTTGAGGGTCACTTCCACCATTAGTATCATGATGTCACAGCAAAAAGGGGTGGCATAGTTGGCACCTCCACATAAGAAGTCGGACTAAGAACCCACATGATGGTTCGTTTTGTCATTATGCTACTAGATGATGGCGTGTGTGAGGATTTGATAGACTGATTGATGGAATGACCCTGCTACTGATGGCCGATTACCAGCTTGCGTCCTTTTAATACCACAACTAGAATAGTTTGCAATACACCTAGTGACGAAAAACTTGTAGAGAAGTATGACTAGTAAGTGTTACAGTGTTGCTAGCCCTGGGGGCCTTGTCGAGAAAACTGTAATGACTATTTTGAGTAAGTGCAATGTTGTTGGATATGTTCCACTAGAGGCTGGGAGCTTCTTCGATATTAATCCAACTTTATTCCTCCATGCAAAATAGGCTCCAACTATCTTGGTAAATATGCCAAAGCGAATACCTTCGGATACTGGTAAGAGAAATGTTGTCTTGAAGGAGCTGAGCATGACTGAAGAAGCAGTGGAAAGAATTCAAATACTAGAGGACATCCTACCAAATCCTCTAGAAAATACTGTGGAATTAATTCCCATAGTGCATAGTATCCATTGCTAAGATATGTCGGTCTAAACGAATGTTTGGACTGAGAGACGAAGCAACAAAGGCCAACGTCATCACCAACATCATTGTAAACCGTTGAATCCATGAGAGGTGATGGAAAGTCCAAAAACAAGTTGAACTGGCACACCATGATGGAGGGAGGTATTACATATTGAGGATGACATATCTCAGTAGCACTATAGAAAAGAGAGACAATAAAAAAATGCTGGACTGAGTGACTGATGCAAACTATGAGGCTTTCCTATATGTTGTATACTTAATCAAGGATAATGTCACAGAAGATTCTGAAGGGAGGACAGAAAAAATTGGGATGAGATGGAATTTGAAGCTAGAAATGCTAACAAGGAACATCAGTGTTACCGATAAGTCTATCCCGTATTTCCTACTCCGTTGAGTGGTAAAAACATCCAAGAAGAAGGAAATATGACAGTAGTACCAAAAGAATAAAGACTACAACAAGTTACAAACACAGAAGGAACATATAATCAAACAAAAAAGGAACTACAATCAGACACAGAAAGAAAATAATTCAGCCTATACACCAAAAGGTGCATGAGGTAGAGGCATCTATAGAAAGAGTCATGCTAGAAAATGTTAGTTCCAACCTGGTGGAACACACGTAGAAAATAGAAGAAGAAGTGTGTGTAGAGAAAGAGAAGTTGTTGAAAACCGTGGAGTATTTTCAGACCAAAGTCAACACAAGTCGGTCCATGGAGGAATAATTCACATGGCTTAGGAGGAGCCACAGGTGAGTGTTAGGGGTTTGTTGGGCATCAAGACAGTAGGGAAAAATTCATGTAGAATGATGCGTAAGTATGGAGAATAACATAAAGGAGAAGAGGAAGGAGCTACAACAGAGGAAGGAGAACCAAGGAAAATGGAAGGATGTTGCGACA
Organism: Pseudotsuga menziesii; assembly: GCA_001517045.1. Lineage (NCBI taxonomy): Eukaryota > Viridiplantae > Streptophyta > Pinopsida > Pinales > Pinaceae > Pseudotsuga > Pseudotsuga menziesii. The sequence continues at coordinate 19,794 of LPNX010626783.1, forward strand.
AAAGAAGGAAAGATAAGAATAAAACAAAGAGAAGGCGCGGGATGAGGAAGCTGCACCAGATAAGTAATCCATGACAAAAGGATAGAATGGGATACGAGATGACATGGAAAAATATCAATAGAATCAGGCATGTAAATAGTGTAACAACTGGAAAATGACAGCAAGGCATAACTCTAGAAAGCAGCAGCCCTTAAAGATCGTGGGTACAAGCTCGGTTGAGAGATGACGAAAACCACACGCGTGAAGGAATCTTTTTAAGTCAAGCCAATAGTTCCTTTTTTATGTGTTACCATAATAGGAAAGACATCCTATCGGCCAAAGATAGTAAGTCGACTGGGATAGCGATTGAAGAGGAGCCTGTAATGAGTCTATTAGAGTCTATATTGAGTTAGTATTGAGTTTGTAACAAGTATATATGGGATATGTATTGATTTTTGAATGGGTCTATAAAAGAAGGAACCCAAGTTGTAGACGGGTTAGCCGGTTTTAGCTAATTAGCTAATACAACATTTTGGAGTAATCTGTAGACTCTTCGAAAATATGTTGGAGCTAGAATTAAGACAGGAAGTTTTGGTTAATGACTCTAGATCACTGAGTGCATTAGACTAGTGGGTCTGTAGTTGAGTGCGCATACAAGTGGAGAAGGTTGAGTCGATCCAGGCTGTGTGTGGATCGCTATTAGGAGTAGAGTAGAAAGAGAAAGAGAGAAGATTAGAGAGCATGAGAGGGAGGAAAAGTTTATAAAGATAGAAGAAAATATATTGAACAGAGTTTTCATCTTTGTGCACAGACAAATGGTGTATCTATTTCCTCATTCCATATGAAGAGCACCTTGTGGTTTTTGCCTAGATGGGTTTCCATGTTATGTGTTGTGTATATGTGTGAATGTTGGAGTAGCTTAGTTATATGCATGAATGTTGTGTTGAATGACTGGTTGATTATTGTGTTGTAACTAGATAAATGTATGACTACCACATTATATTAATGAATATGCTTATGTTGTCTATTCACTATTTTTTCACTTAAGTCGCATAAATAAGGGTCAGATCATAGCTTTCTATTGAAATACCGTGTATAGAAGTAACCCACCTTCCTGATCTTCGTTGGAAACCTTGGCGCATAGAAAAGGTACTAAAATACCCTCCCATACAAACTACGGAAACGTGGTTCTGGTAGTTACCCATAAAACTGAGATATCTCGGGTGAGACGACATTTGTGTCATAGGTGCTGCCGGTTGAGCTCCACTCCGTCGGGACAATATATTGGGATTTTTTGTGCTGAGGAAAAGGGACTGGACCTGGGTCTAGGGATAGAGAGAGGGAAGAAATCCAAAAAAACCCGCTCTTATAGCTCCTTCAATGTCCCTGTAACCAAAATGGACACTACCACAACTACAAATATTGATAATAACAAAACTAAAGAAGAAAAATAAAAGTGTCAGGGATAGTTGCACCTAAGATGGGATGCACCTCCAATTCCTAAAATATTGATGAAAAGATGGAGGGAGAAATATCCAAAATGGTACTCCACTGATTAACAACATCAATTCATGATAGAATTATATCATGA
>LPNX010626783.1:21651-33089 GCA_001517045.1 Pseudotsuga menziesii
GTTGGTATCAGGCGCTAAGTGTTGTTTATTTCTTGGTTACAAGCCTTCACTTTTGGTTTTATAATGAATTCATTTATATAAATTAAAATTATGTAGCTAGAAATGTATTTATAATGCAAGGGAAATGAACTATGGATTTATATTGTTTATGTGGGATTTATTGAGCACAAATCCAAAGAATGTTTGAACTAAGGATGCTTGCTTCTATTTTTGCAGTTATGATATACTAGGTCTCGAAGGACTTACTCAATATTTAGGCATATTTATTGGAAAAGATGGCATCCCTAACTATAAATTTTTGGACCTACCAATCAATTCTATGTTGAAGATGAATGTAAATCCTGAGGTATGAAGATGCATTTCCAAAATGTTGAACAAGCAGTGGGATACTCTGTAATACTCCAAAAAATTGTAAAAATTTAAAAAATTTCATGTAACATAAAATGTATGTAGTCGTCACTGCCTAGGAACAAATAAATGGTAAAGGTTACTTTAAATAGTATTAACTAGAACTCAACATTTTGTAAATCTCTAGTTCTGTATATTTATTAGTTTGTCTTCATAATTCCATGTTAAGGATTTGATTTAGCAGGTTGTGACTTGGAATAATAGGAAATGAAACCTATGTCTAAATCTTAATACGTAGTATGTTTTTACTGTCTTACGACAAGTAGGAAATAACTTCAGTTGAGATCGAGGCTTACTTAGCTTATAGCTAATGCAGTGAAGTGATGCTTGTTTTATAGGTCCTTTACAGGTAAGAATTTTTTTACCTTTTTTCCTAGATCGAGATTATCATCCCAACTAGCATAAAATAAAATGTTAGTTAAATTATTTGTTTTACACCTTGAGCAGTAAAAGAGGTATCATTGATCCTATTTTTTTATGATCTTCATAGTTGATAGTGATAACAGTAATTTTAATAAATTGAACTTAGCTCACTTACTCTTCCAACTAGCTACTGTTAAAACTTGTTCGTTAAACTTCCATCTTTCTATTCTCAATTTAAAACTTGTATGTAATTCTAGTAAAATGCATCTTGTGTAACAGATTTCTTTCTACAAAATAATGAGTTACAATAACCTAGAAGAGATGATCCAATTAAAGTCATAAAATACTTTGACGGATAACACATATGAAAACTAGTACTTAGTACATAGGATAGTTTATAATTATTCTAATACTTACCAAAATAGAGATGCCTTGATACAAATTTTTTTTCATTAAAACTATAGTGTTATTACTTTTTATTTTAAGGAAAGAAGAATTATTCTTCATAGAGGTCTATCCTATTATCATTTGTATAATGATTTCTCATCTCATAAGGGTATTATTGATAAACCATACACTAGTACCCATAATTTAATACCTAAACTAAAGTCCTAGCTAGGTATCTTCTATAGTTATGAGTATATACATATAAATGATTCCCTTCTCCATTTTGTATCTTCCTAAAACCGATTACAAAGCATTGTTTTTATGTGAAAAATAATGATTAGCATAAGTTTTCTTATACTATTTCGAAGGTTTTAGCTTATACTAAAGACCCTAGTTTAGCTACTACCTCCCATGTTATTTACTATGGATAAAACAAGCATAAAACCATAACAAAAGATAATGAAACCATGACATGAAATATAATATGGTATTAATTTATATACACTATTATGTGCAGGCTGCAACAAGGAGTTTCGAACTATATTACCAAACCCATCCTTTGCAAATAATTTTGGAGCTACGTGGTCGATGATCATTTGATAGGGTTTTGACCTTCGGATTTTTTTACCATATAAATTATTTAAAACCCTAATACCTCGCCTTTACCTATAGTTTACCTTGCTCCAGATGAGGGGCCACAAGCTCATGGCCACTCGGCCTGTTTGTCACTCCACTATGTAAACCTTCCTGCCAATAATCTTCTTCTTCTGCGTGTAGAGGTGTAATTGGATACTATCTCTGGTTTTGTTGACGAATCCCTCTTCTCGCCATTACCTATCTCTATAAAAAATATGTGCTTATCATTACCTTTCCTCTAGAATTGCTTTTATTCATTCCCTAGTGCATTGGTTAGATGAGGAGGTGAGCATGGCTCTTGGGTTGTTGTAGTGTGGTCTTGTTGGATGAGGTGTTAACTGTTCTCACTGCTCAACTCCTGGTGTTGCATTTGACCCTACTTTGTCGTGGCTTGGGAGTTCAATCTTGAACTCTACACGCTGTGTTTCTTCTTCTGACAGTACTTCGTGGAGCTCATTGTCTTGTAAATGGTGGCTAGGGTTTGAAATAATCGTATTTTTCACAACGAAGACATGGAAATAAACCCAGGTATGAATTCTTTAGATTTGTTCAAACTTGCATTGCTTAGGTTAATTATTTTCACTACTGACAGAGGGTTTAAATAATAATTGTGGTTCTTTCCTTTATACAGGCTCCCATCCGAAATATAAATCCTGAGTTGAAAGATGCTAAGCAAAGGGGGATTCACCACAACCTTTCTTCTGGTAATCCTCAGTTTCACTGAGGTTCTCCTGCAGTGGTGTATGATGTTTAAAATGAGTTGGTTCAGTTTCTTGGATTCTGGTTTGTTTGGCTCGGTCGTGGATACTCTGTAAAGTAACACAATTTTGGGAGGCCATGTGGTTGATACTTGATGTTTGGTTTAGTTTATTGAAGCCCTAGTGGCTATTTTTATAAATGGAGGCTTAGGGATTTCATAGCTGAGACTTGGATAAATCATTGCCTTCTCAATTGTAGATTTTGTTTTTAGTTATGTTGTTTCTAGATCAGGATTTTAAGCCATGACTCTGTGTTGTAAAAGGCCATAGGGCCATAACTGATATGATTCAGTTTTGGGGTTTAACTGTTACTTACAGCTTGGATAAGCTCGAAGCTTGTCGAATATATTTATGTTTTGATTATATATATATATATATTCTTTGATTTTAAAACGAAGAAGGCAGGCTTGTAATAATTTGGTTATTTTAATTATTTCTTGTTGCAATTAACCTATCAGAGGCTGTGGTTAAGTAAATTAATATTTATTTTGTTTTATATGTAAAATTGTATCTTAAGGGTTTTGACAGTAGGTTTTTAAATCATAACTTGGTTATTATTGTCAGTAATGGTTAAAAGAAATGAAATAATATCTCTGGCATCTTTATTATTTCCTGGTTGGAAAATATATTGATGTGTTTTAAATTACATGCTGTGTATAATTATTCAAACAATTTTTAATACTGTTCCTTGGGAAGGATGTATTAATTTCCCTATATTCTTTTACTTGGTGCTTATGGTTATATAAACACAACATGTAAGCTTTAATTCATTTTATGATTTAAATATTAACTCCTATGTTAGTGAAAGAGGTGGTAATGTTATTTGAAATTTAGAGTTTCTTGTAATTAGGTTTTACTTATAAAACCCTAATTTTTTTCTTAGTTTAAATGCATTGTTATTATTTGAATATCATGTTATTCTAATTTTTATGTTACTTAGATAAAATATCATGTTATTTACTATTTCCTACCTATTTAATTTATGCTCTTATAATGTCTGTAAATTATTATAGTGTTAATTATTATAATAAATAACCTGTCTACTATGTAATTAAGTACACAGATTAAGTATATTTATATCTTTAAAACTTTCCTAAAAATTCTAAATAAAAAGAAAAAGCATACAGCTGAATAACTCTTAGGAAAATTGTGGAAAGTAATAAATCACATTCACGTATAGTTTATTCATTTTCGTTATCTGAAGTTAATCTAGCCTACTATACTAGAGTACTACCTTTATAAAAGGTGTGGAAAAATACAGTTAGGTATTTTCTTTCTATCTATCAGTTAAACTATAAGTTCTAATCATTTACCCAAATCTATTTAATCCAGTAATTTTACAACTTTTAACAGTGAAAGTATTTCTTTTAACTAACCCTAGCAGCAACAGAACAGAAACATAACATTTCATTGCTTAACTCAAACTTTCCAGATAAAAATAAACAGTTTATATAGCTAGATAAATCAAGCAGAACCTGGAAATATAGCTGAGATGACAACAGCTTAAGGAACCTGTTCCTCCCAACCAACTCCTGGAGAAAAGATGGACTGCAATTCTCAGGACCCCCGAGCTTGTCTCTTGGTCCACCTGGTAGAAGTACTAGGTGAGAGATGTAGTTTATTAATTCTCTGCAACTCCACTGAGTGTTCCACAGTAAGTCAGTTTTACATGCAACAGTATAAACTTAGCTTAGAATAGTTGCACTAGTTCAGGTCTTCAGCACTTTTCCACTCAAAACATACTTCTTCTAATCCCCTCCATCGAATTTTCTTGTACACTTCATTCACTCAGAATATTCACAAGTCCAGAATGAGCAACCTCATATGTATTCAATGGGAAGTTTTATTAGCATGCCTATGTCTTTTGGGTCAGTTTTCACTTAATGAGCCACCTGCTCTTGTTCCACTTTCTTGGGGGACATGACCACAAAAATAGGGAAGTTTCCACCTGCAACAGCTAGAAGTAGTTTGAGGATGATGCCAAGTGTCAATCTGCTCTACACCCAGCCTTATCCACCAAGTGACCAATGAAACACTCATTTAACAACTTCCCTAAGCTGTTGTCTCATCTTTCATTTATTTATTAATAAAATATTTAGCAATTACATTCAATTATCCTTGACCCCACTTGGTCATTAATTACAAACGTTAAAATCAAATATAACATAATGTTTCTTAAAACATAAAATGTTCTGCAAATTGGGGCATGTGACATACTCAGAATTAATTCACACTTAATTTTGACGTGCTCGTTATTTACACGTTATTTAGCATTCCTTACAGTTTTGTTTCACATTTGCTTATGTTTTTAAAGCTTATTAGTTGACTATGTGTTATTAGCTCATGTAAGCTGCATAGCACCATCCAAGTTTTGTATGATTACTAAAAGAAAAGGTATCTCTTTTTTGGTCTCATGCTGTACATGAATTGGAAAAAATGTATTTTCAGATATTATTGGCAACAATGCTGATGGTAATAGTTCAACAGTTGAAAACAAAGTTGAGAAATTAGAGAAATTTTCAAGTTTAAATCTTGATAGTCCATTCAATGTTTATGGTTTCAGATCTTAAAATTTTCCATTAGAAGTGTTCTTTAATTTCGTCATGTTTGTGTGGAGTGCATATTAACTCATTAGGAAATTGTGACTGTTGTTGATTCGAAAGATGGCTAGGGTGTGGAAATATCTTGCTATAAAACTCATTTTTGTGCACCTATTATGGTATGGAGTGGGTATGGATGTGGTATGGTCCTTCCTTGTACGATGATGATAAAATGTACTGATGTGGTTTGAAATACTTATAAGTTATGGACTATATACCTTAGTGATACCTTGAGAGAGAATATAACATTTTGACAATGATTTTTACACCTTCATCTTCTTGACCCCTCTTGTTGACTCTTGATCTTATGTTGACCCACAATGTAGTCTGAGCTTGGAACCCCAATCCTTCAACACGGCTGAAAACACCAACATGAATGAAAACACCAGCTTCTCCCTCCTGCGCAGTGCTCCTCAAAGCACTTGAATACCCTATGCTCCTGTGATGATCCCATAATGCAGTCTGATCTTGGAACTCAAATGCTCCAACACAGTTGAAAAACCCCAATACAATGTTTTATGTTTCTTAATAATAAAACCCCCACGTGGTGCTCCTCCAACACTACTGAAAATCCTATGCCTTGGTGCTCCTTCAACACCGCTGAAACCCCTATACTCCCTCCCACATCACACTTCGAAAAACCTATGCCTTGGTGCTCCTCCAACACGTCTAAAAACCCCATGCCTTGGTGCTCCTCCAACACGGTCGAAAAACCTATGCCTTGGTGATACCTTGAGAGATAATATAACAGTTTGAGCACGAGTTTGACACCTTCGTCTTCTTGACCCCTCTAGTTGGTTCTTGATCTTATGTTGACCCACAATGTAGTATGAGCCTGGAACCCTAATGCTACAACATGGCTAAAAACCCCCAATATAATGTTTTGGGTTTATTTAATAATTAAACCTCCAATATGAATGAATGCGATACAGTATTGGTGTGTAAGCGACGCCCCCATGGTTGACTCTTGATCTTATGTTGACCCTTGATTGGTCCTTATTCCAACACTCCCCCACTAGCGTTGTGCTTGCACTACTTCTCCTCACCCCACTCATGCTTCTACTCCACCCCCTTTTATAATAAAATACCCAACATATTATAATTTTTTGAAACCCATAAAAAAACCTAGACCCTTAATATGACCCTAATATAATGTTTTTTTATAATTATCAAGCCCCCAGTATGAAAGGACGTGATATGGTATTGGTCCATCAGTAAAACCCTCGTGGTTTCATACTTGAGTGGTATAATATCTCAATTGCACTGTTTTAGTGTGCTAAGTTGTAAGAAATCCATGGGATTTGTATGGGCTACAAACGAAGATCTTGTTTGTGCACATTTTGTGTGTGAAATTTCATCATTACGTGGTATTTTATGGATTGTTGTTTCTGGGTTTGCTTCTCCAGTAATTCAGGTTTCCTTACAGCTCACTTTAAGCAAACCCAAACACTCATACAGTGAAATATAGATCTTATTCCACTTAAACCTGCTTAAACCACGGAGATTCCTTGCTCTATTGCTGTAGTAATTAGGGATTTATTACTTGTTGACTAGGTAACTGAATTTATTCTCTCTTAGTTATGTGCTTTATTCCTGTATTGAATTGTCTCTTAATAGACAAGATCTGATCTAAAAAAATATTGCTAAGTATAAGGAAGGTTTCAACCACGTTTCAAATCTCCTAGTGGGTTATATTATTTGTTTTCTTTGTACTTTGAGTTAGACGTGAGTTATATTTACTATTGATGTTATTTATTGTCTTTTTAATCTTTTCATCTGTAACTAGACAAGAGTGAGAAAAGATAAGTTCAAAGCATAATTTTCATCTCTTTCAACTTTTATAATCCTGAATGTGGACCTTTGGGAGTGTTAAAGTTGAAACAGATGAACACTATGTGTTCGGACTTGTGTGGAATGATATCTTTGTTGCACTATTTGGGTGTGCTAAGATGAGCATAAGGGAGGATACAACTCTCATAGTCAATTATTGTATTAGTTTTCTTTGTACTTTGAGTTATATTTACTACTTTTGTTGTTTATTGTCTTTGTATGATTTTCAACTTTAACACAGGGACCTTAGGGAGTGTTAAAGTTGAAAGAGACAAAAATTATGCTTTAAACTTATCTTATCTAGTTAAAACGATACTATATTGTTTCTAGTACTATTTTGTCATCAGTTGTCATGGTTTATGTCTGTTTGAGATGGTTTGCAGTTGCTTTGATGCCTATTTATGTATTTCAGCTGCAGTTGTAGTTTCCAAGCTAACTACTTTTTTATGGATTTCACTTCTCTTCCTTGTATAAGTTGTTTATTTTGTTCTACTTTCTATAACTAATGAATCTTATACAATGATGAAAAATATATATAAAACAATGTACCTTGAGAGAGAGAAAATATTATTGGTCTTGTTGGTCCTATAAAGGATTTGCATGTCCACCTTATATAGTTCACCTTGACCTTGTGGGTTTGTGGTTTGTTTTGTTGTGGACCCCTTGGTTGACTCATGATCCTTTATCTTACTTGGTCCATAGGTTATGTTTATTAATGTTTTGATACCCTATCTTAAGGAGTATCTAGATAATAAATTAAATTTTTAATTTAACATGAGAGACAAATCCAGTTCCTGGTCTGTTGTTCCAGCGTGACTGAGCTCTCTCCCTCTGCGTGATCTTTGTTGTTGCTACATGTGATCTCTTATTGCACCACCCACGTGACTAGGCTTTCCTTGTTACACCCTCCACATGGTTACTTTGCACCAGCATGACCGTGATTCTATTGGATTGCGAGTCCTTCCCCGACGTGATCGTGACATGTTTCTTAGGTGGACTGTGGGTTCTTCCACAGTGTAACCATGAGTCTATTTCTTGGTGGACTGTGGGTCCTTCACCAGCATGACCGTGATTTGTTTTCTTGGTGGACTATGGACCCTTCTCCAGCATGACCATGATCTATTTTATTGGGTGGAATGTGGGTCCTTCACCAGATTGACCATCATTTGTCTTCTTCAGTGGACTATGGGTCTTTCCCCATCATGACCATGATTTGTTTTCTTGGTGGACTATGGACCCTTCTCCAGCATGACCATGATCTATTTTATTGGGTGGAATGTGGGTCCTTCACCAACATGACCTTGATCTATTTCTTGGTGGACTATGGGTCCTTCACCAACATTACAGTGATCTATTTTCTTGAGTGGAATGTGGGTCCTTCCTGAGCGTGACCGTGATTTGTTTTCTTGGTGGACTATGTGTCCTTCTCCATCATGACCATGATATGTTTTCTCGGGTGGAATGTGGGTCCTTCCCTAGCATGACCATGAGCCCGTTTTCTTGTGTGTACTATGGGGTCTTCCCTATCATGATAGTGAGTTTCACTTTATGGGTGGAATGTGTTTTTTCAAGCATGATTGTCCAAAGTATGCCTGGGTGTCTCTGCAGTATGTCACTATATCCTTACCCAGAATGACTATGTGTCCTTTGTCAGCATGAATGTGCTGGGTATGAGTGTGTTTGTTGGCTAAGAAGACTGGGTCAATATGTGGTCAGTATCCTTCTGCTTTAACCCTCTCTGGATCTCTCTCAAGGTATGTAATTTTTTTTGTCTAGATTGACTTGTCCCTTCAGTGACAAGATCAAATCTAAAAAATATGAGTATATGGTTGATTCAAATATTGGTTATGATTATTTATTGTTGATATCTACTGTACATTATTTTATCATGTTGTTTCTATACATGGAATTTGATGATTCTCGAGGACCAACATTAACGCAGTCAATAATGGAGCGATAACTTGAAAGAGATGAAATTATGTTTGTTTATTATAGTTCAAATTTTATTAGAGTAGTACTGTTCTTAATCTGATTTTATATGTTCATGCATTAACATTTACTACTTAAATTAAAAAACGTCTCTAACCCTTAAAATTCAACATCAAGTACTTTGGAGACATGTACATGGCATATTCCATGGTTCGTTTTTACAGTTTTCTTATTTGGATTTCCTTTTTATCCTTGTTTGGTTTTATTGAAAAGTATTGGTTTTCTTGAAAAGTATAAGAAAATTAATTTATAATTTCCTCTCTGCCTTTAATGAAACATATAATTCTCATGTCCTTAATCTAAGAATTATTGTTATTTTTCCTTTTATGTCAGATATTACTTGTTTACCGTATGGCACTTATGTAGGTTTTGAGTTGTAGTTACCAGAAAAAAATAGTAGGATATGGATGAGAATACATATTCTAGTTTTAGATTTATTTTTGGATATGATACATCTGGATATGGCCTGGAGGTGTAATTATTAGTCAGGAAGAAAGTTGGTTGTTGCATATGCACGTTATTCAAGATATTGTCTCATCATGCAAGCAGAATTTCAAGGGACCTGTTCACTATCCATGGACATATCTTCCACAATATCCGAGGTATGTGTTCTCCAAACTCTGTTGAATAAAGAAGTGAATTAAAGATGAGGCTTGGATTGTTGAGAATCCATTTTTTTAAGACTGTCACTGTAATATTGTTTCATGTGGATGGTCAGAGAGATAATATTGCAACCAAATATGTTTGTGGAGTTTAGATGTCTTATTGAATGTCTTTATTTCTATTATATTGCAGATAACAAATCTCTTAATTCCTTTTCTTATATTGTGATATTTAGCAGGGCAATTGGTTTCATTATTTGCTCAATTGAAGGACCAACAATAGATTTCAGAAATCCCATCAATCCCATTGAAGAGTAGAAGGTTGCAACTAAGTACTATAACCCAAAGGTAATATTCCTACAGTCTTTAGACTATATCCTATTTATGGCGATTTTATTTTGGAAGTAATAGAAAAACTCGACTTAATTAATTTCATTTCTCAGTCAAAGTATTACGGTTCATTAGTTGATAATATAATAAGAAATATTGTAATTTTTTTTGTTATCAATTTTGAAGGTTTTAATGTGGAATTCCTATTGTTATCAGTAGAATCTTCACATAGTCTATTGTATTTAGATTGTCCTATTTGTGATGATTGATGAAGGATATATATTTTAGAATTAACATGCATTCTTTTGATATAAAATAAACATCTTAGATTTGTTTGATTATGTTTTTGTCCCAAAGTTTTCAAGGAATTTTCTAATATATGTAAACTGGGACATTGATTCAAATTGGACAAACCAAAATCCTTGCAAGTCCTTGTCCTCATATGACAAGGCTAGTAATTCTAGAAAATATAATTTAGAGACTCCATATCTGATGTATTAAAGACTAATATGATCATCTTGGATTGCAGATTCATGCAGTTGCATTTTCTTTGCCACTATTTGTTAAGAAGGCATTGTGGTCCCTTTTTGTTCCTGAGTCTCAGGCCAGAGGATCCCAAGCATCAGAAGGCTTCACAATTTCACAGTGGACACGGATCTCTAGGTGCCCATCGATGTTGTCTGAAGCTTGCTTTCGTGATGTTTTGATTAGATTTTTGGGAGCTATTTTATTTGTTTGTCATCAGGATTCTTGTGGATTGATGTACAAACCATATTTTATGCTCAACTTCATTGTGCGTCATTCACAGGATGAATAAAAGGCTACTCGCTAATCATGAGAGTATGAATATTGATTGTTTTCATGTGCAAAGTATTGTCTTGTTTTCTAGTATGAATATTTAGGAATCTCATTTATAAACTTCTCTATCTCAAGGAGTTTTTGTGTGGTTGATAGTTGCTGAAGGGAGTTGTAATTGGTTATCATGCATTGCTAATGTATATAATTATATATGGGGCATTGCAGAAGTGGGTCTTGGGATCCTGATATACTTTGTTGTTAGTGTTTGGATATTTTTAATTTTGATCTATAAAATCATAGATGAGGCATTGCAGAAGTGGGTTTTTGGGCATGTTAAACTCTACTCAAAGAGATGAGATGTTTTTGTATTTTTAGAATGTGAACCTTACGGATCAAATGTAATTTAGTCACGTTCTCATTATGCATTGACTTGGGAGGTCCGCGCTGGCCACTTGCGAATTTTTTATCATCATTGTCTATCCATCTATGATATGCATGCTTTGATCGACTTGTTTTGTATATTTTTCTTGGTCGAAGAAGAGATTCTTCCTAAAGAAACTCATTATTCTACCTAGCTAGTTTCACAGATATAGAGATGATCAACCACTCTCTAGGTAATAATAAGTCAACTAAGACATGATGTGGAACTTTTAGATGGTCCCATTACCCTTGAAATCCTAAGATTACTTTCAGGTTTCTTCTACCCCGTCAAATTGGCATGAGAATGCCAAAATTTA
>LPNX010626798.1:0-63160 GCA_001517045.1 Pseudotsuga menziesii
ATGATGATGACTGAAGGTATAGTCTTAGGACATCACATTTCTGCATCTGGTATAAAAGTTGATCCTGCTAAAATTCAAATAATTGAAAATTTATCTGAACTAGCAACTCAAACAGATGTAAGAAGCTTTCTAGGATATGCAGGCTATTATCGTAGGTTTATTGCAAATTTCAGTAAGATAGCTTTGCCATTGTTCAAATTGCTTTCTAAGGATGTGAATTTTAATTGGGATTCTGATTGTCAATCTGCATTTCAGACACTAAAGGAGAAACTCTCAACTGCACCCATTTTAAGGGGACCAAATTGGGCATTACCTTTTCATATTTCTACCGATGCCTTTGCTACTGCCATAGGGGCTTCATTAGGCCAGAAAGAACATACTTTGACTTATGCAATCTACTTTATAAGTAAAAATCTGACCCCTGCAGAGTTAAACTATACAGTCACTGAAAAGGAAATGCTGGCCGTGGTTCATGCTGTAAATAAGTTTCGTCATTACATAACTGGTTATGAGATTTTTGTCCATACAGATCATTCAGCCTTACGGTACTTAATGAACAAGTCTATCACTAATGGTCGAATTACTAGATGGTTATTATTAATGCAGGAATTCAACATCACTGTTCTAGATCGACCTGGACGAGAAAATCAAGTGGCAGACTTCCTGTCTCGGTTACATAATACTGGTGAGATTGTTCCTGTTTCTGATAGTTTTCCTGATGAAAACCTCTTTGCAATTTCTGTTATCACCCCATGGTATGCTGACATTTCCAATTACTTATCATCAGGCCAATTACCACCATCTATGACCTCTAAAGAAAAGAAAAAGATAATTAAATAGAGTGCTAGGCATATATGGGTTAATGGTGATCTATTTTATACAGGATATGATCTAATTATAAGACGATGTGTACGACAGGATGAAATCTTAGATATTTTAAAAGCATGTCATGACGAACCGTGTGGTGGTCATTTTGCAGATAAAAGGACAGCATACAAGATACTCAATCTGGGGTATTATTGGCCTACTATCTTCAAATATGCTAAGAGGTATGTCAGAAGTTGTGATACTTGCCAACGGATGGGACAGCCAGTCCGGTCTGATGAAATGCCACTCCATCCTCAAATCCTCATTGAACCATTTGAAAAGTGGGCCCTTGACTTCATTGGTCCAATTAATCCACCATCACAAGGGAAGAAGTACATTCTGGTCTGTACGGATTATGTTACTAAGTGGGTAGAGGCCAAGCCTTTACCAAGAGCCACAGAGCAGACTATGGTAAACTTTCTCTTTGAGGAGATCTTTGTTAGATTTGGGGTGCCTAGGGAAATTGTAACTGATCAAGGTGCCCAATTTACTTCCAAATTAGTGTAAGAGATAGCAGAAAAATACAAAATCAAGCACAGAAAGTCCACACCTTACCATCCACAAGCCAATGGCCAAGTGGAATCTACAAACAAAACCCTAGAAGGCATCATCACCAAAACTGTTTAGATGCATAGGAAAGATTGGTCAGCAAAGCTTACTGAAGCTTTATGGGCATACAGAATCACTTGGAAAAATAGTACTGGTTTTTCTCCTTACCATCTTGTCTACGGTAAGCAAGTCCTTCTCCCTATAGAGTTTCAAATTCCTACATTCAAGTTGGCAGCAAATTTGGGCATGGATCTTTCTGAGGCTCAGAAAGAAAGATTACTTCAGTTGAACCAGTTAGATGAGATCAGACAGGCTGCCCTAGAACATAATATTCTGATCCAACAGTAGCGATCTCAATGGCATGACAAATTTATCAAGAAGAAGCAATTTCATGTCGGTGACTGGGAATTACTATTTGACTCAAAATTTAAAGATTTCAAAGCCAAATTCACTACTCATTGGCTTGGTCCATATGAGATTGTTGATGTCTATGACAATGGGTCAGTCAAACTTCAAACCATAGATGATGAAGTATGTCAATTTGTGGTCAATGCCCACCGGCTCAAGCTGTACAATAAACCTATCAATAGGGCAGATTTTATACAACAACTCTCACAGCAAAAGGAAATACAAGTGCTGGATAAACACATTAGTGTTTTTCCTTCACCTACTCCTTAGCTGCTACGATACAGCTAGCAAATAAAACAAAAAGAGAAAAAGAAAACAAAAATTAAAAAATAAAAATACAAAAACAATAAAAACAAGAAAAAAAGGAAGTTTAGTTGTGAAAACCAGTTGGCTGGCACAATATAAACTTGAATTTTCTATGGAAAACCAGGCTTTCCTGGCCATTGCAAATTCACATAAAAATCTTTTTCCAATTTCCTGTTTCGTTTTACAAATAATGAAGATCTTGTTTGACTTGAGGACAAGTCAAAAGTTAGGCCTGTGAGGGGGATCAACATGTTCATGCTTCTTTAGAACCCTCCAAGTCTTTTTCATATGCAGAGGATTGTGATTTTTCATCAGCAGAAGGGACCTGATTACCAGCAATACAGGAGATTTTTAAAGGCAGAGGGCCCTGACTTGTGGTAAGGCAGAAGAGATCTACAAAGAGACCTGACTTTCAGTGAAGCTGAAGGAATTTGAGATAGCAGCAGACAGAAGACATCAGAGGACAATCAGAATACAAACCAACTTCAAACAAGCAGCAAGCTCATCATTCAGGAACATCAAGCAAGTCTGTAAGAATTTATAGTTTTATGTTTAAAAGTTTCAGAATTCTTTTTGTTCTTAAGTGATGACATTTTACCAATTATTGCAAGCTTGACTGCCTATCATTACCATTATTCTGATAAGTCTCTACCAGCTCCTTATTTACCTTTCATTAGTCTCTGCCAGTACCTCACTTAGTCTCTTTCAGCACTTCATTTTTCATCTCTGCCAACACTTCATTTTCCACCTTAGGGGTCAGGATGGTTGTCAGGATCAAACCCAAGGGAAATTTCAAATGGCCAACATCTATACTGGACTCTACAGGATATATACTACATTTTACAGGACATACATTGCATTCTACAGGAAGTATATTGCATACTACAGGCAGAATTTCAATTGAGTTGAAGATAAACAAGGTCTCTTTCTTAGCAAAAGTGAAACATTTACATAAAAGAATTTTAAAAGTCTCCTTTGTATATGTATATAATACATCATGCATTGGTTAATTTAAAAGAAAAAACAGGGCAAAAATACATCTTCAGCACAGTTTTTTTTTTATGAAAGAAAAAAAAAGGTTTATTTTGAGAGAAAAGAAAGCTTCTTTTATACAGCCTGTTTATTAAACATTGGGTATATGACAAACTGAAGTATATATTGCTAATTTATATACTAAACATTGGGCATATAAAGAGATTGATATGTTTATTAAAACCTTACTTTTATTTTCTGTCCTAAGTAAATAAACAAATGGAAATGCCATATCATGAAATGATGGAAAGAAAACGTGGAAGGATGCCCACTACAGCACATAAATGAAATCGATTTCTACATTATATACCATGGCTTGGTCATTCTCTTAGAGGCTGAGTCTAATTTTTGCTTCTGCACATGAAATCGATTGCTGTATGAAGGAAATTGACAGTGAGAAAGGCTGTGAGCTACAGGAAGTTTGAAAACATTATTTGCTGGAAACAATCGACAGTAAGAAGGAATTTGTGAGTTGCAGAAAATGTGAATGCATTATTTACAGAGGAAATCGCATGGAAGAGAGAGACAGTCAGCAAGAAGGACGCTGGAATACTCCCAAACTCTGTCCAAATTATGCAAGAGGAAGTAAAAACAGTGACATTGAAAAAAAGGTAAGATTTAAAACCCTTTCCTTGTTGAATACTCTGTCCAAATCAAAAGAAATTTCACCAATTACAGAGTATTATTGAGGAAATAGAATTACAAAGGCAGAGTTAGAGGTTGAAGGGTTCCTGTTTTCAACTTAAAATTTAAAATGTCAGCTAGAGTGGAGCCAGCAACATTTAATTCCAATGATATTCATGAAAGTTGCCTTGAGATTTTTGCAAATAAATAGTGGATCAATTTCTTTGAGAAATTTAATGGGCACAATGAGCAGGCTAGCTTACCTTTTGCTGAGACCTTCGATGGAGAAAGAGTTAGAGTAGGGAATTTACAATTTAGACTGTCAGAAGACATTCTAGCTCAAGTCACTGGTCTGCCACAGCAGCGGGAAAGGTTCTTTAAAACCAAACAGTTTAAAGAGAAGGTATGGATGCCATTTTTATGCAGGTCTAGGGCAAGATCAGTCAATTGGAAAAAAGGGATACCAAGAAGCTGGCTGGTTCATCCCTGGGATGAGGTAGTTTACATCATTCAAAAATTTATTACATGTGAAGGCAGATTTAGCATTGTTTACCTGTATCACATCAAGCTGCTACAACATCTAAAGGGTGAATGTGAAATCAATATGTCTTACTTCTTGCTTTAGAGTCTCACTAAGATGGCTAAGGCCATCCAAAGGCGTCCAAAAGATAAGGTAACAAGTCTTTTCTACTGTGGTCTTATTAAAATCATTATCCAGCATGAATTACAAAGAACACAATTTGACATGGTCAGGGTTTCTAGTTCATAATCAATTTGAAGAGCAGAAAGAGTTACTTGAAGAAGGCTCAAAGGAAGATGAATTGTTGATGATGACATACCCTGAGGCAACAAGCTCAAAACTGCCAAAGGGGAAGAAGAAAAAGAAGGAAGTACTGCTGATTACTGATGATGAGGACAGCTCTGAGGTAGCAAGTTCAAAACAGCCTCAAAGAAGGATACAAACTAGAAGTGTGAAGAAGAAAGAAAAACAGTATCAAAAACAAGATCAGATCTTCACCACCTATCAGAGAAAGTCAAGAAAATACAAGCAGGTTCAGAGCCAATCAGCATTAGAGGATGAGGAACATGTACAGACCTTGGGGAGTCCAAGAGAAGATCTAGCAGCTGAAACAGGACAGGATATTCTAGATCCTGATGAGGTGATCAGGCAAACCAAGAAGATCAACCTCTTCTTAGACCAGCAGGAAAAAGAAAAAGGAAAGCAGTTAAAACAGGAATTACCCAAAGGTCCAAGTTCTCTCTTCTCAGAACAACAGGCTATGGAAGAAGAAAAAGAGCATTCAGCACAAGAGCATGGAGAATTGGGTATGGATGCAAATTCTGAACAGCTTCCAATAAAGATGAAGAAAAAGAAAGCTTCCAAAAACAGTAAGAAGATCAAGAAATTGAAACTTGAGTTAAAGGAACTTGAACAAAAAAATGAGAAGTTAAAGGAAGTTAATTGGAACCTAAAGGTTCAAAGAACACGCATCACTAAACAAGCCTATAGATGGTACAAGCAAAGAAAGGTTTACAAGGCTAAGTATGAAAGGTTGAAGATCCTCTATGCATCTCGGGCATCAACAGATGCATCATCACAGACTGAAGACTAAAGGCAGGATAATCAGCAGTAAAATTTTGGTTTTGAACAGGGTCAAAGTTTTTGGCATGAGGACATGCAACGGTTTCCTCTTGGGGAGATGTTGGGCACCGTTTTTGACCCCTTTTTGCCTCTTAAATATCTTTCATTTCCTTCATAAAACCTCCATATTGAGTAGAAAGCTTTAAAGTTCATCTATAAACCTTGGTTAAAGAGGTATAATGTCATTGCTTACTAATAAATTGAGTTTTGTGACTTTTTAAGCATTTTAACTAGGATTTTTACTTAGACTACGGGATGTACTAACTTCTCGTATTACCTCCAAGATTGAGCATTTGCAGGACAGCTAGGAGGGAACTGGAAGATAAAGAATGGATCCTCAATGTCCATAGATGGATGAACATACAACGGTTAAGTGATGTGGCCTGTACAGATGTCCATTCAACTAGAGTCAAAGGTGGCCACCTGTTCTACATTCAGCACAAAAGAAGGAACAATACTGATTTTGTGGAGTTCCACGATTCTAAAGATGATCTCGTTAGCTATTTTCATTAATTAGGTTGCAGAATTGTAGCATTTCTAGTTGTGTTTTGAATTTGTATAAATCCATCATAAGACAATGAAGAACTATCACGATTTTGAAGAGGAACGCACTTGTGCTTCTGAACTGCGTGGTATTACTGTGTAAACAATTTCTGGTGAATGAATATCAAATTTTAGTTTTGTAAATCTTTGATTGTGTGTGGAGCAAGGCTTTGGAGGGCCCCCATCGTTGAGTTCCCGCACTTTTACATTGCCGGTGTAGTGATTTGATGATTGCAGTGATTTCATTCTGGTGCAAGTACTTTAAATCGAGCCATTGGTATGAGTTTTCTGGTAGTTTCTAGTTTATAAATTGTAGAACAAATTTAGTTAAGCTCTTCATCAATTTTATTAATGCTCTGTTCCTTTTATTTCATGGTTCATGCTACAATTTTTACGTGCTGTATATCACTGGCAATGTTGGATAAACTCTGTTCTTTCATTGTTTAAATACTGAATGCATTGATGATTTAAATCACGATTTCAGCTACAATACATATTGCTGTTTATTTCAATGAGAAGTGTTAAAGAAAACAATTATGAATTATGAATAATTTCCCGTAAAGGAATTTAGTTGATAACTGTTCATCAGCGCTGGAAAACTGAGCAGAACCTAGTAGTTTGTATCTTAGGGTTATAGATGCTATTTAATTGCTTTTTACCTTAGTTCTTTTATCAGTAGAAATTTTCCTCATAGATCAATTACTGCGTGCTTAAAAAGAAACAAACGAAGTCACCCTCGTAAGAGGATTTTTGTATCTGTAAGTTGCAGTAATTCTTTATCTGTCAGTAGATTTATTTACAGTTAGCTAAATTCCAGATAAGTCTAGCCCCTCAGTCCTAAAACCTGGATGTGTCTCGAAGTTTACTGGCCCGGATTGATTTAAATTTAAGTTCTGATTCACATCTGTATATCAGAGCCCAACAGGGACCACGAGTCATATTGCACCTTCCATCTCGGCGGTGGAAGCTACATCACATATTCCTCCTAGAACTAGGGTTAGTGATCCTATTAGGATACCAGAGCCAAGACAAGTGACTATATGGAACACCACGTATATTATTTCACAAATCCCTTCATCCTTTGTTCCTTGTTCTTCGAATTTCATTCCTCCAACTCATTCACATGGTCCTTTGGGCCGGAATGTCGCTACGAGTCATGCCCGTACTGCTGCTACTCACACAGTTGTGTCTCAAGTTCAATTACCTCCTGTTGTTTCGGGGGGTCATATTCCTACTTCTGGAGGTCATGTCATGACTTCCAGAACCTACATTCCTACTTACGGAGTGTCTCATGCGACATCTCATGGGATGTCTTATGGACCTTATTATCGAATGCAGTATGGACACGGTTATTCACCTCATGGGTATGGGTATCAACAACCCGCTTACTCTCCTAATTGTGGCTTTGTAGCCCCACAAAGTCAAGGTACACCACATTATGGTGTTTCCATGCCACCCTACATGGGTCAAATGAGAGGAGGGCACTATGGCTAAGGCCATGGTGGTTACGCTAATCAGACCTATGTGAGCCCACACTATCAGGGAGAGACGCATCGACCTACTCATCCTAGGCTCCCTTTCCTCACAACACTAAATCTTCCTAACTTGTTGAGATTGACAAATGATCCTGTATCTCATGACCCGGCTTAGCCGGCTGTCCCTACTAAGCTTCCCTCGGACATACCCAAATTTGAGGGAAAACCTGGAGAGGATCCGAGCGAACATGTTACAATGTTTCAACTATGGTGCTTTTCAAATTCCTTACATGAAGATTCGATCCATTTAAGGCTATTTCAACGCACCCTTACAGGGCCTACCACGAAATGGTATATAGATTTACCTAGGGGGGCATTCACTTTGTTCGATGACCTAGCGATGACTTTTCTTAACCACTTCCAGATACTAGTGCGTTATGACGTTGGTACAAAACTCTGGTCAACATTTTGGTGGGATAAATCCACGCATATCTCGAACCATATCCAAGAGTGGCGCAGATAGAAGAGGTTGATTAAAGCCTTTATACTGTCGGAATTCCTCCTCGAGTGGTTCCTTAAGTCGTTATTTCCTTATATAGAGAAGGATTTTTCTACGTCCAGAGTGCAAAATGAGGAACAAGCCACTTTTAGGGTGTAGGAACTAGATTTGATATATGCTCAATCCGGTTTGTTATATGAGATCATTCCCAATGCTCCGCGTTCTAGTTTCAACCCCAAAGTTAAATCTGGACCACATGCTGATGGCATTGTTGGTTGTGCGAGTGCTAAACTTATGGATTCGGTTTTGAAACAGGTCAGTTAATTGTCAATCAACCAATCCGCTTCAGGACAAGCCACGGCTTCGTCTCAACCCACCCAAATGGCAAGTGTGCTTTCGGTGCAATCGTTGGACCAGAAGGGTAACCAACAACCTAGAAGGAATAGAAAGAAGGGTAAGAACAATCGTAAGGGTGGGAATAGGAATGAAAATACTAATACTAATGACAATAACGCCTGTAATGGTGGGGCAGACAAGCAATCTAAATGTAAGGTTAAATTTCCTTGCAAGTTATGTAAGGAGGATCACCTCACTTACTTGTTCCATCGTATTGATGAAGCCTCGAGATTATTAGCGTAGGGCCCAGCTGTGTTGACCAACCCTTTACCTCACAATCAAAACATGAACTCGAGGACCCATGATCAGTCTGGTGGTGATCAAGATCCACCGGAGGCTAGTTGTCATGGTTGCATCAACATGGTGCATGCTATGAAGTTTGTGACCCATTTGAAGGACTATGGTTTGTCACAACCCAACCCAGGAAAGGAACCTGATCCACCAGGGACTCCTTTGCGTATTGAAAAACCTGTGGATAAACCTGAAGCTACACCTCATATTCCTAAGGGAGTCCTTAAGTGTTTGGGGCACAATCCTAATGCCCGAGCTTCCCAGAACTATTCTGTTGTCGAGGATTTGGGCCACACTCCTTGTGCAATGTCTGCACTTGAAGTACTTCAGAGTTATCCTTCACAAAGGAAGGCTTTGATTTCTGCCCTTGGTGTGAATGATGATAAATCTTCCTCCATGATTAAATTTGAAACTGCAGGACTGCAACCTCGCTTGCCTTACTATGTGTCTCTTTTGATTCATGTAGAATGTCTTAACATGACTGTCAAGCACACTGTGATTGACGAATGCGCTGCTGCTTTTGTGATGTCTTTATCATGTTGGAAGGGTTTGGGTTCCCCTGAGTTGTCTAAATCCGGTACTATGTTGACTGCTTTTGATGGGAGATCATTTAGGACGCACGGGATCCTTCCTTCCCTTAAGGTCGGTTTGGGAGGAAAGACCATTGCGATAGAGGTTGAGGTGGTTGATGCGCCCCTTGACTATAATCTCTTGCTGGGTAGGAATTGGATGTACAGTATGCAAGCTGTAGCTTCTTCTCTATTTCGTGTTATATGCTTTCCATTTAATGGGAAGATAGTTAAGATTGATCAAACGTTATTCAATAATTCGTCGGTTACCGCATCTTCGGGAGCTTCGATCCCGCTTGTTGAGCACTCTCAACCAGCAGCTGGGAGTGTGGGTGTGGGCATGTATCCATCCCTTATGGGAACCTTTAGTTGTCATGCACCTATCCTTATGATAGGGGCTAGTTCCAGTGAGGCTTCAACATCTGTGAGATTGGTGTCTTTTTGCATGAACCATATGGAAGATCCTTGGATTCTTCCTACACCGAATCCTTTGAGTGAGCCCATCATGATGGACGTGTCGTTGCCTACAACTATGGTAGCTTATCAAGCTAATCTTGGATGTGTTTCAGATCCTAGTCCTTCCTCTTAGCAGATGGAGGAGGAGGACCCATATGTGCTGCCTGCATGGGCAGTTCAATATTCTCACGCGCATGATTGCCTTGATAGTGTTTTTCCTTCAGATGAAGTGATTATTGAGGCCATGTCAGGGGTTGAGCCACCTTGGGAAGAATTGCATCATAGATCTTATTTTCTTCCCGAGCTTGACCGCTTGGAACGTGAGGACTTTAGGGAGGTTCTTAGTGAGAGAATTGGTAGTCCCATGGTTCCATTAAGCTCTCTTGGTCCAATGGATGATCGAAACATGGAAAATATATCTCCTACCATTCCTATCAATATCTATCGCGATCCTAGCAGGATTGATAATGTCTATATTGGGGCAGAATGTTCCCATGCTGAGATTCAAGAATACACCAAGCTGTTTAAAGAATTTCGTGATATCTTTGCTTGGTATTACGATGAAATGCCAGATATTGAACCTCGTATTGTTGAACATGAGATTAAAACTTATCCCAATGCTAAGCCTGTTCGACAACGCTTGCATGCAGTGAATCCTAGGAAAGAACCTGCGATTAAGGCAGAGATAGAAAAAATGTTGAAAGCTGGTTTTATCTATCCCGTTCCCTTGACAGAGTGGGTTTCAAATCTTGTTTCGGTAGATACGAAGCAGAGAGCGATCCGTATATGCACTGATTTCCGTGACTTGAATCATGCCTATCCCAGAGACAATTTCCCCACACCATTTATTGATCAAATCTTGGATGCGTGTGTGGGTAGCGAGGTTTTTTCCTTTATGGACGGCTTTTCTGGATACAATCAAATGCAAATTAAACCTGAGGACCAACATAAGACCGCCTTTATTTGTCCTTGGGGAACCTTTGCATATCGGAAGATGCCTTTTGGCCTTAAGAACGCCGGAGCCACTTTTCAGTGGGCTATGACCTTGATCTTCCATGATCTCAAATCAATTATCGAAGTATTTTTGGATGACCTTGCTGCTCATTATCGTATGAGAATGCATCATTCCTATCATTTGAAATTAGTATTCGAAAGGTGCTGCCATTATTTGGTTAGGTTAAAACCTCACAAGTGCATCTTTTGCATGAAGTCTGGTCACTTATTAGGGTTCATTGTTTCCAAGGAGGGTATAAGGGTCAACCATTTGAAGGTAGAGGCAATGCTTTAGTTGTCTCCCTTGAAGAACATTAGACATCTTCAATGTTTGCAAGGAATGGAAAACTTCTTACAGAGATTCATTGTCAACTTTGCCAATTTGACTAGAGGCTTTATGCATCTTTTGAAAAAGGACACCACCTTTTGTTGGGATGAGCAAGCCGAGGAGTCCTTTGATGCGCTTAAGCGAGGCCTAGCATTGGCACTGGTGATTAGTCCCCCAGACTATAGCTGTGATTTTCTACTTTATGTGGCCGCGTCCATGGAGACTATTGGTATGGTTTTGGTTCAAGAGGATGAGGAGCTCCAAGAGCATGTCATATACTATTTGAGCCGGAATCTTATTGACGTAGAGATCCATTATTCCCATGTTGAGAAGCTTGCCTTAGATACCATACATGCGGTTCAACGGTTGAGACATTATATTCTCCTTCGCCAAACCTTGGTGGTATCCCATGTCAATCTGTTTCAATTCGTCCTCACTCGAAGGATGATTGGGGGAAAGTATAATAAATGTATTTTCATATTGCAATAATTCAACCTCGAGTTTGTTTTGGCAAAATCGAAGAAATCATTAATTTTTGCGGAGCTTATATTGGATTTCCCAAGCAAAGCCGAGGAGATGGTTTGTGAAGATATGTTTATCGATGAGCACATCTTCTTAATCTCAACTTTGGACCCATGGTATGGGGATATTATTATATATTTACAAACATTGAAGGTCTCCACTCACCTCTCATAGGATAAACGATGACGATTACGTTACGTATCCAAGAATTACCTCATAGTGGATAACACCTTATACCGCCATGGGGTAGATTCCATTTTACATTGTTGTTTAAATCATGAGGAGGTTGAGCTTGTGCTGAATGATTGCCATGGAGGGGCATGTGGTGGTCATTTATCTGGGCTTTCTACAACCCAAAACATATTAAGAGCAAGTTATTTCTGGTCATCTATCTTAAAATATTGTGTAGATGCGATCAAGAAGTGCCACCCTTTCCAGGTGTTTGCAAGGAATATGCACTCGTGACCTACCCCATTACATCCCATCATCACACTGGTCCCTTCACTAAGTGGGGGCATAATTTCATGGATTGCAACCCAGATTCAGCTGGGGGGCATCATCATATCATAGTGGTTGTTGACTACTTCACGAAATGGGCTGAGGCTATGCCTATAGTTAAATCTGATGATGAGACAGCCCCACACTTCTTATTCAACTAGATTATTACTCGGTTCGGTATTCCGAAGGAGCTTATCACCGACCATGGCTCGCACTTTCAGAATCGTATGATGGAAGAGTTGGCATCGAAGTTAGGATATAAGCAAGAGCATTCCTCCTCTTATTACCCTCAAGCGAATGGACAAGTAGAAGCAGTGAACAAATCACTCAAATCCATTCTCCAACGAATCATTACACAAAGCAAGATGAATTGGCACATTATGTTTTATCCTGCTTTGTGGGATTATAGAACCATTGTTAATACTGCCACGGGTTTTTCTCCATATCAGCTTGTACATGGAGTGGATTCGATATTGCCGGTTGAGTGCGAGATTCCTTCTTTGAATCTAGCCATAGAGCTCTTACTAGACACTTCCCCATTGGAGGAGTGTTTGGTCCACCTAGAGCAACTTGATGAGCAGTGCCAAGATGCCTTGGCGGCTCTAGAAGTAAATAAGAATCGCATTAAAGTCTAGTACGATAAGTCTGTTCATCCAAGGAGGTTTAGTGAGGGAGACTTGGTCCTTTTGTGGGATCAACCAAAAGAACCCTTGGGGGCAGGAAAGTTTAACCCCATGTGGCGTGGTCCTTACATCATTAAACATGTGTTAGAGAAGGGTGCTTATGAGTTAGTGGATTATGAGGGAACGACCTTGGCAGAGCCTAGAAATGGGCTCTATCTCAAAAAGTACTATGCATGATTTTCAGCCAAGGCTAGTTATTGTATATTATTGTATAGTTTTGCATAGGTAGGTCTTTTTCTTATGGTGATCGAGTTTGTGATTAGTGTCCGATTCTTTTGGAAGATGTCAATGGAATCTTCCACCTTCATAGGATTTGCAGATGGTATGAGCCGTCACACTCAATACTCAGCCTCTGCTGCTTGGGTGATTTATACTCCTATGGGTTAGGTATTGTCTTCAGGAGGCATATGTTTACGGCCCTCTTCAAACAATGTTGTTGAATATAGTGCCAGTATCAAGCTTCTACGGGATGCCAATTCACATGGTGTTCTCTCTCTCGAGGTACGACTTGATTCGGAGTTAGTAGTGTCATAGCTTAATGGTTTGTACCATGTTAGAGATCCGACGTTATTAAGAAGATTCTTACATGTGAGATTGTTAGAACGACAATTTGACAATATAACATACATACATGTTCCAATAATTAATAATCAAGTTGCTGACTCTATGCTAACTACGTGTTAGATTGGCATTTGTTTCATACACAATAAGCTCATCACAAGCACAAATTTTTACATATGTAAATAAATAAATCAATCATCATAAAAGTTTTTATAAACATCCAAAATATGGTAATACATACTGTCATAATACAAAAATGGGGCTCTCGAGCCACCAAACTATAAATACACGGTAGTACAAAATGTATCACTCCCAGGTATCTAATCCTGTGGAGGAGGAGTAGGGTTGTGATCATGGAATGTCACCACGGCTCTAGCTAGCCATCGAAATAACTGCACCCATGCTCATGGTACACCCACCACCTAGCACTGCATGGCCTCAGGAAAGTCCTCGACTTGCACCATGGGTACCCTGTGTGTCAGTATCACGAAGTTGGCATGAATGCTTTGGAGCATTCGCTTCGCATCCACACCCTTGATATCGTCTACTCTTCCCCTCTGTCTATGATGAGGGAAGCCTTCAAGCCACCGTGGTCCTATATCTGCATGCATATGGTAGATGTCACTACGTATTGTCACCAAAAAACATGTCTTTTGATTCCATATAATCAGAAAACACAAAAAATTAAATAACTCAAATTTTTTAAAAAGAGGGTTGATATTCATTACCAATGTCACCGTATGCCGATTCTAGTGGTAGCGGCATGTCGGGGTCTCCCCGAAATTCTATCCCCACATAGAGGTAATCATCGATTGCAACTATCTGTTATCACCACCATAGAAAGAAATCAGCTGCATAGAGGTTGGAAACCCTACCTCCACCCAGTCTGTGCATCGCATCTGCCCAATGCCATTAGACTGGATCTCGAACCCCGTGTAGAGGAACGTCAACTCTAGGGCTCAATCCTAGAACACGCTCGAAGAAGAACGTGCTTAGTATGCTGCTGAAACCGAAGTTTCACAACCTGCCTATCTTGCATTTGTTGAGCTGTTGTTTCATGTTGCTCAACAATGTCGTACTCCAGTCATAAACTGCGGGCCTCATGCACTCCATGGCATAAAACATCAATGGCTGCAAGGCTTGGTGGAGTGAGGATAGCCCCGCTATCCTACCCAGTGTCAATAGAATGGCCTTTAGGCCTAGCAATTGTATGTAGTTAGTTGGGATTTGACTCCCCACCTTCTCAATGTCCAGATAACAATACACTACTATGTACTTATCTATAGTCAGGCCACCTATGGGCCCGTGAGAGCGTAGGTTCACCACTTCCCCCCGTCGAGAAAGTCCAGTAATAAAGTATATGTCCTGCACTTCTATGGTGAGGGACATCCCGTCTATATAGAACAACTCTGAGTCTGGATCCCAGTAGTCTACTAGCATCTGCAGCAGTCTTGGTTTCACCCGTATACCACCAAGACACCAAAACTTGTAGAACCCGCATGACCACAAAGCTTGTTGAGCCATTAGATCTGCCCTTACTGCCCCTTCTACATCACCATGCTCACGTTCTCTCCATTCTAGAACCATCTGACACATAAAATTTAAGTTTGATCCATTAGAACACTTGAAAATCATTGAGTGTAGCCGCATACGCGACTGTTTGCTAAACAGCCGCATATGTACGCGACTTTGAGGGCATTTTCTGCGTATATCCAGCCCTATATGCGGAAAAACCCTTGATTTCTGCGTGGGCCGAGGCGCGCATTTAAGATGGGCCTAGAATCCTAAATACACAATGGAAATTGATAAAATTTGCATCAAAATGAAAGAGCAGGGCATGGGTAAGTACCTAGAAAAAATGGTAGTGGATTCCGTCGGCTGGATATCCTGGAATTCGCTGTTGAAGTTCTAAGCTCAATTGGGTAAAAATTTCAAATGTTATATAATGTTTTGAATTTTTTACTATTTATAGAAATTTTTCAATTTTTTGAAAATTTTTACCCCCTTTTCCATAGTTTAGACTGTTTCTAATCCTTTTGGACCATTTTTGGACTAATTTATGATGTAGAAGACCATTTTGAGCGTCGTTTCAACCATTGCTTTGACCCATTCATGCCCGTTACAGGTATGATGTTTAAACTGGCATATAGGTTAGGATCACCTCCGATTGCATTATAGCCTTAGGTACGAACCCAATCTATTATGTCACAGAACCTTCTTGCTGTTTTAGAAGTGGCATGATGTGAATGGTAGAGCTTGAACTTACATGGGTACCCTAGTTAGTGCCTTATTTGCATTTGGTGCCCATGCTAGCATTTTGTCCCTTAGGGTGTGGGAGTCCGTTGTATAGTATTGCCATGACATTTCGCAAGAGCTGCATACTCCTATTGATCTTTTGCTGGCCTATTTCCCTCAGGACTCTCTTATGTCAAGCTGTAATTACATTATCATGATATTTCCCTGCCTTCTTGAGCCTTACGCTAGCTTCCCCGACTTTGAAGTTTCAGCCATATAGCTTGAGCTTGTCTCATGTCTAGCCATGCATAGCCATCTTTTATATCATTTGCAGCTTGATTCCCTATTTTACCGGGAGGGGACTTTCCCCGAGTGTTGCTATCCTACACATGTATCCTTGCATTGAGCATAGGTATGTTCCACTGCTTAGAACTAGTTTGTTTTCCTATATGACACTAGTCTCCTCCTTGTTAGAATATTTAGACACTTAGGAGTTAGTTAAGATCAACTTGTGTAATATATCCGTTAGGTAAAAGTGTGTTTCTTTAGTATGCATTAGTATGCATTTGTAAATATTATAATCCGACGGTCACGATATGTTCTAGACATAGAGTGATCCCACGGTTCAACTTCTCTTATATCATACCTACCATTGATCTATGGCTTAACACCCGATTGGTCTATGATCTCTATTTAAAGAGCATAGAGGGTCCTTGGCTAGTTGATTGATTATGAGAAGCTCATGTAACTTTCTTTCTTTTGCATAATAAATTGCTCCAAGTACCTATTTGGCTGGGGCCGTGGACTGTTTCCCTCTCGAGGGTTTTAACCACGTGACAAACATTGGTGCATTGATCTGTGATCTATTTGTGTGAAGCAGTTGTTCTTGGTGTTTGGTCCTTTGGGAGTACTCTGTGTACCCTAACATGGTATCAGAGCTTTTATGAAGAGCCGCTTTCGGTTTTGATCAAGATCTAGAATTGGTGTTGCCGAAACATTGAAAGAGTTTCTTGTTCTGGATTTTCTGTGCATTTGTGGCTTGTGGGAGCTGTTCCATTGCGTCCGAAGCACCGTTTCCATTTGGAAATAGTTTTCATTTCACCGAAAAACTATTTTCGGTTGTTCCAGAAACACCCATTTCGACAAATCTCAAGGTATAATGTTACAATGACGGATTTGTTTTATTTTTTTTAAATCTCTCATATTTTATCAGTCTTATTATTAGATCTTTCTGTTTTAGTCTCAGACTGTTGCCTTCCCTGGCTGCGTATGCTCTTTGCCGTGCACCTTCTGCGATCGCGGCGAATCAGAAACAGTGAGGGAAAGTTTTTTTTTTCTTGTCTTATCGGCTACGTATGCTCTTTGCCGTGCACCTTGTGCGATCACAGCAAATCAAAAACAACGATAAAACTTGAAAATGTAGACTTTCTGGGTAAGCTAACCAAAATCTAACCCCATTGTGTGGAAAAAGTATTTTTTATTTTTTGTTTTTCGTTTTTTTTTTGATTTGCAGGAAAAGAAAGCAAGCACGAAAAATGAGAGAGAAGAGTCTAAAAAAAAACAAAAAGCCCCCTTCCTCTTTCCATACTTTTATGTACCTTTTAAACTTGGCTCACTTGGTCCAAAGTTGCTTTACACCTTGATAAGTCTTGAGTTCAATTCTCATCAAGCTACTTTTAGTGCATGCAATTTTTATTTTCAAGTTACTTTATTGTAAAAGTGCATCTCACATTAATAAAATAAAATAAAAGTGAGTCACTTAAGTCTTTTAATTTATTGCCGCACTATTTAAAAGTAGATTATTGTAAAAGTGAACCTCACTTATTCTAAAAAAGTGATTCACTTCAAAGCAACTTTATTGTAAAGTGATTGTCAAAGGTTGATCTTTGGAAGAGGGGGGTTCTTTTTTTGGTCAAGTTAATATCTGCCACGTCACTATTGGGGACATCTTCAACATTTTCTTTGATCAAGCATAACTTCATCATCTGGAATTCGTTTTAAGTGCCATTTTTTTTAAAACCACATATTTTTTCGAGCTCTTTGCATCCAGACAGTTAGTTTCTGTTGTTCTTTTAGCCATTATTTTACAGTATGGCCGCCCCTTGTGATATTATACTTACAAGTTCTAACTATTTCTCATGGAAATCTCGTATGGAGGATGTTTTACGAAGTAGGGAACTTTTCAGGACAAACCTCAGGGAAAGAAACATAACCCACTGATGATGATAAGAAAATTAAATGGGCAAATAGATGCGATGAAGCTCGTGGATTGATTGGGATGTCAATCTCTACTGATTTGCGATTCCACATATCTGGCATTGATAAACCTGATAAAGCTTGGGAAAAGTTGGAATCTGTGTTTGGTAAACACAATGAAATTCGGGGTCATCAACTTGAGAATGAGTTGCTTTTCTTGAATCCTAATGATTTTTCTTGCATTCAAGACTATTTATCTAAGTATAAAGCTCTTAGACTATTATGTGCAGAATGCAAGATTAAGAAAGAAGACAAACAATGTATTTATCATATTCTTTCCAAACTTGGACCTTCATATTCTATTTTTGTATCTACATTCTACTCCATGAAAGAATCCTTGACTGCAGCCAGTTATGTAGAGCCTAGTCTTGAATCCTTTTGTGATTCCTTAATTAGAGAGCAAGATAAGCTCATTCATCTTGGAATAATTAACAATGCAGATACATCTGAAAAAGCCTTATTGTCCCAACAGAAAGAAAAGTCCAAGCCTCCCAAGAAACAGAATTTTTGAAATAATAAGCAAAACAACAAGGGTCCCAAACCCTCTCAGTCAGCTCCTTCTTCAAAAAATGACAAAGGATCCAAGCAAAAAGGAAAGAAGACTAAGCGTCATTGCAATTTTTGTGGGAAAGATAATCATGATGAATCTAAATGTTTTAAGAAGATGGCAGCCTTGGAAGCAACAATGAAGAAGCACTACATCAGCCTAGATTCGTCTTCAGAATCTAACACTCATGGACATGCACTTTGTGCTTCTGGTTACCCTTATACTGTATCTTCTTCTTCTACTTCAAATGAATGGCTCATTGATTCTAGAGCATCTTATCATATGGCTAATGATCAAGCCATCTTTTCTACTATGCATGAATGTAACACCAAACAAATATTTGTTGGTGATGATAGATCTCTAAGTGTTGTAGGATCTGGAATAGTTCCAGTAGAAAATGGCCATTTCAGTGATGTACTATGTGTTCCAAAAATTTCCTGCAATTTGTTATCAGTCTATCAAATTACTCATTCAGGTGAAGGTAAAACTGTGACGTTTACACCTCACCAAGTTGTAATCAAGGATTTTAAAAATCCTCAAAATATCCTTGCTACTGGAATTGTTGATGATATTACCAGGTTGTACAAATTTAACAACTTTGGGTCATCACCTTTTTCAATTTTTGTTGCTCATAGTGATACTTGAGCAAACTTTGGCATGAGTGATTTGGTCACTTAAATTATCGCTCATTGCAACAACTATGTAAAGACAATATGGTGACCGGTCTTCCGCTGGTATCTTGCAAGGATGGTGTTTGTTTCAGTTGTGTACTTGGAAAACATCATCGAGACAGTTTTGAAAAACGTTCCTCTTGGCATGCCTCGGTTCCCTTGGAGCTTGTGCATAGTGACTTGTGTGGCCCTCTTCCATCTGCTTCCTTTTCTGGTTTCAAATATTTCTTAACTTTCATTGATGACTACTCCAGACACAATTGGGTTTACTTATTAAAACTTAAGAGTGAAGTATTTAACATGTTCTTGGCCTACAAGGCCCTTGTTGAAAAACAATCTGGTCATCAAATTATTAAGTTAAGATCTGACAATGGAGGAGAATATGTTAACAACAAGTTCACTACTTTTTGCACTAAACAAGGAATCCAACAACAGCACAATGTTCCATATACACCACAGCAAAATGATGTAGCTGAACGAAAGAACAACACTTTAAAATAAATGGCTAATTGTATGATCCAATCTAAGGGACTAAGTCTTCAATATTGGGATGAGGCCATAAATTGTGCAAATTACATAGTCAATTGCACACCCACTAAAGTTTTACAAGGTATAACACTAGAAGAAGCATGGAGTAAAATTAAACCAGATGTAAGTCACTTTCATGTGTTTGGTTGTGAAGCATGGGCTCACATTCCGGATGGAAAACAGAAAGCATTGCAGCCTAAAAGTGAAAAGTGCATATTTGCTGGATATTCTGAAGATGTAAAAGGTTATAGACTTCTTTAGCCACATTCTCATGATATAATCATTAGAAGAGATGTTAAATTTGATGAAAATATCTTGGCCTACGAGCCTAACTTGGTGGGTGTGCCATCTTTGGCCTGCGAGCCTGATTCGACGATTGTGCCTTCTTCTTCTTCTTCTTCCAGCTTCCTTGATAGGTTTCCAACTCCAGTTTTTGATGATGACAGTGAGGATGAAAATCCACCTCCGCCTGCTCATGTTCCTCCAATTACACCAGCACCAATACTTCCTCTATGGGTCTGTTCAACATGTGAAGCAGCTGGTGATCTTGCCGGTGATCCTAGAGATCAACATCGAACACGTTCTCAGTTTCAGCGAGCCTCTTCTCTTTTGGCTCAAGTTTCTGAGAATCATGATCCAAAAACTTTTGCAGAAGCTTCAGGAAATCCAGATTGGGATGCAGCTATGGATGAAGAATATCGTTCCTTAATGGCGAACGATATTTGGGATCTTGTTCCTCTTCCAAAAGGAAGAAAACTTGTCAGATGTAAATGGGTCTATAGAACTAAGTATGCATCATATGGTAGTGTTGAAAGACTTAAGGCAATGTTAGTTGCCAAAGTTTTTTCCCAAGTTGAAGGGATTGACTACAATGAAACCTTTGCCCCTGTAGCAAAAATGAACTCCATCTACCTTGTTCTTTCCCTTGTAGCCTTACATAACTGGGAAGTCCATCAAATGGATGTCAAATCTTCCTTCTTACATGGTTATTTACATGAGTAAATTTACATGGAACAACCTCCTGGATATGTTCATAATAACTCTAGCCTTGTTTGTCTCCTTAAGAAATCATTATATAGCCTTAAGCAAGCTCCTAGAGCTTGGTATGCCAAAATAGATAACTTTCTCCTTGACACTGGTTTTTCTAGATGCCATTCTGACCCCAATGTCTATACCAAGAAAGTAGGAAACCATCTCATCATACTTGTTCTTTATGTTGATGATCTTATCCTTACTGGTAGTGACCCTAACCTTATAACCCATGTGAAATCCAGTCTTAAGCAAAATTTTGAAATGTCAGACTTAGGACATTTGCATTATTTTCTTGGTCTCCAAGTCTTGCAAACCAAAGAAGGAATCTTTCTTTCCCAGTCTAAGTATGCTTGTGACCTTCTTCGTCACTTCCACATGGAATATTGTAAACTAGCCCCTTCTCCCTTCCAGTCTGGAGTCAAACTTTCTGCCACTTGTACTTCTCCTGAAGTAGATGCCACCTTGTATCGTCAGCTTGTTGGTAGTATTTTATACTTGACTCATTCCCGTCCTGACCTTTCCTTTGTCGTTGGTCGTGTTGCCTGTTATATGCAAACTCCTCATGAAAGTCACTGGAAAGCAGCAAAAAGAATACTTCAATATATTCGAGGTACAATTTAGTTTGGGATTCATTACAGTACAGGGGGGAAACCTTTGTTGGTTGGTTTCACTGATTCAGATTGGGCTGGTGATCCTGATGATCGGAAGTCTACTGCAGGTTATGTTTTCAGTCTGGGATCTGGACCTGTCACTTGGGCTTGTAAGAAACAACAAGCTCTTGCTCTTTCTTCAGCAGAAGCAGAATATCGAGCCGCAGTTAATGCCAGTCAGGAAGCTTTATGGATTCGAAAGATTCTTTCAGAGTTTGGATTCGAGCAGTAGCAACCTACTCCACTTTGGTGCGACAATCAAAGTGCCATCAAGCTTGCCAAATATCCAGTTCTACATCAGCACAGCAAACACATTGAGCTACACATGCACTTCATCATAAATCTTGTTCATGATCGTGTTATTGAAGTGCTCTATTGTCCTGCAGATGATCAAGTTGCAGACATCTTCACCAAGTCTCTTACAGAAGCAAAGTTTTCTAAACTTCGGTCTATGTTAGGAGTTCAGGAATGTGTCCTTAAGGGGGGATAGGCTCTAATGCCTCCTTCCTTCTCCTAATAGTGTCACTTTTGTAAATCCTTCAATCCTATCCCAAGTTGTTCTTAAGGGGGGATGTTAGGATATTTAGACACTTAGGAGTTAGTTAACATCAACTTGTGTAATATATCCGTTAGGTAAAAGTGTGTTTCTTTAGTATGCATTAGTATGCATTTGTAAATATTCTAATCCGACGGTCATGATATGTTCTAGACATAGAGTGATTCGACGGTTCAACTTCTCTTAGATCATACCTACCATTGATTCGTGGCTTAACACCCGATTGGTCTATGATCTCTATTTAAAGAGCATAGAGGGTCCTTGGCTAGTTGATCGATTATGAGAAGCTCATGTAACTTTCTTTCTTTTGCATAATAAATTGCTCCAAGTAGCTATTTGGCTAGGGCCGTGGACTATTTCCCTCTCGAGTGTTTTAACCACGTGACAAACATTGGTGTATTGATCTGTGATCTGTTTGTGTGAAGCAATTTTTCTTGGTGTTCGGTCCTTTGGGAGAACTCTGTGTACCCTAACATTGCATTATCATGATATTTTCCTGCCTTCTTGAGCCTTACGTTGGCTTCCCCGACTTTGAAGTTTCAGCCATATAGCCTGAGCTTGTCTCATGTCTAGCCATGCATAGCCATCTTTTATATCCTTTGCAGCTTGATTCCCTATTTTACTGAGAGGGGACTTTCCCCCTAGTGTTGCTATCCTACACATGTATCCTTGCATTGAGCATAGGTATGTTCCACTGCTTAGAACTAGTTTGTTTGCCTATATGACACTAGTCTCCTCCTAGTTTGTAACTATAAAGCATTTTTATTCTTTTTCAAGCTATTTAAATAATTGAAAAAAAAAATTTAAAACCAAAAAGCCAAACAAGGAAAGATGTATCTTTGGCAGCTGTCGAGTCGTGTCGCCTTTGAACAGAGCACTGTATATCACATTCGTTGGTTGGGTTTATAGTTTGACTGTAAGAGTTGTACTCGTTTATCTGAGTTTATCTCCACTGACTGGTTAAGCTTCCAGTCCCCATGGAGCCTCTGTTTTGGACTAATTTATGATGTAGAAGACCATTTTGAGCGTCGTTTCGACCATTTCTTTGACCCATTCATGCCCGTTACAGGTATGATGTTTAAACTGGCATATAGGCTAGGATCACCTCCGATTGCATTATAGCCTTAGGTACGAACCCAATCTATTATGTCACGGAACCTTCTTGCTGTTTTAGAAGTGGCATGATGTGAATGGTAGAGCTTGACCTTACATGGGTACCCTAGTTAGTGCCTTATTTGCATTTGGTGCCCATGCTAGCATTTTGTCCCTTAGGGTGTGGGAGTCCATTGTATAGTATTTCCATGACATTTTGCAAGAGCCGCATACTCCTACTAATATTTTGCTGGCCTATTTCCCTCAGGACTCCCTTATGTCAAGCTGTAATTGCATTATCATGATATTTTCCTGCCTTCTTGAGCCTTACGCCGGCTTCCCCGACTTTGAAGTTTCAGCCATATAGCCTG
This sequence comes from Pseudotsuga menziesii, assembly GCA_001517045.1. Lineage (NCBI taxonomy): Eukaryota > Viridiplantae > Streptophyta > Pinopsida > Pinales > Pinaceae > Pseudotsuga > Pseudotsuga menziesii. The sequence continues at coordinate 23,181 of LPNX010626798.1, forward strand.
AGCTTGTCTCATGTCTAGCCATGCATAGCCATCTTTTATATCCTTTGCATCTTGATTCCCTATTTTACCGGGAGGGGACTTTCCTCCGAGTTTTGCTATCCTACACATATATCCTTGCATTGAGCATAGGTATGTTCCACTGCTTAGAACTAGTTTGTTTTCCTATATGACACTAGTCTCCTCCTAGTCTATAACTATAAAGCAGTTTTATTCTTTTTCAAGCTATTTAAATATTTGAAAAAGTCCAAAAAAAAAAATTTAAAAACCAAAAAGCCAGACAAGGAAAGATGTATCTTTGGCAGCTGTCGAGTCATGTCGCCTTCAAATAGAGCACTGTATATCACATTCGTTGGTTGGGTTTATAGTTTGACTTTAAGAGTTGTACTTGTTTATCTGAGTTTATCTCCACTGACTGGTTAAGCTTCCAGTCCCCATGGAGCCTCTGTCGATGCTTCATCTATTGCAGAGATGTCCTAATGTTGTATATCAAGTCTATGTTGCCTACATTTAGTCACCATTCACCATTATGCTCTTGTTCGAAGGAAGTTGAAACCTGAGTCGGCCATTCCTCAGTTATCTTGACTTTGCATGTCAGCCATTCCTGGTATAGTTACTAGTTTGTGCAACTTATGATCAAGTCCTTCCACATTATATATCTTTGCTGAGTACCTCGTGTTGGATGATGGGGGATGCCTTAATGCCCTTCTTCCAGCAGATTTCATCCCATCGACCTCAGATCATTTATTCTGGGATTGGAATCTAGAGTTGTTTTTGAGTTCCTTGAGACTTGCAGTCATCAGTGGCAGGTTCTCTCGCTATCGACAGTTCTTTGGGAATACATCAATGTCCCCTGATCGATGGATTCTCTCAAGTGTTCGACCTCAACACATTTATTCACACTTGTTAGTTTGCACTCTAATACCTTGATTCCCATTATCATTATCAGTGGGTGATCTCGCGTCTGTTAACGGTATACATCAACGACCGGTAATCAGACGATGGACTACTATGTTCGACCTCAACACCTCTATTCACATAGTAGTACTTGTACTCGTAGCGGTTTGTGTAGAAGACCTTCCAGATTGGTGGCATCTCATATATGCTACTTCCTTGATTGTGCCAGTGTTCATGAGATTTCAACTGTCGTGACTTGATTCCAATATATGTCAAACATTTCCAGCCATTATGGAGATCATGATCCCATGTATATATTCATCATGGAGATTCTGATCTATGTATATTGTACATGGCGATGACCACACATGTCATATTTTGTATCATGGCTATTCATGGCCATTGTACTCTTATGTATCTGGGACTGCTATATGTATTTGCAGTTATATGTAGAGTTGTATCATTTTACTATGATGATTGGGTGGTTGGTCTTCCATTTGGGATTCTTCATCACTCCACTTCTGGGATGGACTTATAATGTATTTTGGCCATCGTATGACCCCTCTGACCTCACACATTAGGAGGCATATTTTATATCGTATTTTACCACACCAGGTGAATCACACTTGTATGGCCTTCCCCTATCCCTCTGCAGACTCCTTAGATCCCTTGGACCATTTTTTGTCCTTTGATGTTTCCTAGACCATCCCTAAAAACATGTGAAAATTGTTATACGCAACTTTTAAACCCTTAATCGTGTATATACGAGGGTTTGACCTCTAAAACCGCGTACATCGGGATGTGTACAAAATCCAAATCCTTTTGGAGTTTTCCTTGACATGGATCCAACTCACTTGTCTCCTGGCCTTCCATATGCCTTGAGATCGCTCAGATTCGACCTTTCATTACCCCATTGAAAAGCTATATAAGGAACCCTTTGGATACATTGAAGGCATAAGAGAATTGAGAGCAAAGAAACTATAGTCCATTGTTGCCAGAACTTGTGCTTGAGTCTGCATCCCTTTGTCCCTTGGAACACTTTGGTGTTCTTCCCAAGCTTGCCCTTTTCTTGTGAGCTTGCTATCGAGAGATGGAGGATTGAGGTGGTGGAGGCCCAAGTGGGGGATTCAGTTTCTCCGATTCATAGATGTGCCGACAGAGGTTGTATTCATTGTAATATCTGTTTTTGTATTAATAGAAATATCTTTTCATGTCCAATGATGTATGTTTGAATGAATATTTTATCCATGGATGATTTCAAATGCTTATACGTTGTTGATTATATATGCTAGAGTAGATCTAACACCAATATATATAGTATGATTGTCTTGTTTACTTATTGTTGAGGAAGTGATTCATCAATTCAAGCTGAAGTTGGAAAGCTCCACGGGGATCTAGTTCAACTGTTTGGAATAAGGTACGAATTTTGATCCTTTAGTGTTAGTTATTTGCTTTCTCTTGCATATTGGAAAGGATTGATTTCTGGAGACAAGATGTCTATTGTGGTACCCCAAGCCATAGGAATTTCTCTCCATAACAGTTGGGACCCTTACCGAACCTATGGCAAGCCCTCGAATCAACTATTAAAATGGAGTGTCCATAAAATAAAATAAAAACCATCATAGTAAAATATTGTAATTTTGTTGTAAATATGAATGGTTCATCATTACACTGTATATCTAATGGTGAATTGGATTAAAAACTCGTGCCCATTTTCCTTTATTCCAAAGTGTATACCAATCCTAATATGATTTGAACAATTCATAGAATGAAAGCTAAGGTAGGAGCCCCCATTTTGGCTTAACATTCTTTGATTCAATAACACACCTTTCTTTATCATGTAGTTTGTTGGGATGTGTACAGATATAACGGCTTAGTATAACTCAATAGAATTGAAACTCCTTAGTAACCCCTGGATTCTAAATATAAATCTAGAAATAATTGTGATATGAGAGGGGACCAAGTTTTGTATTCATTGAATAATAACCAAAAAGTATCCAATAAATATAAAATATATATTCTCCTTTAATTTCAAGATGTTCAATCCTTTAATTTCAGGATGTTCAAGTATTAATATCTCAGTTTATGATCATATGATGTTGTTAATGAGATTAGGGTTTCATGTTGTATTGAATATCATCACCTTACATGTGGTCAAATTGGTTTGAGGAAGGTTTGAAGTTGTTGTGTAGGTTCTTCCTTTAGAGATTAAGCAAAAGATTGAGGAGCAAGCATGGATCAACCTTCAGTGCATAAGGTATGAAGCCTTCTAGCCCTTGAAATATTATTTAAATTTATACTTGCAGGACTTTATATATCAATCTGTAGAACTCCTAGTATGTTGGTGGCCTCAACCCCTACCATAGGATCAATTACCTAGCAACAATTTCTAGTTGGAATTCAATATTGGCACTAAATCCAAAGGTTATGGTTATTGTAATGGGAGGAGTGTTTTCAAAATGAGAAATTTGGTTTGCAAGAGGTTAAAATTTCAAGTTTTATGATTTATAATTATTTGAGTTTTATTGAATTGAATTTAACTTTTTTTTTATATCAAATCATGATTAGTTCAACCTTTAGTTTATCCCTTCCATGTTGCATTTTGTATTAAGTTGGATCCTTTATTCATCTAAGTATTTGGTTTGGATTTTCCTTAATTGATATGAGAATATTTTGGGTTTGATCCACATCTATGCATTAAAAATGCTAATGAGCAATGACAATTTTACTAATGGGTAAACAAGAATCTCCTTGAGGCTCATTGTGTTATTTGTGGTAACTTTAACATGGTTGAAGCATAATATGAAACATTTGTAGCAACACATATGAGACTTCTAGATTTTGGTGCAGAATTGGAAACTTTGCAAGAATGGATCAATGAACTTCTTATTTGATATACTTGGCATGTAATGGGTCATATAATAGGAAACATATCTTAACAAAATTGTGTAATTTCTTGAAATCCATGAAATCAACATTTTATTAAATCAAGAAATGATTAAGCAAACATTAAAAATCACACAAGCAAAGCATAAAATGATGAAAAGCAAGATCAGAGGTAAGGTTAAGAAACAATTTAGTGATTTTAAGGATCTGAGAAGGCTACCAAAAATATCTCGGGAATACAAAATATGGAAAAAATTTAGGTATCAGGTTTGAGTGTTGAAATAGGGTTTGCATCTTTGCAACTATTACCTTTGTTCTACTTTTGTGGATAATTGGTCAACTTTGGTCACTCTCCCTACAAATTTTACTTTATATATATAATCTAAATAAGTGAACATCATGCGTATCATTCCTTCAATATGTTATAATATTTCCTGCTTTGTCTCTTGTAATTTTTTTATATGGTAGTATCTTCTTGCATTGGTAGTATTGTGGTTATGTCAACACTCCCCCAAGAAATTCATTTCCATAATCCTCGATTATTAAGAAAGATAGAGCTCAATTTCCTTTTCAACTTTCAACTCTAAATATAAATTAGATCATTAAAATTCTTTGAGATCCTTCATTGTATCTTGGAGATCATATGCATGAGCACAAGGCTTTATGTTTCCTTTGTCCTTCAATCAAGGATTTATGTTTCCTTTGAAAATATGCCTCAAGATGAATCAAAAGTATGTTGTGGATATAAAATGTTTGTGTCACGATACCAAAATCTCTAAATTCCATTTCCTTTTTCTTACTTCTGATAACATAAGTTATAATTACATTATTTGTAACATCAATATCCACCAATCCCTAGATGTGGGTGAGGTCAGAAGAGGCAACAATGTGGCGGATAGGATGCATATAATGTATGGGATTACACATGATGCAAGTGTGGCTTTATAAAGGAAGGTGGTAAGGTGGGTTTCCTGGTGTGCTTGCACAAGCAAATAATCTACCAAGTTGGTAAGGGTATGATAATAGGGAAAAACAATATTATTTCCATAGATGGAGGTATGATAATTAGGCGGTCAAGGATGAGGGAAATTATGGAAACTGGTGTGGCAAGTTATGGATTTTTGGGTCTGGATTGGAATCTCCCTCCTATGTAGCTTCCACATCCTTTATCCAGTGTGGGTTTAGTTATAAGCATCGAATGGGGATCTCTATTTTCTTTGTGAGCAGTGGTGCTACCCTCCTGTTTAGATTTGAGGATGGTGTTGGTGAGCTTGGTGTGTTTGTCAGCTATAATATGGAACTAATAGGTGCATTAGGGAGCTCAGAAGATGGAAGGAAGCAATGGGTGAGGTGTATGTAGAACAGGGTTGTGCAGGTGGCATGGCATTATCACACTTCCATTCCCCAATCAATTTGAGCAGACCTAGAAGTAATGGAAGACGGGATTTGGTATGAGGTCATGAAGAATTCCTGTTCACTAGATTATGTGGTTCTAGAGAATTGGATAAAAGACCTTGGATCCACGAGGGCTCGATAGTGCCTGTATGAAAAAACTATCACATTGTATTGGGTGATTAAAGGTCTTCTGAGTCAAGTCCTACTAGAAAGAGAGGAGAAGCATGGGGTGGAAAAGTTCAAGTGGCCTTTTGGAAGGATTTGTATTCTGACACTTTCCTCCTGCATATAAAAATTGTTGCGGTGGGGGAAGAGATCATCACCCCTATCTCCTGTATATGGGTCAATTCATTATTTCCCCTATGGCGGTGTCGAAGGATGATAGGAAGATGGATTGTGATTTGGGTAGCGATGGAGGTGCTCCTTCATTCACAAAGTAACAGATGTTTTCATGGTCCTGTGGGAAGTCTTTTGATTTGGTAGGTCCATGTTTATGGTTAATACTTGTTGGGTTTAGTCTTGTTTATTTGGGTGAGTTTTTTTTGTTGGAAAAGGGATATATGTTTGGTTTACTAGTCACTTTGTGTTTTATACTCGGTCTAGATTTTATGCGTTGTTCTATTTACTAGTTCTCTAGGCATGGATGAGTAGATGGAGGGATGTACGCCCTATTATCTCTTTCAGGGGAGGGGCCCTAGGGAGTAATTTGTGCTATGTTCTCATATTGTTTTTTTGAACCTTTAGGTTGGTAGCAAGAAAGATGAAAGGAACTCTTTTGTAGTTTTTTGTAAATAAGTAGTCTATGACTTCTTATTTACAACAAAAAAACATCAATATCCACCGGGGTTTCACTTTCTTCACTATGAAAACATGATGATGCATAATTCAATAGGTACTAATCACTTATACCATTTTACTAAGAAGGAAATAAGTTTATGCACTTTTCTCTTCTATATTATTGAGAAATATATAAAAATAATTTTCTTACAACAAGGTAATCTAATTCTTTCAGTCTATGTACATCAATGGAAAACTGATATATAAAAAGTGAAAAATTCATAAAGTAATTTACTTTAAAAAACAAAATTCATTAAAACTATTTCTCCTAAAATACATTGGAAAATCTTTTGAAAAGAAGTGTTAAATTATACAATTTGATGTCACACCAATAGTATATATTAAAAATAGGTAATAAAAATTATTGGACCAAGTAGTGAGGTGCTCTAGAGCCAGTATATTGGAGATGTTGTCACTTAATGTATTGTAATGTAACGTAACATTGTGTTACCAGAAATAAAAAAGTATTTAAAAAAATTCATGTCAACTCATAAAATATAATAAAAACCAAACAAAAATTAAATTAAAAAAAATATGCCAACTCATAAAATAAAATTTTCAAACCTAATAAAAAGTTATTAAAAAATTCCATGTTTGCTCATAAAATAATAAAAGAAAAACCAACATAGTAAAATATTGTAATTTTGTTGTAAATATGGATGGTTTATCATTACACAGTAGATCTAATGGTGAATTGAATTAAAGAGTTGTGTCAATTTTCTTTGATTCCAAAGTGCATACAAATCCTAATATGATTTGAAAAATTCATGGGATGAAAGCTTGTTATATTTTCTTAAGATTATAGCAGTATATGTTGATTTCATTCATCAATAGGATCACTAGAATATAGGCAAAGCACATAACAATAACACAAGTATTTTTCACTTGGGAAACCCAAATGGGAGAAAACCCAGCAACCTTCGTCTAGAGATAATAATTCAGAGATCGGAGTACAATGAAGAAGAAAGAGAAAAATACAGAAAAGCTTTCCAAATATAGAAACCCTAGAAACAATATTCTTCTATGGTATATTTGAACTTCTCTCTCTCCTAGAAAACTGCGAACTTCTCTAAGCTATTGTGTTGCTACTATATGAAATAATGAGGAGGGGCACCTCCTATTTATAATGTTTTCTCATTATGAATTTAACTGGGGATGACTTCACTTGGGGGAGCAATATAATTTTATTTTATTTATTTTCTTGCTAGATTTTCACCCAAAGTTTTATACTGTTCTTTCTAGGGTTAGTATGAATAATTACAACAAGTTCAACTCTCGAAGGAGGACTATACAAGTATAATAAGAATAGCTTCTGAAGTTGCAAAAACTCCAACACTCCCTCTCAACAAGGAAGGTATTATTCAATCTTCATTAGCATCATGATCATCTGGGTTTCATCTGTACATCTATACTGTCTCTATCATCTCTAAATGTACTAAAGGTTGTCTTTATGAATTTTTTCTATTAGGATGTCTAAGAGAAAATATTTTGCCACATGTCTGTCTCTACTGCCAATGGGAAACTTACATATCAGTATAGAGAATCCTGAACAAGAAAATCTATATGACCATACAAGGGTACTCCCATGCTCGGATGAGAACCTGAATGAGTAGAGGTACATGTGCAACCAAACGACCATATGCAACCTGTCCAACTCATCTACCGATGGGATTTCTCCCATACTTGGCTGAGAATATGGACAAGTAGAGGCACCTGTGTGAAGTTGACCATCCACTACTTGTTTGTCTCATCTGTCGATGGGATTTCTCCCAAACCTGGATGAGAACCTAGATGAGAAGAGGTACCTGGGAAAAGGTATGGTAAGTGTCTCTCAGTCATCTCTCCCTCTCAAGGAGGGATACATTCTCTTCTATTCCAACTCTTCAGTGAAATTATTCAAATTTCACCCTGGGAAGAGGCTTGGTGAGAACATCTGCAGTCTAGTCATCTGTCAGAATATACTGTAACTCGACTGTGCCTTTTTTCACCATATCACGTATGAAGTGATACTGAATCTCTATGTGCTTCGACTTGTCATCAAATACAGGATTCACTGACATCTGCACACAAATATAGTTATCACAGTGAATCACAATTGGCTCTGGAATCTGTCCAAACAATCCTAGAAGAAGTTTACAAAGCCAAACTTCTTCTTAGGCTGTTGAAATAGAAGTGATATACTCGGCCTCTGCAGTACTGAGAGCTACTGACTTCTTCTTCCTACTGCATCAGGAAATTACTGCAGAACCTAGACTGAAAAAATATCCTGAAGTGCTCTTTCTATCTGTAGTGGATTTGGCACAATCTGAGTATATAAAACCTTGCAATTTCAAGTCACATTCTGAATCATATCATAGACCATATCCCATAATGCCATGTAAGTATCTGAGCACATGTTTTTCAACAATCTAGTGAATCTGCCTCGGTTCGCACATGAACTGACTGAGAGCATTCATAACAAAATAATTATCTAGGTTGGTGTTCATCAGATACATCAAGGTCCCAATCAACCGGTGATACATACTGGGATAGATCAAAATTGAATTTGAAGCAGAATCTCTCAGCTTCTTCAAATTTGTATCCATCGGAGTATCTATGTGCTTCCAATCCAACATTCTGAATCTCTTCATCATATTCATGGTGTATTTTCATTGACTTAGGAAAATATTCTTCTTCCTTTATCATACTTCTAATCCCAAGAAGTAATGCATCAACAATGTCATTGAGTAAGGTTGTCTTGACATCCATCTAATACAACTTCCATCCCATATTTGAAGTAATAGCAATAATTGATCTTATGGAAGTGTGTCAAGCCATAGGAGCAAATGTCTCATCATAATCGACTCCCTATTTATGAGAGAAACATATGGAAACAATATGGCCTTGTATTACTAAATGCTCCCATCTGCTCCATGTGAAGTTTCTGCAAAATTTGTTGTGCCCATCTAGGTCTTTTTCGGCTTATTGTCATATCTATGGGAGCATCATCTGGCTCGAATGGATCAATGGGAGTGATTGGTTTATTCATTTCTTCAGAATCCCTCTTAATGTTTGGAGGGGGATATGATCTCATCTCTTCATTGTCATTGATCTCCATATCTTATCCTCATCCTTTTCGGATAAACATTTCTTCTTCAAAGTTTTCATCCTTCCTGACTTCGATTTGCATCAATCCCAAGATGTATATTTGGTAATCCTTCAAATACTTGTGATATCCCACGAATGTTTCCTTCTTTCCCGAAGGTTCTAACTTGGGTACATGAATGTACTCTAGAAAGTAATTATCCATCCTGGTGATGACTAGGTTCATCAAGGACCCTTCAATTTTCTTGTTCGAGTCATGACAACAGTGTCGTCGGGTTTCTATCACATGTAATAGACTAGAATCCTTGTCTTTGAGGGATATCTCCCTATGTCTCTCAAAATTTGGTTGAGTAAATCATGTTTAAGCAGCATATAGACCAACATTCGTAGAAGCTTTCTACTTTTGATAACGAAATCTTTGCATGAAATTATTCTAGGTTTGAGAGTCATAATACATGCTTCTAGAGGCTTTCTGCTTCTATTCCATCCGCATATCAATGGGATCACTTGTCCTTGTAGATCATGGCATTCCCTACAAGTCAAATCCCACCAGATGGTTAGCAATATTTCATAATCAATGTATTAACAAAATAAAGTAGGCAACCCTTTAGTCAAATCTTCGACACAACACATGTAAGGCCATTGTCTGGATGCTTATGGTATCCATTATAGTAAACTATTAAGAGTGTGTACTACTCCATTATGTTATAAAGGAGTCGTCATCCTAGATGGGTTGTGTAGAATGACAGGCTATTTAACTACCTAAATTTAGAAATGTAGATCTATGTAAAACATATTAAAAAAACAACCAGATCTAATCTACTTAGAGCATGTAAAATTAAATACTTATCTTTTCTAGTTTTGTGGGTGGGCTCCCATTGTTAGAGTCCATTGATCTTCATATGCTTGCTTGACGATCATCACAGTCTAGATCTTCATATCATTTCTTAGAAGAATAACTATGAATGATCATACTTCCTTGGCTCCTTGTGAGGAGGGTCTTCTCCTACATCAACAGTTGAAGCTTCATGCTTCCTTTTGATTGAACTTCGACAGCTACTGGCATAATGACTGTATTTCTTGCAATTGTAGCACTGTTTCTGAGACAAATCCTTATTCTCTTGTTTCTTCTAATATGGGGGAGGACCTGATCTCTTATCTTGATGCTTGTGAATGTATGGGTTCCTTCCCCTTCCCTTTCCTTTCTTGGTATGAGATACGAATGCCTGATTTTCCTCAGGTTGAGTGCCATAAAGTCTTTGGCGTGTTGTGATTCTCATTTCTTCCTGAGTGCATTCTACCCATAGCTTATCAAATTTGGGCAACTTGGTTCAACCACTTATAGTTTGGATGAAAGACTCCCAAGACGGTGGGAGAGCATTTAAGGTGGTCATAACGAGATCCTTTTATTCAAGGTTGTCTCCACTATACTTTAGCTTGTCCCAGAGCTCAATGATCCTCATAAAATATGAGGAAATATTCTCAGACTTCGTCATCTTCATATTCGACAGTTGATTCCTCAATGTGAGAGTCACATTGATGCTAATGTGTTCAAATAGCTTCTTTAGGGTTTTGAACATCCTCCTCGCTGTCGTATCTTTTGAGATTAGAGGAACCAAGTGCTCTTTAGCTAAGTCTACCAAAATCCTTCTTGCTTTGGCATCATTCTTCCTCTAGTGAGGTTTGTCTTCTTTGGCTTCTGGTTTTGGGATGTTTTCATTTACAACCTGTAATATGTTATTTTCTTCTAGTAGAAGAAGAACCCTAGACTTCTAGGGGGTTGGAAGCCCCTTCCAGACGATCTTCGACCTTCATATTGATCATCTTAACTGCAGATCTGGATCTGAAACCGTAGCAGAGACTAGGTCAAAACTGAAGGTTGGAGTTTTGGAAAACCGAATCAACAGATAAATGCGCCCTAGAGAGGTGAGTTGAGAAGAGGTAGAGTCGAGCCAAAACTATGGAGGGAGTAGGTCAAAAACTAAAACCCTAATTTCTGTTGCACCTATAGAATTGGGTCAAAAATTGAATTGAAGTCTTCCTTCACCAAAAGATGCACTCTTCTTAGAGAGAAATTCTGAAGGCTCATTTTCTACCAAAATGTTGAGTGAAGGCCTTGAAAGATCAAACCCCAGTTCCGACAGGTTTCCGACAAGGTTATGCCAATGGATTCTTCTAGTACTATTCTGAAACCATGTTAGATTTTCTTAAGATTATAGCAGTATATCTTAATTTCATTCATCAATAGGATCACTAGAAGATAGACAAAGCATAGAACAATAACACAATTATTTTTCACCTGGAGAAAGCCCAGCAACCTTCGTCTAGAGATAATAATTCTGAGATCAGAGTACAAGGAAGAAGAAAGAGAAAAATATGGAAAAAATTTCCAAAGATAGAAACCCTGAAAACAATTTTATTCTGTAGTATATGTGAACTTCTCTCTCTCCTAGAAAACTATGAACTTCTCTGAGCTGTTGGGTTGCTTCTATATGAAATAATGAGGGGTGCCTCCTATTTATATTGTTTTGCCATTAAGAATTTAAATGGGGTCGACTTCACTTGGGAGAGCAATATGATTTTATATTTTAAACTTTATTTTATTTATTTTTTTGTTGGCTTTTCACGAAGCCACCCCAAGGTTTACATTGTTCGTTTTAGGATTTGTATGAATAATTACAACAAGTTCAACTCCCAAAAGAGGACAATACAAATACAATATATATAGCTTCTAAAGTTGTATAAACTCCAAGAAAGCTAAAATAAAATCCCATTTTTTACTTAACATTCTTTGATTAGTAACATACCTTTCTTTATCATGTAGTTTGTTGGGATGGGGAGAGATATAACGACTTAGTAGAACTCAATAGAATTGAAACTCCTTGAAATGCATTGAAGTAAAACATGCATAGATGCATAATTATTCATCATACAATTGAAGCAACTACATTCCATTCAAGCATTTCAACATGTTCATCATTTTCATTAAACAACAAATACAATTCGCAGAGATGAAATAGACAAGAATACTTATCTTATGAAGAAACTCATCCCGCAACCAGCTATGTCGCTGCAACATTCCACCCAACCATAGGACAGTGTCCTCCTTAATATCTCAGCAACACTGCCACCCTCGAGTTGGGCATGATTCCCACAAGGAATAAGGAAATTAAGCAGGCTCACACATAGCCAAGGATACCACAAAATTCATCCAATCCAACACAGTTGGGTTTATCAGGCTAAGAGTACACAACAACACATAACGAAGCCAACAAGTTGGGTTTATCAGGTTATCAGGAGATGGAAGCACTGTCTGCTAAGCTAGTGGGATCACTAAAGAGCTAAGGGTGCCTACACGAGAACTAGCTTGACTCCTAAGACATCCACACACACCCAACACAAGGAATCATTCCCTTCTCTGCTGCACAGTCCCTCAGGCCATGACTTCCCTTCCAGTGCTATTCAGGGGGTGTGGAAGAGAGAGCCATTCCTCTAGCTCTATCTATGAGGCTCCTGCAAAACACTAGATTTGTTAAGCAAACTCCTTTCCACTCCTACACTGTCCAAAGACCAATTGCATACACAACAATATCCACAATTTCTGGGTTTAGGAAAATAGTTTAGCCACAAAATTAATTGCCAAGGAGGGTAAGAACAACCCACTAATAGCAAATCATATCCCAGGCACATTTTGGCGCTAACGTGGCTAAAAACAAAATCAATAACAACACCCACGAGGATGTGGTCTCTCCTCTAAATCGTTGGGAAACACAAAAATGATTTTCAGCTTGGAAAACATTGGGGAAATGCAACAGAAATCATTGGGGAAGAAACCCAACCACAAGAACATCACAAGAAAATGAAATTCTCAGCCTCCCTAAAATGAAGAACGACTGCCCACGTGAGGGAAAAATACACACAGCAAATCCAAGATCGTGAATTTCACACTCAGCAAATTCCCAGCCGCTTGAGGGAGCCCCAACATGGGTGAATGATGATGATGAAAATTCCCAGGAGCCCAAATCGTGAAGGAAGAACATACCATAGGCAAAATCGTGTAGGTAAAACAGCTCCCTAGCCTCCCTGTGTGAGGCCAAAAATGAAGAACGTGGATGTATGGCCAAATGGGCATGCATTTTGGGTGTTTACTTGCCCCAAAAGTCAAAATTGATTTCCCCCTAAAATGGGTTTTCCCCAAATTTGAATTTCCTGCCCATACTCTTCCCATCCTCATGCAATAACTAACTCAACCACATTCTGGTAGAATTTAATGATTGGGGAAAAAGACAAAATGGGTATTTGAGGTTTTGATGGGTTCTCCCTTTGACATTTGTCTTTTCCCCATTGGCCCAAAGGTTTAAATAATTTCCCTCCCTATTCCTTAGGAAAATCATGCCCCCATCTCTTTTAATGTTGCATAGACATAGCTGGTTGTGGGTATTTTAATTAAAATGCATATGTACATGATGCCAAAAATTATAATGTGTCAGATAGCACGATATACCATCGGCAACGATTTTAATTCTCGGAACACAAAACATTAAATCCATGGTGGGGCTTTTCCCTTTAGCTCCACACCACGATTAATTACAATATATACATCATATACATTTAATGCAAATGAGGTCAAAACCAGGGTGTTACACAGATATTCCATCAGATCCAAAGGTAGATAGAGAGAACCAGAAGATCCGATGATAGGATCCGCTCCAATTAGTACACTCCTTCCATCCCCCACCTACCATCCCAAACCTCTTCCAAGCCAAGACAAGGTGTTTAAAAAACCATTCCAAAAAATCGAAGTTCCTCTTACCAAGAAATGTTTTGTTCTGAGCAATTGGTTATTCATATATTTTGCCTGAATCACTTGGTGCCATAAACCAGTACCATGTAGTACCAACCACAAGATATTTAGTTGCAATGAAATACTAAACCATTCAAGATTTTGTATGCCCCATCCACCACATTCGATGGGCCTGGAAAGCATCTGCCACTCCACAAGGTGATAGTGTTTGCTCTCACCCGTGGATCCCCATAGGAAAGCAAAGATTAATTTTCGCAACTTGGTACAGGTGCAAGGGCAAACCAGTATACAGGCATACTGGATAGAACCGCTTTTATTAGGACCAACCTTCCTCCAAGAGAGAGAAATTTATGTGTTGAGTAATGTATCCTCCTCTCAAAGTTTTTTATCAACCACAACTAGTCTTTAATCTTATAACCCAATGGCTTGATATAGTAACCCAGTTATTTGAAGCCATTTTGAATGAAATTTGTTGTGTTATGGTGTAGTTTATATGATCATCATTATTAGTTTTCTTTCTCTTGCTTCATGTTAAAAGAAAAACCTTTTTTTGATATTACATTTAGAAAACTAATTTTTTATTTACAAATGAAAATGAGACAAGTGTACTCTCGAGATTAATTTTACAGTAATCATTCAAAATTCAAAATAAACAGTTCAAAATTGATTCTATGACCTTAATGGAGAATTATCATATGAATTTCTCCTTCTAAGCGTGCTGATTACCTTTGAATTTTGCTCACTTTTTTTAATTCCAGTCGTTGAGCATTATCATAATGTTACGTTTGAATTTGATAGTTCTGGGTGCGCATGATTACCTTTGAATTTTCCTCACTTTTTTTTAATCCCACTGAGGTATTCTTTTCATTAATTTAATGGAAGTGGCGGAGGATTTTATCCGTGCGGTATTATTTTTTATTAATTTAATGGAAGCACCCGAGGATTTGATCCAAGTGCGGTATTCTTTTCATTAATTTAGTGAAAGTGGTGAAGGATTTTCCATTATATATTCCATTATATATTCCATTTAACTTTAATCCCGTAAGAGTTACATTTGAACTTCTTGATCATTCTTGGTGCGCGTGATAGATTTACTGTTCAAAGACGAATTTCTATAAATAAGCGAAAATGCTGCAACCATTCCCATTCTGTTTTTGTTTGCGGAAGAGTTGAGAAGAGAAGATGGAGATCTGTTATGTTCTCTTTTTCTTTTATTTCATTCTCTTTGTGCTTTCCACGCTTCAATTCTCTAATCGTCGGCATCCCCATCCCCATCTCAGTAACGCTTCTGATCAAGAGGCTCTTCTTGGATTCTTGTCTGGAATCACTTATGATCCAGACTAGAATTTATCCACTACTTGGACACCAAATGTTTTCTTCTGCAACTGGACAAGTGTCACATTCAGTTGGCGCAGACAGAGAGTGGTTTCCCTGAATGTTTCCAGCATGGGATTACAAGGTACAATCTCTCATATTCTCGGCAATCTCTCATTTCTTAGAGTGCTCAACCTTAGTAATATCCCACGAATACTTGTGATATCCCACGAATGTTTCCTTCTTGCCTGAAGGTTCTAACTTGGGCACGTGAATGTAGTCTAGAAAGTAATTATCCATCCTGGTGATGACCAGGTTCATCAAGGATCCATCAATTTTCTTGTTCGAGTCACGACAACAGTGTCATCAGGTTTCTATCATATGTAATAGACTAGAATCCTTGTCTTTGAGGGATATCTCTCTCTGTCTCTCAGAAGTCAGTTGAGTTAATCATATTTAAGCTGCAGATAGACTAACATTCATAGAATCTTTCCTCTTTTGATCACCAAATCTCTACATGAGATTATTCTGGGTTTGAGAGTCATAATACATGCTTCTAGAGGCTTTCTGCTTCTATTCCATCTGTATATCAATGGGATCACTTGTCCTTGTAGATCATGGAATTCCCTACAAGTCAAATCCGACCAGATGGTTAGCAATATTTCATAATCAATGTATTAACAAAATAAAGTAGGAAACCTTTTAGTCAAAGCTTCGACACAACACATGTAAGGCCATTGTGATCCGAATGCTTATGGTATACATTATATTATACTATTAAGAGTGTGTACTAATCCATTATGTTATAAAGGATTCATCATCCTATATGGGTTGTGTAGAATGACAAGCTATTTAACTACCTAAATTTAGAAATGTAGATCTGTGTAAAACATATTAAAAAAACAACCAGATCTAATCCACTTAGAGCATGTAAAATTAAATACTTATCTTTTCTAGTTTTGTGGGTGGGCTCCCATTGTTAGAGTCCATTGATCTTCATATGCTTGCTTGACGATAATCACAGTCTGGATCTTCATATCATTTCTTAGAAGAAGAAGTACGACCGATCATCCTTCCTTAGCTCCTTGTGAGGAGGGTCTTCTCCTACATCAATAGTTGAAGCTTCATGCTTCCTTTTGATTGAACTTCGATAGCTACTGGCATAATGACTGTATTTCTTGCAATTGTAGCACTGTTTCTGAGACAAATCCTTCTTCTCTTATTTCTTCTGATACGGGGGATGACATGTTCTCTTATCTTGATGCTTGTGAATGTACGGGTTCCTTCCCCTTCCCTTTCCTTTCTTGGCATGAGATATGAACGCTTGATTTTCCTTAGGTTGAGTGCCATGAAGTCTTTGGCGTGTTGTGATTCTCATTTCTTCCTGAGTGCATTCTACCCATAACTTATCATATTTGGGCAACTTGGCTCGACCACTTATAGTTTGGATGAAAGACTCCCAATATGGTGGGAGAGCATTTAAGGTGGTCATAACGAGATCCTTTTCTTCAAGGTTGTCTCCACTGTACTTTAGCTTGTCCTAGAGCTCGACGATCCTCATAAAATATGAGGAAATATTCTTAGACTTCCTCATCTTCATATTCGACAAATGATTCCTCAATGTGAGAGTCACATTGATGCTAATGTGTTCAAATAGCTTCTTTAGGGTTTTGAGCATCCTCCTCGCCATCATATTTTCTAAGATCAGAGGAACCAAGAGGTCTCTAGCTAAGTCTACCAAAATCCTTCTTGCTTTGGCATCATTCTTCTTCTAGCGAGGTTTGTCTTCTTCGGCATCTGGTTTTGGGATGTTTGCATTTACAACCTGTAATATGTCATTTTCTTCTAGTAGAAGAAGAACCCTAGACTTCCAGGGGGTTGGAAGCCCCTTCCAGACGATCTTCGACCTTCATATTGATCATCTTGACTGCAGATCTGGATCTGAAACCCTAGCAGAGACTAGGTCAAAACTAAAGGTTGGAGTTTTGGAAAACCAAATCAACAGATAAATGAGCCCTAGAGAGGTGAGTTGAGAAGAGGTAGAGTCGAGCCAAAACTGTGAAGGTAGTAGTTCAAAAGCTAAAACCCTAATTTCTATTGCACGTGCAGAATTGGGTCAAAAATTGAATTGAATTCTTCCTTCGCCAAAAGATGCACTCTTCTTAGAGAGAAATTCTCAAGGCTCATTTTTTGCCAAAACGTTGAGTGAAGGCCTTGAAAGATGAAACCCCAGTTTCGATAGGTTTTCGACAAGGTTATGCCAATGGCTTATTCTAGTACTGTTCTTAAACCATGTTAGATTTTCTTAAGATTATAGCAGTATATCTTAATTGCATTCATCAATAAGATCACTAGAAGATAGATAAAGCATAGAACAATAACAAAAGTATTTTTCACCTGGAGAAATCCCAGCAACCTTCATCTAGAGATAATAATTATGAGATCAGATTACAAGGAAGAAGAAAGAGAAAAATATGGAAAAACTTTCCAAAGATAGAAACCCTGAAAATAGTTTTCTTCTGTAGTATATGTGAACTTCTCTCTCTCCTAGAAAACTGCGAACTTCTCTGAGCTGTTGTGTTGCTTCTATATGAAAGAATGAGGAGGGGTGCCTCCTATTTATACTATTTTGTCATTAAGAATTTAATTGGGGTCGACTTCACTTGGGAGAGCAATATGATTTTAGATTTTATAACTTTATTTTATTTATTTTCTTGCTGACTTTTCACCCCAAGGTTTACATTGTTCGTTTTAGGATTTGTATGAATAATTACAACAAGTTCAACTCCCAAAAGAGGACAATACAAGTACAATAAGAATAGCTTCTAAAGTTGTATAAACTCCAAGAAAGCTAAAATAAGAACCCAATTTTAACCAAAAGACTAACCAGTTTGTTTCCCATTTGTTTATATCCTAAATTACATTAGTGTATGGATTGGATTTTGGAAAGATGAAAAAGACAAGGAGAAGATGACAATATGCCGTGCTTTTGAATTTTTTTGCACATGACTACCTGCTAATGTTCATACTCACATTCTTGGACTAAGATGGAAATATGCATATTTGCTAATGGTCATACTCACATTCTTGGACTATGTCGGAAATATGCATATGGAAACCAAACTCTTTAAACTTCTTGGACTAAGTTGGAAATATGCATCTATGAAAAATTGTTGGCAGCCACAAGTGTTTGTTGGTTGTCACCAATTCCTATCAAAGAATAGAAAATCTTAGTGGTGTTTTTGTATATGTGTAGATATTAGCATTGAGTGAGTTAATAAATAGACATATTCATCTTTTTTAGTAATTTGTTTTTTTTTTTTAATTTGGTTTTTTAGCAAGACAAAGTTTCATTTCAATCCATTTATGCTTTAAATTATTTGGCTAGTTTTAAAATGGGATAAAAGCTTGGGAGATAAGATTTATAGGTGGGTTAGTTATTGCATGCCACAATGCTACACTTAATGGGTGTAGATAGGGTATCTCTTGTATAAGTAGGTTATTGGCAACATAGCACATGTTTGGTGCTAGGTTCACAACCCTTGAATTAGTCTTATGTATGAGATGTGCCTATGTATTAGATGTAATTTAGAGAGGAGACATGATGGAATTAAATATTTCCCTTGTCCCTTTAGTGGAAGCAGGTGAGTCTTTATCCACCATGTATCCCATTTAGTTAGGCATGAGGAACTCGACTCCTTTAGAAAGTTAGGAGTATATATTAAGTGAGATAGATTGGATTAGGGGTTCAATTTCATTTTTCATTCCTAATTCATCCTTCATTGTATCTTGGAGATCATATGCATGAGAAAAAGGCTTTATGTTTCCTTTGTCCTTCAATGAAGGATTTATGTTTCCTTCGAATATATGCCTTAAGATGAATCAAAAGTATGTTGTGGATATAAAATGGTTTGTGTCAAGAGACCAAAGTCTCTAAATTTCATTTCTCGTATACAAAATCTCTAAATTCCATTTCATGTTTCTTATTTTTGATAACATAAGTTGTAATTACACTATTTGTAACATCAATATCCACCAATCCCTAGATGTGGGTGAGGTCAGAAGAGGCAACGATGCGGCGGATGGGACGCATGTAATGTATGGGCTTACCCATGCTACAAGTGTGGCTTTATAAAGGAAGGCGATAAGGTGGGTTTCCTGGTGTACATGTGCAAGAGGATGATCTACCAAGTTGGTAAGGGTATGATAATAGGGCAGAACAATATGATTTCCATAGATGGAGGTATGAGAATTAGGCAGTCCAGGATGAGGGAAATTTTGGAAACTGGTGTGGTGAGTTATGGATTTTCGAGTCTGGATTGGAAGCTTCCTCGCACGTAGCTTCCACATCATTTTCAAAATGTTTCGTCATTAGTCGATATGCAATTCATATAAATCATTAATTGATGTGTTGTCATCTATAATCTCGTTAGCATTCCAAAGTCAAAACAACCATTATACATGTTAATTTTTATCGAGTAATCATGGGAGACATATTGTCATAATTCTTGGATGATATTTCTCCTAAAACACACTTGTGTCGGTGCTTTCGTTGCCAATAATAATGTATACATGAAAATGCATTTTCCTTTTCATAAATAAAATCTTTATTTCAAAATCAAATCACAAAATTCTACTATCAAACAAAAATCAATTTTTCCATACTTTTTTCCACCTTCATTCATCATCATGAATCATATATAGTTAATCATGATAAGAAACAAATTCAACATTAATCGTTCCTAGCCCAGCTTCCTTTTCTTTGCTACTCAATACAACTCATAGGTTGTTTTTCATTCAACATTGATATTGTATAATACTACAAGGTAAGCTCAAGATATGCATCTATTATGACTCTAATCACTATCTTCAACATAGGAATAGTGGTGATATCTATAGGAAATAATATTTCAAAATATGGGGTTATATACATATAGTGAGAATAGTTTTATTCCGCTATGCCATCCATAATAATTCTATATATATACTTAATGGATTTGCTAAGGTTGTCATGGTCAAAATATTTTTGGCACAATCATTATTATCAACAATATAAAACATTCCCATTTAACTCTAAAAGTAAAGGTGTCATAGAAAACATAAAGATGGTTTAAGGTTACAAATCAATATCCCTTCAAGCATATATTTTTATCATCACCAGTGTTCTAGGGTTTTCCTTAACTGAACGTTTTCTTTAGGAATTCAAATCTCAAATTAAACATAATACTCTAAATCTGTATATCTTCAAAATGTTTTCTCCTTATCTATTTAATTGGTCTATGTGTGATCATGAGGGAAACAACACAAAAATATATTTTAATGAAAGAGGGTAAAATTGTCCCTTACGAGAATCCAGAATGGATCCCGATATAAGGGAACATTCGCAACTACAAACATATATTTTCTTCTTTCTCAAGGAGTAAACACAACATACTATACAAACATTATTTATTTTCCTTACTTAAAAAGAAAATTCTTCTAAAAATTGTAGAGGTACTCTTAACCACCAAATTCAAACTCTTCTACTAAAGAGAACATACGTATCTGGTTCTTTGGTTACAATCATAATTTATATGTCTCAAGTTTTCTCTTACACATAAATTGATAATCAACAATATAATCTTCGTAAGAATATCTATGCACTATGCATTTAACAATATTCTAAGGTCCTTTTTGATAATGCTTAACCAAATTTATCTTTATAGGAATCATGTTTATACTAAAAACCCAAAAATGGTACGTATCTCATGTTAGATGACCAACTAGTCACTCTAGTTTGAGCATAAGCCTCATCCATCCATAGGTTTCTCGAAGGAATTTGCACCCCTCATTTACTTCCTTTCACGCAAAAGCTACAAGGTTAGTTCACCTTCGTCAAATTGCATCTCCTACTAAATTAATTTCAAAATTGATCCTGCATTCATCATGCCAAGGAGAAAGACATATATAAAATAAATAATTATTTTATTTCTTACTTGCTTTAATCTGCATTCTAATGGTCACATTAAGGAGTTCAACATAGATTAGTTTTATACTCACAGTTCATCCCTTAGAATACAAACGACTCGTAGTAGGAGAGGGAAAGTCTTCCCCAATATTTACCTTATTTTTTTATGTTATCTGTAACCACCTAATAATTATTTTATCCAACTTGTACCTTATGATTTGAATTTTTCCCATAAAGGCCCAAGTGTTGTAACTTGAGCTCTAATACCATTTGTAACATACCCAAAATTTCTCAATGTAAAATCTAAGAAAATGGGGGTAAATTTTCGCTTTTACTATAACCAACAAGTCTACTATGTTAGTCTCTTGAGAGTGTGAAATCACATAATTGTTAATTACTTACCTATAAATCAAGATAATGAAATCAAAATGTTAATCAAAAAGGTTTTAAATCAATTAACTATCCAAATGGTTTTCCTCCATGAAATATATATCTTTAATTGTATGATTGCGAGTATTGTACCGGTAAAAATAATGTATCATAAGCATTTAATGTGCATTATCAATACATCAAACACCATCATGAAAATTGAGTATATGCAAACATAAAAACATAGAACAAAAAGAGACACATCATATACGTGGTTCACCCCATCCATGAGGCTACGTCCACCAAATCTTGTTTATACTATTTTATCAAAAGAAGATTTACAATTTCGTGGCACATCCACTGCCAATATCTTCCACCGATAATACTCGCCATTTACAACTTTCCTTCCTTATAAGGTTTCCTTCTGGTATATTCTTAATATACAAAAACTATTCAAAGGCATGGATAAACTTAAATCAATGCTGGTATATTCATTAGAGGAAATTTCAACTCAAAATGGGCCTCCTAAAAAGAATTAATAAAATAATAGTTAAAATAATAAAATAATGTTTATTAATTTTGGAGGAAAAAAAGAAAAAACTACTTTTTTGTTTGTATTTTGGCATATATCCCCGTGTTTTTACTCAAATTTTGATCGAGAGAGCTCGTTGGATGGAGAATTAAATTCCACATCCAACGAGTACCCACTCTGCATACTTTTGATGGACCTCGCTACCCCAAAAACAAGAAATACCTGAAAAAAGGTGATGATGACATCATCATCACGTTTTTTCAGGTATTTCTTGTTTTTGGTGTAGCGAGGTCCATCAAAAGTATGCAGAGTGGGTCATCACATTTTTTTTCAGGTATTTCTTGTTTTTGGGGTAGCGAGGTCCATCAAAAGTATGCCAAGTGGGTACTCGTTGGATGCGGAATTTAATGCTGCATCCAACGAGCTCTCTCGATCAAAATTTGAGTAAAAACATGGGGAGATATGTCAAAAATACAAACAAAAAATGTAGTTTTTTTATGATACCTATCCCCAAATTTATATTAAAAAAAAGACCTATACGGTATTTCAAATTTAAATAAATTTCATTGGCTAACACATGATGACATGGAATTTGAATCAAAGTTAAAAGGCCCATTTTAAGTTGAAATTTCCTCTAATGCTCAATATAAAGAAACTTTTCAAGGGAATGGATAATCATAATCCAATGCTGATATATATATTTTAATATACACAAAAACTATTCGAGAGCATGGATATTCTTGAATCAATGCTAGTAGAATTTCAAGATACAACATATATGCACACTAACATAGTGATATATTTTTACATCTTTGTCTAGTTCATTATTAAGGACACACACACACACACACACACACACACACACACACATATATATATATATATATGTTAGATTTTAACATTTAAGCTAGCATTATATTAGGATATTTAACTAAGAGAATAACAAGCGCAACAATCAAACATAAGAGACAATGAACATAGTGTTTTTCCTTGGGGAAACCATAAATGGATAAAACCCTGCAACTTCCTCAGAGATAGAATCAACACCAACAGTAAAACCCCAAAACAGTAAGATGATCTCCCAATAGCAATAGCCTCTTTCTTTCTAGCCCCAACAACTTCTTTTCCCTCAGCTATGCACTACAACTAAGTGTGAGTGATTGTGTGTTAAACAGACAGGCTCACTCTCTATTTATACTAATTCCTGACTTGACAATAACTCACTAGGGCCGAATTCACTAGGTGAGTCTAACAACCCTAGGGCCCCACCTATTGATCAAGGGTTAAAGCCACCTAGTGAAGTCGTCCCTAATGAGTTGACATGACATGAGGGTTACCCACAATGACTTGACATGACTTGTTTACATTATAGAAACTCCCGATCGGAACATTGGGGAATGACATGACTCAATTACATCACAAAAAATTCCTGGAATAAATATCGGGGTACAATACATAAGAAATACAAGTGAATACATTCCAAAGTTACAATTACATCAACACTCCCTCCTAACTAGGAAGGTATTCTCTTGACACAATTTATCAACAAAAGTATTCTTCTCTGTATCATCTAGATCATCATTGAGTCCTCATCATATTCAAGTCATATTCATCTTCAAGTCATCTTCATCTGGATATGGATCATCACTCGATCTAGATCATCATCACTGGATCTGGATCATCACTCGATTTGGATCATCATCACTGGATCTGGATCATCACTGGATCTGGATCATCTCTGGTTCTGGAACATCTCTGCTGGATCATCATCATGGGTGCTATCTCTTGTTTCTTCTCATCATAGGAAGTTCTACAGAGCCAGCCCTTTTTCATGCTGGTTGTAGGCCTAGCCTCCATGTAGGTATTTTCCAGCACTTATATCTGACCCTAAGTTAGAATGTCCCGCCCAACACTTAGATTTGATCATGTAGGAACCAATCCTATAATCATATCAGAAAGGCACACCCAACACTCACATCTTACCATGTGGGAACACATCCCACAACCCTATCAGAAAGGCCCAGCACACACATATGACAACCAATGTCAAAAAGGCCCAGCACTTACATTTGACCATGCGAGGAACCAATCCTATGTACATGTCAAAAGGGCTCTACACTTACATTAGACCATACAAGGAACCAATCCTATGTACATGTCGAAAGGGCTCTACCGCTTACATCTGATCATGTAGGAACCAATCCTACAGCCACATCAAAACGGCCCTCAGTCCCAGACTGAGTATTCTTGGTAACCGGCCAGGTGCCTCCATTCCAAGAATGGCATTCAGCGCTTATATCTGATCATGTAGGAACCAATCCTACAGTCACATCAAAATGGATCAGCACTCATCTCTGAGATGCGAGGAACCAATCCTCTCATCATGACAGAATGGTTCAGCTGGCCTTACATCTGACCATGGAAGGAACCAATCCTCTCACCATGTCAGAATGGATAATGGACTCATCACTTCCCCTTGGAGGGAACCTTAATCTAGAGAACACCAAGCTTCTCCTTGAAGTACTCAAACTTCACTCTGGCTAATGGCTTTGTCCACGCATCAGCTATTTGTTCATCCGTCGCAACATACTGGAGCTTCACTGCTCCTTTCTGCACCATATCCCTAATATAGTGATACTTGATCTCAATATGCTTCGACTTGTCATGGAACACCGGGTTCTCTGATAACTTCACACAACTCTGGTTGTCCCAATATATACAAGTAGAATCCAACTAGAGATCAAATAAATTAGACAATAGCTTCCTCAGCCATACTGCCTCATAGCTAGCTAAACAAGATGCAACATACTCTACTTCAGTTGTACTTAGTGCCACACAGGATTGTTTTCTGCTAAACCAAGAGATCACACCTGATCCCATACTGAAGCAACACCCTGAAGTGCTCTTCCTATCGATGGCAATGCCTGCCCAATCTGAATCAACATAACCCTCCAGGTTAATCTTTTGATTTGCCTCATACTTGAGCCCATAATCAACTATACCTCTCAGGTATCTCAGAATATGCTTTGCAGCAATCAAGTGAACATGTCTCAGATCTGTCAGGAACTGGCACAAGGTGTTCACAACAAATCAAATATCTGGTATTGTGTTCATCAGGTACATCAAAGACCCAATCATCTAACGATACATCGTAGCATCAACCGCTTCTCATGAAGCATCACTCAATAGCTTCAAGTTCGATGCCATAGGTGTGGTCATGGCCTTGCAGTCCATCATCCTGAACCTCTTCAGGATCTCTACAACATACTTCCCTTGTTCGAGGAATATTCCATCCGCATTCTGCCACACCTCCATGCCTAGAGAATAGTGCATCATACCCAAGTCCTTCATTTCGAACTCGGCAGCAAGTTTCCTCTTCGTATCAGCAATCAATGCATCCATACCTATTATAAACATATCATCTACATACAGTAGGAGTATCACTGGGTTGCCATCTTCAACCTTGTAGTAAAGGTTGAAATCTGCTTTACTTTTGGTAAATCCCAAACTGGATAGAAAGCCATCAATTATGCCATACCATGTCCTGGGTCCATGTTTCAAACCGTACAGGGATTTTTTCAATCTACACACATGAGACTCCCTGTCATGTGTCTCAAAACCTAGTGGCTACTCTACATACACTTCCTCTTCCACTACACCATTCAAGAAAGTAATCTTGATATCCATTTGGTGTATCTTCCATTTCATCATTGCAGCCAGAGCAAGTACTGATCTGATGGAAGTGTATCTAGCTATAGGTGCAAAGGTTTCTTCATAATCTATTCCTTCTTTCTGTGAGAAGCCACGAGCCATGAATCTTGCTTTATATTTCTCTATGCTACCATTTTCAGCATGGTTGATCTTGTAGATCCATTTGGAAGTTACAACATACTTCCCTTCTGGTATTGGGACAACATCCCAAACATCATTCTTCATTATCGATTGATACTCTTTGATCATAGCATCTTTCTATTCTTTCCATTCTGCCGCTTCTTCATATTTGGAAGGTTCTTTATTGATAAAGTCACATAATAAAGCTACATACCCGGTGCAGGACCTGGTCCTCTTTCTTTCTATGTGATTCTCTTCTGGAGTCCCATATCTTTCTGCACCTTGGATAGCTTCTCGTACCCAAGCAGGTTTCCTCTTATGAGGATTTTTCTCCTGAGGTGGATCTACAGGTTCTTGATGTTCTTGAAATTCTTGATCTTCTTCTTGAGTTTCTTCGTTCATGGTTGTGTCATGAATTCTAGGTGCTTCTGTTTCTTCAAGATCTTCAACAGGTCTCTTTTTGGATTTATTGTAATCTTAGTCTTCGTCAAATGTTACGTCCCTGTTGATGTCGATCTTCTTGAATCCTGGGAAGTATATTCTGTAAGCCTTCTAGCTTTCAGAGTATCCCACAAATATACCCTTCTTTCCTGAAGGATCTAACTTTGTTCTCTTTTCTTTTGGAATGTGTATGTACACTGGACAGCCGAATATTTTGAGATGGCTGACTTCTGGTTTCTTGTTGGAAAAGACTTCTTCAGGTGTCTTGTTCTTGAGTAATCTGTGTGGAGTACGATTCTATACATACACCGATGTTCTGGCAGCTTCTTCCCATAGATGCTTGGGAAGATCTTGATCATGAAGCATTGCTCTTACAACTTCCATGATCATTATATTCTTCCTTTCTACAACCCTATTCTATTGTAGATTATATGGAGTGGATAACTCCCTCTTAATCCCTGAATCTCTGTATAACTCTTTGAATTCATTTGATGTGAATTCTTCGCCATTATCTGATCGAAAGGTCTTGATCTTCTTTTCAGTGTGGTTCTCGTTCAAGGCTTTGAATTCCTTGAATTTGCTGAATACTTCATCTTTGTTCTTCATAAAGTATATCCATGTCTTCCTAGAAAAATCATCAATAAAAGAAACATAGTATACATACCCGCTTAAAGAACTGGATGACATTGGACCACATACATCAGAGTGAATGATTTACAAGATCCCTTTTGCTTTGTTTTCGCTACTTGGAAATGTCTTCTTTGTGTTCTTTCCTTTCGCACATTCTTTGCAAACTCCTTCATGTTTTGCCTGAATTTCTGGAATACCTTCAACAGATTTGCTTGTAAGTGGTAGTGCTCTATAATGCACATGTGCAAGCCTTCTATGCCAAAGTTCATTTGGCTCTACTGTGTCATGGACCAAAGCTTGTTCTGGTTGACCCTTCAATTTGCATAATCCTCCTTCTTGTTCTCCAATTACTATTGCATCCTCAATAGTCTTTCCTCTTGGCCACATGAGGACTTGGCCATCTACAAATGCAACCCTCATGTCCTTTGCATCCAATGCCGATATGGAGAGAATATTCTTCTTTAGTCTTGGTACAAACAAGACATCCTTCATTTTCATAGACTTTCTAGAGTATAGCTTGTAGGAGGATTCACCAATACCCTTTATGGGATATTGGTAGTCATCCCCAAGTTTCACCTTATGGGGTGAATTATGTTCGGATAGTTTCTCAAAATATTCCTTGAATCCTGTCATGTGTTTGGAAGCCCCACTATCAATAAGCCAATATTTGCTTCCATGTGTGACAGTTCCCATGAGAGCGGAGATCAAAACATATTCTTCATCACTTGAAGATTCTTCACTTTCTTGTTTTACTCTCTTTCTAGGAGGATTATCATCCTCATCAGTGTGAGCATGATGTCTTCTTTTGGAGTTCTTCTTCTTCTTAGATCCACTCTTATTCATGGGACAATTCCTAGCAAAGTGTCCTCTTTCATCACATGTATAACATCTGAAATTGGATGGATCCTTTTTCACAAAATTATCTTTCTAATGAGAATGTTACCTTGGTGATGATGATTTTACCTTCTGCCTTTCTTGGAGTGTACTATGAGAGCTTGATCATCACTTCCCATATTTTCTTCTCGAGCTGCTATTTGAGCTTCTTCTTGTGAGCATTCTTCCCACAGTCTACTGAACTTGATTAGCTTCTTAATAGCACAGATTCCTTGGATGAAAGAATCCCATGACCGAGGGAGACCATTCAAGGTTGTCATCACAATTTCTGCATTCTCCACTTCTTCATCTACTGCTTCAAGCTATTCTTTGATCTGGGATGTGGTGAGGATTTCTCCTCGCTGCAGGAGCAGGAATGGCTCCCTTGTGCCTATAGGGCACAAGGGTAGGTTACTACTATTGGAAAATAGGAAAAGATGAAATGGAAATGCAAGTAAATAGGACAATAAATTAAACTAAGCTAATCTAGTGACAGAAAACTAAAACTAGACTAAACTATGAGCTAATAACATAAAAGAAAGGGGGAGATGAAGCCCTTGTGAACCCCTTTGCAGAAAATGGGTTAGGGTTCCACCTCCCTAAACCCTACAAAACAATATCAATGATAAAACTTGCAACTAGAAAACAAGGTTAGAAAGCAAAAACAACTAAACAAACATGTAAATAAACATTATACCTCTCTTGGGTGGAAATGGGCCACCATGCTCTAGCTCATGGGAGCACCTCTCTTGGTTGGGGAGCAATGGCTCAATGGGATGGAGATGGAGGAGAAGGATTGTGGGTGGTTTGAGAGGCAAAGGTCTCAAAGCATCCATGGGCAGCATAACAATAGGCAAGGGAGGAGTGTTTTGAGAGTGACTCCCCACCCTCCTTTTATAGTTTTTCCAAGGGATTTTAGGGTTTTAAGCCCTTGGTCAGGGGTTTAGCACCCCTTTTTGGGCCTTTAGCCCCTTCCGCCCTAATTTTAGCCCATTTTTTAGGGCTTTAGCTCCTAGGGGGCTATTTTGGGCTCTTTTTTGGGGTTTTTAGCCCTTTTCTTCATCCTTGGGCTCTTTTGGAGGTGTGGGAGTCTAATGGAAGGTTTGATGGAGTGATACGGGGGTTGTGAGATGGTGTCCTTGGGTGGTGTAGGCTATAGAGAGCTATGTGGGGGATTTTTGGGTTAACAGATTGCCCCCTGATGTGTGAGGGCAGGAGCTCAACATATGGCTGACGGACATCATAGGATTTGTTGTGTAGAGGTGGTGCTTCCGGGGCTGGGGCATGGTGGATTTTGATTTTTGTATTAATTTGGTTCCCATCAATGGGTGAGATACAATAAATGTGTGACATGTATATGGATGAGGCAAGCATTCCCATGCTCGTGAGAATGTCAAAAGAATAATTTGATCTATGCTCTAAAATACAAGAGCCAATCATATACAACTGATGTTACAATGATGGTTGCCTCCATGTGAGGCTGAATACAATGCTGATCTGGTACATTGGACCCATGGCATTCTCATGGAATGCTATATCTTCATGACTGATGGTCTATTGGATCTGGTGCATAGCTATGTGGACTCGTTGATTGAGAGTCAGAGTCTCTACGGTACAAGTATGTTGTATCAATCATAAAGGTATATCGAAGCACTGCTGGGGCTTCTGAACACTGTCTCCAACGTAACCCGAAAATCACAAGGGACATAACCTATTTAGGTCCCTCGAGTGGACTCACCAGTGTGCTAGATTCAGGTGACATCCGGGGTCTTCGACCAAGTATTGTGCAGACCAAACCCTGTACGAATCTCAACGGTGCGATGATGGAGTTGAAGTTGAGCACGTGAGAAACAACCATCCCAAGAGGCACTAAGGACTCCTCTCAAGTGGTCCAAGGAACTCATTAATGATGTTAATGAAACCAATGTATAGGGACCACTGAGTCTATCCTCTGGAATATGTGTGTTGGCATCGACAGAGGGAGACCTGCCCCTAGTCAAGGCAATGATGTTTCCTTAACCAGGAGCACGAGGGATAAACGAAAGGTGTGAAGCAATCTGCGGTCTGACTCACTGAATTGGGGGGGAGGGGAGGGAAGGGAAAGATATGAACAGGGGTAGGGGGGGAGTGGGAGACTCAAACTTCCTTTGTTCAAAATATGACGACAGGGTGGACAAGGCAGCAAATGAAACTGACTCGAGGGAATGGGATCATAGTTGCAATACTGGGAATGTCACTGCAGATGGGAAATACTTCGAGGAGGTGGACACTTTTGATACTGATGGGATCCAAGGAAGACACATTGCAGAGTACTCTAAACAAAGGTGACCCAATGTGGAGATGATACCAAACTATTTTTTGTGGGGTGGTGTCTAGGGACACCGTTGTGGTACGATCTCATGGATTTTTGGCGAGCCCGAGAAGGTAAGTGCTCAATGGTGCTTTCAATTTTAGAGAGTCTGAAATCACGAAGAAGACTCCAGTGGGGACTCTTTTTCATTGGTAGTCTACTATGCCCAAAAAAGGATAAAACTATACATAGGAGAGCTCACCCATCCTGGAGGGGATGAAAGACTTCTTTACCGTTGGTAGTCCAATCTAGCTGGAAAAGGTTAAACCTATACTGACTGGACAATCATTCAAATACTTTTACGAGCATGAAAGAAACCAAGTTTTCTTGGCAATATTTTCTTGTTGAGACGATTGGAAAAGAGCTTAACAACAACCGATGGTGAGCTTTTTCATAAAGTGCGGCCCCTCCGCCTGAGAAAGCATAAAAGTATGCAGAGGGGAATAGTCTTGGCTTGAGTGTGCCAAGGAGGTCCTTTTTATGAAATGGTCTACATGGTCTACAAAAGGAAGTAAACAAGACGATGTAGAGGCCCTTTCGTATGCTTTAGCGAGCGGGAAAGGAAGCAGCTATGCTCGATAATCTTTTCATTGTTTTAAGGAGTTAGAAAAGAGCTTAAATGAAACTCCAATGTGGTTAACTGATTGCGGTGGCACATGCGGTGCCCCATGTTGGGATGGTAGACAGAGGTCCAAAGGTCATCCACGCAGTATGGACGGAGCCAAAAGCTCTCAAACATACCAATACTTGCGTGGGATAGATCGTGGCAGAGGCCTGTGAGACGCTGCGGCAGAGGCACGCAAACCGAGGTGGCCCTCAGACAGAGCTCAGGAGAGCGTGTGTGTGTTGTGGTGGACGGACTTGACTGCATGTGATGTGAGTACAAGTCCGAGGGAACTTATATGCCAAATACATGCAAGAAAAGACAAGGGTTTTGTGGACGATGGTCCAAAGGTCCGCATAAGGTGCGGTGGATGGAAAAGAAACTATGTGTTAAAAACACAAAAATAAAAGCTAAAATTACAGTCCTTAATGGGCAACGACCCGACAGCTTGCATGAGTTGCGGTCGGGAAGTGTGATACGAGTACCGGTCCGTAGACACTTGCATCGTCATGTCATGGCTCGTAAATCAAGGTGACTTGTGGGAAATGGTCTTGAAATTGACTTATTAAACGTGCGATGATGGTCTCATAAGGAAATGAAAATTTGA
Source organism: Pseudotsuga menziesii (assembly GCA_001517045.1). NCBI lineage: Eukaryota > Viridiplantae > Streptophyta > Pinopsida > Pinales > Pinaceae > Pseudotsuga > Pseudotsuga menziesii. The sequence goes on from LPNX010626798.1 coordinate 54,579, forward strand.
TCCCGGAGGTGTGAGAGGTGTCTTGAACAGGTTCTAGGTGACTTTTTACTAGCATCTGATGGTGCTGCCCCTGATTTGTGCTGAAAAACGTTGGAAAACAAGAAAAATAAAATAAAGCGACTCATTGGTGATGTTTAAGCATAAAATTTCTTGAAGTAGAGCCCATTGCGGGGGTTCTCCAAGAGTTGTCCATCAGAGTCAATGAAGAGGTATGCCCCCTTGCCAAGATGAAGGTCATTGGTAAGGCGGGGTGATGGAATCTGGTCCTTTGTGGGAAGAACCGATTCCATACTATGGTTTAAAGGGAATGGGGTAAAACCTAAGGCGGTTTTACATATATCTCTGTCATCACGTAAGTGGTGTCGAGATAGATTAGGTGGATCTTCCATAGCCGACGAGGCGAAATGGAAACTAGTGCTAGATATCATGAAAGTGGTATTGGTTGTGGATTTTGTGGCCTTGCCCCCAGTCTCTGTTGGAGGAAGAGGGGCATACCTGGAAACGAGAGGAGTCTTTGATGGACCTGGAGGTAGGTGCAACATCATCTCAATTGGATGGACATGAGTTAACACATCCTGGGGCATCATAGGCATAGTAGGTGGTTCAAGGTACCACACAGGATCTCCCAATGTACTGAAATCCTGTAGATTGTGGGTTTCCAAGACAGACTTACTCATGATCTCAGATGGTAGGAAAATAAAAAGGAAAAGGAAAATGATCATGTTGATCGGGAATGAACCCCACTATTTCCCTGGTAATTGAGGTTGAGGTTGCAACTGAGGTTGCGATGTTGGCTGGGGAAACAATGGAAGAGAGAGGTCTGATGGACCATCGGTGATGGTGGAGACAAGAGGGTCTATAGAATTGGACATCATGTAAATGGACATGGTGTCTGAAGAAGGAGGTGGGGGATGGACTTCTTTGATCAAGGTGATCTCAGACTCAAGGGAATGGTGACGAAGGTCAGCGAGAGCCATTTGAAACTCAGGTAGGTCTTGGCAATGGCGGGAGTAATGTCCATACAAGCCACAAAGGGTGCAAGCATGGTTTGTCCTCAATGCCTTGTTCTTGACTACTGGCGCGGTTGGGAGTTCATCCACAGGGATGTTTTCGTTCATATCCATGGCATCCAGATGCGCACGGATCACTGGGATTTCAGGGAAATTCTAAGTTGGATGGCCATGTTGTTCACAGACGGTACAAGGTGGAACTTGTCATAGTTCTACGGTGGCTTTCGTGTTTTTAGCCCTAGCCCTTTTGGGTTGGGGTGGTGCAGGTGCGGGTGATGTGGTTGGCTTGTGCGGACCGGGTGGAGGGTGAGACTCAACCACAATAGGTTGCACCAGGGTCACACACAACCTAGGGCATTTCCGGTTGAGCTGGTGGATCAAGATACCACACCAGGATCCCCAGCGTAAAGTTGGGTAGGCTTAAGGTGGCCATGACCGGCTTGCTCATGACACCAGGTGGGGGAAAGAGGAAGGGAATTGTATGGACTAGAGATGAGCCCACATAACTCCCAGCTGGTTGCATTTGGGGGTGAGGTTGTGGTTGTGAGTGTGTGTAATACTGCTGCTGTGGGTGATGTTGTGGTTGCTGTTGGCATTGCGACTGTAGACGATGTTGTGGTTGTGGTTGGGGCTGCGGCTGTGGTTGCTATTTGGGTGCAGTAGTGCTTGATGAGACCATGCACAAGTCCGCAGTTTGATTTTGTGTCGGTGATGGTGACACCAATGAGAAAGGAGCTGTCATGGAGGTATCAGTAAACAACCCAGGGCCCACATTTAATAATGGGGAGGCTGGTGTGTTTTCAACCACGGTGTTGGTTGCAGGGATGACTTTAGCATGTGTGGTCGCCCCTTACAGCTCAATGGTGGTGATGGTAGGGATAACATTGGCAGGTGCTGTTAACCCTTGCGGATCAAGGTAGGTGAGCTGGTCAATCATCACAATATTCCCTTCATGGGGGAACATCATGAGGCGGAAGATAGTTGACACGATGGCTCACAGGGCATACATGTAACTCCTTCTGAGGAGGAGGTTGTAGTCTAGTTGAGCATTGATGACTTCGATGTCAATCAGGACTGTCTTCCTGGATAACATGATGGGGATATGGGGGAGGATTCCTTGGGATTTAGTGGGGTGTCCATCATAAGCCCGCGGAGTCGTGGAGGACGGTTGCAGAATTGGTGATCCAAGCTTCTTCCAAACCAAGGTAGACATGACGCACATGGATGCCGCCTCATCCACTATGCATTGGTGCACAACCAAGTTTCAGATGGACACCGGGATTTGGAAGACAATAGTGAAGGGCATGCATGGCTCTCCGTTCTATGTGTCAAATGTGATTAACTTGGAGTCAGAGGGGTCTACAGCCCCTAGGGCGGCTAGTAAGGCTTTCCACTGCGTTGGGCACATTTTAAGTACCTCAAGAGCGGACATGGTTGTTGGCGTTTGGGCCAAATAATCCACGATACTATAGCTGACTGCAGCTCTACTGTGGCATTATTGGCAATTCTGCGTATGGGGGGGCATGGAAATGGGGGTAGCTGAAGAGGTAAGTTGAGTGTTTTAGACGTGGATGCTGCTGATGAGTCAACAGGTTCAGTGGTGGTACCTTACTGATTCCTTCTGGTTTGGAAGTTGACCTCTTCAGTCGTCATGGCTAGCAGGTGGTGAACACTTGTTTTGGCTAGGGGTGGTGCCCTCGGAGCATTGGGATTGGATTGGGGAGGGGGTGCAGTTGCCACCAATACTTGGACTAGAAGTTGGTTTTGAAGCACCATGGGGGGAGGTCCTTGAGGTGCCGGGTTGGGTTGTGCTGGGTTTATAGTATTGGTATCCTGTTGGGATTCGTTTTGAATGGCTTTCTTAGCTTGACCCATGAAGGGACACTCGAATGTGTAATGCCCCTAAACATCACAGAGTGTACATGGTTGGTTTGTGCGCAACGAAGCGTTGCGTCTTGGTGCACTTTGTCGTGGGAGGTTTTGGGCTGGTAGGTTAGCCGTGGCATTATTAGGAGGGTTCGGTTGCTGATCACCTCCCTTTGGTTGGTTATTTCCTTGGTTGCGGGGATGGTTGTTTCTAGCTTGCCCTTGTTGATTGTTGGGGGCAGGCTGGTTGGGATGGTTTTGTTGTGCAAACACTTGTCCCAACGGAGCGGGTGGAGCGGGGGCGGGGACTTGAACTTGTTGCACTGGTGGTGAATAGTATATTTGTAGGGGTGGTGGTGCCACAAATGTGGGCATTTGCCCCACATACTATTGTGTTGGCCAAGCCATGGCCTGAGCCTGCTGCGGTGGCATAGGTTGTGCATAAAAGGTTGTTGCTCCGGACTGGGACATCATTCTAGCATAGTCCAAAGCTTGGTTTTGGTAAGCAACATTAGCACTGTTGCTTGGTTGTGGTGCAGCAACAGGTGGTGTCGGTCGAGGCTATGGTTGTTGGGAGACTAACCCTATGATATCATCCGTAGCATGGGACGCCCTCGATACATCACAGTAGGAGGTACTCAGACTGGGAGCGTCTAGAATGATAGTGTACAAGTATCCAGACTAAGAGTAGATCAAGTCAAATTGTTGGGCCTTCAGTATGGCCTCTTCTTCATATTGGGGATGTTCAGATGCAACGTCCTTTGCGATGGGTGGGAGAAAAGTCTTAAAGAACCAATCCAAGAAGATCTTGTTTTCTAGTTGGATTTTTCATAAGCTACGGCATCGCCGCCACTCATGGATATGGTCAGTTATGTGAGTGGCAGTGCTTTAGCGACACGATAACAGGATATCCACCCCCTCGTCATATCTGACAGGGAGTTGAAAATAATGTAGGAACATGAAGGCTAGGGAATTGAAGTCGAGGTACTTGGCTTGTGGCAGCTCAATGTACCACTTTGCCGCGGCACCTGTAAGGGTGTGTTGGAGCAACCTCAGCCTGATGGAGTCATCTACGATGCTGTTGGATGAGCACCATAGATGGAATGTCATTATGTGATTTTGGGGACATTCCCCGGCTTTTCCTTCAAACTTCAGGATGTCTGATGGCAGCTTAGTTGGCATGGGTGGCTAGAAATCTTGGTGGCGGATGGGATAATTCGTTAATCTAGCCAATTCAGGCAAGTTCAAATGAGCCATGAAGGGTGGATTTGACCCCAAGTTGATGTGGGAGGGGGCTGCAATGGGGGTGGGGTTTGCAGGTGCATAATGCATCTGCATGGCTGGGGGTTCTTGTGGTGGCACCATTGCGGATGGACCAATGCCCCCAAGTGCTGTGTGGGGGGTGGCATGGGTGGCGGGGGAATTTCCCCCATGTATGACGGTGGGGACAATGTAGGTGGATGGTACACTGCGCCCAGTGTGGCCAGAGGGGCAGTGTGTGAGGAGGGGCCACTGCCCCCATGTGTTACCACTGGGCCAGCTTGGCTGGTCACTATTGGTGGTGGCAATTGGCTAATGACAGTCTACGTGATTGTGCTTGGACCATTTTCCAAGTTGTGGGTGGCAGGTTGTGATGTGGACATGGGTCCACTTGCTAAGGTTAGGCCGGAAAATGGATCCGAGTTTGCACTAGCCATAGTGATTGATGGTGCGGTGTGGAGGTCTAGTTCAGATTGATACGGGTCTAAATCAGAATCAGAGGCGGTGTGGCCCTTTGATGGTGTGGGAGATCACTGAGAATGGCTTCGACGGTGCCAATCAAGTGTTCCAAATGGTGGTGGTTCACCTCTTAGGCGTGAGGAAGATCGTGGAGGATCAATTATGTTTGCTTTTTTGTATGAAACTGGTGGGTATGAGATTTGGACCCCGATTTCAATGGCTTCCTATTGGTTGAAGGTTGTCTCTCGACCACCAAGACTGCCAGAGGACAGTGCTTGGCTTGTTCCTCACGGGTGCTTCTACTCAATCGGAAGGGGTCGTTGCCCGTTTTGCTCGGCAATTCCTCTCAGCGGCCAACTAGTTTGGGGTTCCTGTGGTACTCCTCACAATGAGTTTCTGGGAAAATCCCAAGTACTTCCCACAGTTGAAGCAGTCAGGGACTTATGTCCTCAAAGACTGCAGAATTGATTGAACTTAGTGTACATTTGGTAAATTTTAAGGCTTACTCAGCATCATGAACTGAGTTGGGTTAATTATTTGGTATGGTGTGTTGGTTTGCTTGTTTGTTCTGGTATTTGGTTGCTGCAATATGGTTTATGAATTCATGGTAGAGTTCATGTCATGGTTTTGTATGCAAGAATAAACAAAAATTTGTAAACAAGTACAGTGATTAACCCTCGATTGCTGGCCTAACTAAATGTCTACCTCATAGTGATATTCTTCTTCAACCAAGAGAAGGTGTTGGGATCTCAACACAATGGGACTAAGCCCATCCGTAGATCCTCAGGTCACCTCTCGAATGCTAGGTTGGTTAACAGGGAGGACGCTTAGCACCATGAGAAGCCCTCCTTCTCTGCCCCCTCTACCTTCCAGGTCACCTGGTTTTAGTGGTTTGGGAAAAATATCATGGAGTGCCTAGGTCTATACAAGCTTGCCCTTCGTCATATCCTAGAATACCCTGGAGGGTGATGACTAGGTAGAGGATGAAGGGGGAAGCAAGTTGGTTATTTTTAAGTTATTTTTTGTTAGACTAGTTCATTTTATTAAGCCTTAATGGTTCATTTAACATTTACATATTGTTCATGAAATTATTTGCAGAAAATACAAACTGAAATTGAAAATGACTTGCAATGGTGGACAGAGGCGGTTGGGCCACACTAAAAGTCCTCTAAAACTAAAAATTACTGTCAACTAAACTTAAATTCAACTTCTACGTGATAGGCTACACATTTATGACCAAATCCAACGAGGGCGCCGCGAGATTTTTTCAGAAATGAGTGAGGGGGTCACACAGAATGAAAAAATAGCTGCAACTTAAGTTTCTGGGCTAAAGTTGTACTTAAATTGGGATTAAGTGCGCCCTGGGCACACCTGTTTGCTCATTAAGAGCACCCCAGTCTCACCTTTTTCCCCGATAAGATCGCCTTGCTCCGGAATGGGGTTTTTTGGTGAGACAGAGTCAGATCTAGCCGACAGTAACTGGTACTGGGGTCAATCTGACTCGGTTTTGCCTAGCAGAGGCTTTGGCAGTAACTAAAACATGAAATAAACAAAATTTAAGATAGATTTAACAAGAATTCTTTTTGAAAACTAGGGTAAAATTTGAAAAACTTGAAAAAAATGAAATTTTGGCCCAGGGATCCTGTAGGATCGACCTGGTATGGTCGCCAAAGTTGTAGTGAGGATTTCTCCTCACTGCAGGAGCAGGAATGGATCCCTTGTGACTATAGGGCACAAGGGTAGGTTCCTACTGTTGGAAATCAGGAAAAGACAAAATGGAAATGCAAGTAAACAGAACAGTAAATTAAACTAAGCTAATCTAGTGATAGAAAAATAAAAATAGACTAAACTATGAGCTAATAATAGAAAAGAAAGGGGGAGATGAAGCCCTTATGAACCCCTCTGCAGAAAATAGGTTAGGGTTCCACCTCCCTAAACCCTGCAAAACAATATCAATGATAAAACATGCAGCTAGAAAACAAGGTTAGAAAGCAAAAACAACTAAACAAACATGTAAAGAAACATTATACCTCCCTTGGGTGGAAATGGGCCACCATGCCCTAGCTCATGGGAGCACCTCTCTTGGTTGGGGAGCAATGGCTCAATGGGATAGAGATGGAGGAGAGGGAGTGTGGGTGGTTTAAGAGGCAAAGGTCTCAAAGCATCCACGGGCAGCATAACAATAGGCAAGGGAGGAGTGTTTTGAGAGTGACCCCCCACCCTCCTTTTATAGTTTTTCCAAGGGATTTTAGGGTTTTAAGCCCTTGGTCAGGGCTTTAGCCCCTTTCGCCCTAATTTTAGCTCCTTTTTTAGGGATTTAACTCCTAGGGGGCTATTTTGGGCTCTTTTTTGGGGTTTTTATCCCTTTTCTTCATCCTTGGGCTCTTTTGGAGGTGTGGGGGTCTAATGGAAGGTCTGATGGAGTGATACAGGGGTTATGAGATGGTGTCCTTGGGTTGTGTAGGCCATAGAAATATATGTGGGGGATTTTTGGGTTAACATTGGAGACCCTTATGAAGTATGACTGGATGGTCTCCTCATTCTGGATCTTTACATTCTTCAACTGGTTCCTCAAAGTCATCTTCTGGTTTATTTTCTTCTCTTCAAATAGTTTGGTTAGGGCATCAAACATAGTTTTAGGTGTCTTGAGGGAGTACACCTATGGTATGAGGTGATCCTTGATTGAATCATCAATAATCCTCTTAGCCATAGCCAACTTCTTCTTATGTAAGGCCTTAGCCTCATCTTCCTCTGGAACTGGAACCTCCTCATGGATGTAGGAGTCCAACTCATTCTCTTCCAGGACCAGGGAGATCATATACTTCCAGACTCAGAAGTTATCAACTCCCTCAAGCTTTTCATCAAGCTTGGTATGATGAGACAACTTAACTGAGAACCTCAAATGGAAATACAAAATATTTAGATCTTACCAGGTCAAGATGTCGGATATGGATTTGGAGCTGAATTTATACATTGTTGGTTCAGGAACATATTAGGGTTTGACTTTCCTAGAGTTTTGTCCAACCAAATGCTTTGATATTGATCTCTAAACTTCGATTTTCAGGAGGATATCAATCCATACCTGGGCTCACTCAAAAATTCTGCTTCTGTGGAAATCCTTGATTTCTGGCAGCAGTGTCTGGCCCAAAACTAAAAAAGCTTAGAATCAGATTATGTTTCGACAGAAAGATGCGCCCTAGGGAGGGGAGTCGGTCCAACCTTATTTTCCTGAAAATCTATGGAGAGAGATCCAAAAAGTATGAATCCCTAGTTCCCACAATTGCACAGTGTCTTCTTCTCAGGTTAGCTTTGATACCATGTTAGATTTTAACATTTAAGCTAGCATTATATTAGGATCTTTAACTGAGAGAATAACAAGCACAAAAATCAAATACAAGAGACAATGAACACGGTGTTTTTCCTTAGGGAAACCATAAATGGAGAAAACACCACAACTTCCTCAGAGATAGAATCAACACCAAAAGTAAAACCCCAAAACAATAAGATGATCTCCTGATAGAAGTAGCCTCTTTCTTTCTAGCCCCATCAACTTCTTCTCCCTCAGTTATGCACTACAACTCAGTGTGAGTGAGTGTGTGTTAAATAGAGAGGCTCACTCTCTATTTATACTAATTCCCGACTTAACAATAACTCACTAGGGCTGACTTCACTAGGTGAGTCTAACAACCCTAGGGCCCCATAGCTGCGGGGACTTTAACCTTTGATCAATAGGAGGGTTACCACAATGACTTGACATGACTTGTTTACATTATAGAAACTCCCGATCAGAACATCGAGGCATGACATGAATCAATTATATTACAAACAATTCCTGGAATAAACATCGGGGTACAATACATAAGAAATACAAGTGAATACATTCTGAAGTTACAATTACATCAACAATATATATATGTCCTCAATTAATATAATGGAACATACATGAAGAAAAGTGCATTTATAATTGTAATCTAAAATATATATTGG
>LPNX010626806.1:0-24952 GCA_001517045.1 Pseudotsuga menziesii
AATTTCTAGATCTTAGCTTCATTTTGCATATAAAGTTCAATCTCAAGAGATCTAGCCTAAAGTACCTTATTTTTGCAAGTAATTTAGTGAAAATTCATAGCTTGGTGTTAAGGTAGTTTCATTTGCTGTTCGATAAATTTAATATTCTGCAATATCAGTGCAATTAAATTGGCTGCACAAAAAGCAGGCCAAGATCCCAAGGAAAGCTTGCTTTCCTTGGTTCCTTTTTCGTCGATTTAGCTAGTTTAACTTCATTATTTTTTGAGATAAAGTAGGCAGATCCAAAGGTACTCTTAAAGTGCTTTGGGACATATGTTATTCTAACTTGCTTGCTGTCCTTTAGCAGGTCTGACAGAAGGAAAAGGAAGCTACTGTCCGAAGTGGCTTTGGAGCGTTCAAATCCCCCCAAGGGTCTCCCTTTTTCACCAGAAAACTCAAATTTGTTCCAAAATTGTAAAAAACTTGGTTTCAGCCTGTATAAGGACCAAGAAAGTTCTGATTTATCAGTTCTTTGATATTATAACCGCCATAATAAAATTCTTCTTTGAATTGGCTCTTTCGAGTCCATTCCCCATCCCCCCAGGGGGGATTTGCGTCGGTGTCTTTTCGTGCTTTTCCTCATTTCCTTTCTTTTTAAAACTAGTATTGATATGATCTGCAGGGTAGGATAATTCATTTCGTTATTAATTCCATATTCCATATCTTACATTTCAAGGTAATCATAATACTTACCCCACGATTTCCCGAGTGACCCGAAAGGGGAAAGAGATTCGTGGTAGGATTAATTAAGAAATCTGAATTGTGTATCTGTTTGTTTTCTTCTATATTTTGTTTATCAGCAACTTTAAAATCAACCCCTCCTTGATTCCCCGATTGAGATCCACTTGGATCGAAAGAGGTTCTTGGAGGCTTTTCTTTTAAACAAGAACATCCGGTTTAAAACTTATTAAAATTCACAAGACTCCAGTGTGTATGCTCTACACTTGGCTGTGGTTCGTCCAATCAGTCAAGCTGTATCAAAAGCACTTGGGTCACTAGCATAATTAGGACTCACTCTCCCCAATTGACAAACCATCAGGTGAAAATCCAACACCTCGATCGAACCTCTACGGTGGCAAAATACCCAAAGGAAGCGGGAACTTACTGAAAAGTGACCTCGGGGCGCCGATCTCTGTCACACCCTAACGGGTGCGTTACGAACAATAGCCCCAGAGACTCCATTTCAGCCCACATATTCCTTGCGGGTAGCCGTAAAGGTTTTGTTTTGGACATACTCCAAGTACTCTCGGGTATATCTGGAGTCCCCCCCTAGCCTAATTTAATCAATTCATACTTCAATTTTAACTTAAAACATACCAAGATGCAATCGCAAAACATTCACTCCAAGCACATGCAAGCACATTGATCTCTTTGATTTGACTCCATTATTAAGGCACTAGTCATTTTTTGCTTCATATATATATTGTTTATCAGCTTTGTGCTTTCGTGTGTTATTTTCGTATCTTGTCATCTTCAATTGTTTATAGTTAAAGTATTCGAACTCCTAAGTAACTGATTCAGTTTAACATCACCACACTAAGTAATCATCCTTAGTAACTTAATAGGGTCTACCCCCCTTGGCTTCGTTAGGAGTTGAGCCTAAACGAAGGAGTCAAGAACAAGGTGACAGCCTTGACTCGAGACTTGCCCCCAAGGACACACCAAGTGGCTTGAAGATTTCTGCCATGTGATCCAGGTGTGTGAAAAGGCGGCAACACTTTTTGGCGTCGTTGCCGAGGATAAATCTTTTTATTCCCGAGTACGACTTTTGTTTTCTTCCTTTTTGTTTTTGCTTTGTTTGATGAATGCTTAGAGTAGATCTTTAATTTTCATCTGGCGACTCCACTGACTTTTTTCCAGTTTTATTTTTTACGAAGAAAGAAAAAAATATTTTTTGTGAAAAGATTTATAAATGCTTATTTTTCTTTTTCACATGGCGACTCCATTGAAGGGATAAAACCCTGTTATCTCATAAACTTGTGAGGTTTTGTTGTGTGTAGATGAGCCCATGCGACATGTTAAAACCTTTAAAGCTCATCACATGACAGCTCCACCTTGTCAGTACAAGGTTTAATCATTATATCAAATGGATACTATTTTGGATAAATTAAAGGAGAAGTATGATGCCCAGTTAGCCTTAAGGTATCAACCTATCGATTTCTCAAACATCCCAGGTTTTCCTAACTGTTGTGATGGTTTGGCGGATGCATATAACTGGCTTCCAGCTTTTTATGGAGATTATGGTGACTCAGCCATTTGGCATATCAAATCTTTCCTTCAGTTGATTGCTGACTTCAATATTCTTTATGAAGACCATATGATGGAAATGTTTGCTAGTACTTTTCGGGGTGAGGCTTGTTATTGGTTCTATCAAAGCCTTCCTGATAAATGTATAACTTCTTTTCCAAGCTTCCTTTGGATGTTTTTAGAGCAGTGGCATGATGGTAGGGGTAGTATGAATGGTTTAAAAAGACTCCTTGAAAAGATCTGTACTTTCTACCTATCTGGGACAGAGTATCACACGGAAACATATGATGGACCTTTTTCCATGATACAAAGTATTGAAGACTTGGAATCACTTCTTGAACATTTAAGTAAAGAGGAAGTCCATAATACTCCCATAAAAAAGCATCCTAGAGGTTATTTAAGAAATGAAGAAATCAAGCGTCTTCTTAAAGAAAATGAGGTATCTACCAATACACAGCAAGATTCTGAGGAAGGGAAAATCCAAGATGATCATATTGAAGAGTTTCAGGAGGAGCCCATGATGGAACACATTGTTGAAGACTCTCCTCATGTCACCATCGCTGATGACAATGAAGATTTGGTATATTCTCAAGTGTGTTGCAATGCTGATACTTTTCCAGAAAGCCCTCTAGAGAAGTCCACTAAACAACACATACCAAGTGATCCCATTGAATATGTCCAAAAATTTTCCTTGATTGAAGATAATATTGAAGATCCTCTTCATGATATCATAACAGAAGCCTATAAAGAAACCTATGATAAGATCACTACAGTGTGTGGTGACACTAGACCTTGTTCTCCTCATGTTGATGAAGGTTTGGAAAGTTTATTTCCTTGTAACATTTTATCTAAAGAAGATTGTTATGAATACAAGGAAGACATGGATAGGCAGGAGCATGATACCATGGATGAAGAGTCCCCCACATATGACATGGATGGGAGTGATGACTATTGGAATTTCATAGATAATCCAACTTGTGAAAATCTTATGGAGAATCCCATCCATGATATGTCCAACAATGGGAGTGTTTATTCAAAAATCTGTGGAAGTCCAATCTACGATACATCCATAGAGGGAAGCACAGATCTGGATGCCTGGGAAAACCTTAGTATGGAAGAGGAGCATTCAGAATTTTCATGTGATCATTCAAAATCATACCATGTAGAGCTGCACAAGGGTATCAGCAATGAAGACATTGAGAAACAGTATTGTGAAAAGTCAGATGTGATGCAGTCAGTGGAAAATCAGTCTCAGCCATCTTTTTCACATATAGAGGTTCCTTATGATTTGGAGCTACTTGGGGCTTGTGCAACGAGTTATCATTTGATAAGCCCCGATGATCAGTATGATGATGTAGTCAGTTTACCTCATCATTCTGATTGGTATATCAGTCCTATCCAGTCATGGATAGAAGCAGCCTGCATGAGCTCATACAAAGTTTGGGAAGGATTTTTATGACATTGTTCATGCCTATGATCTCCCATCCATCCCGCCCATCCTGAATCATCACGCAGGTTTGCATTTTCTGAATAAGGTATCCTTACTTTGGCTGGTAACCAAAGACAAGGAAAAAAAAAATTATGTTAATAAAATGCTTAGGTGGTTACACTAGATTTCTGATTACACTTAACCCTTTTTATATCATGCTTAGAGTAGGAAAATAAGCTCCTTGAAAGAGAGCATTTACTTTCTGCATTTCTATTTTATACTTAGTGATAATAAAACTTTACTTCTTTTAGTTAGTTACATTTATTTTGTTTAAATAAATCAGCTTAATGGTTCATTTGGTTTTTTATAAAACTTCTACTACTGAGGTTTTTCTTGTCAAGTTGAGATGTTTTTACAGGGTATATCAACCAGAGATTCTGGTGTTCTTGTATCCTCTCCTTGCCTTAAAGACCAGATCGAGCACACGTCCCACAGTTGGAGCCAGAATGTTACCACCTAAGTTGTACTTAGTGGTTTTTATCAAGTGAGCCCGGTGAACCGGACAGGGTTAACTTGTTCGGACTTCAAAAAGACCTTTGGAAGTACTTCTGGGAACTGCTTGTTGTATCATATCACATGTTCATACCCCATGGGGGAATTGTAATAAATGTTCTAGCATGATAGTGTCTGTAAAAGACTCAGTCTCTTAGACTTCATTTGTCAATCCGATCAGCCCAGGGTGTTTTTTCCCTTGGTTATTATTGGTTGTTGAATAAACGACTGATAATTTCTGAGCTTTTCACTCCATACCTCCAAAGTTGGGGTGGTCGGCTTGGCTTTTGGGCCTATTGAGGTTATTAGAGTCTATGTGTCAATGTATAAGCATGCTAGACATTTTTTTTTGAGTCATATGAGCATGTCTAAGTCCCCCTAGGTGTTTTTCATTTTTTCAATTTTTTACTTTTTTCAGTGTTTTTTATTAAATTTTAATTTTTCCAAAACTTAGGCTATTTTTTAATAGTTTAATTGGAAAAATTGAGTCTGTAATAAAAGTGGGCCAAATAATCGGTTTCAGTCATGTAGGTGCTCATTTTCAAGCTAAGAGCACCATGTAAACCCATGGACCCACTTTTTGCTAAGTTTTGTGTGATCTTCCATCACTCAGGTCAGAAAGCCCCAAAAATCAATTATTGATTATTTTAATTAATAAATTGATGAATAATGGAGCAAATCCAAAATCAATAAATCAATGGATTCTCAACCGATTTGACTGAAATCAATCAGATCTGGAGCAGATTGACTGGATCTGACAAATCCTTGACTGAAGGAGGGGATCAAATCAGATCCAGAGCTGATCTACAGTGGTCTTCATGGGGAATTGCACCCTCTCTCTCTCCTCCACATGTGTGGACTCTCCTGGATGCTCTGTGGGCCAATGTGGCAGTGTATGGGTTGATGTGTCAACCAGATCAGGCCCCCGGTTGACAAGTAGGCTCAGTTCAGCCTCAGTTCTGCATTGATGAACTCTCCATCAATTGATTTCACTTGATTCCATGAGGAATTGCGCTCCCCCTGGGCTGGATGGCCTGCAAATTGTATAAATCCTGCTTGAGGCTCCCTCTTCCAAGCTAGTTAGAGCTGGACTGAAGGGCTTGCCATTGTAACTGTGTACTGATCTTCATTTGTTGAAATAAAGAGAAGCTTTGGAGGCTCAATTGTGGAGTACCTTTCATGTGTGGATTGCCATTGTCTTGCTGCATTCGAGGTGAAACTGCTATTTTTCCAATTTTTTGCACTTAATTATTGTCTGCCTGAATGGTTTCTGAAATCATAAGGATAGATCATTGTAAGTAAGCTTACTTACTTTCTATTTGTTGCATATGTTTGAATGAGTTAATACCTGTATGTTAAATAAGGTTATTTGCATACTGTATCATCCCTTTCTCATATGTATCTTCAGATCTGATAGTTCTGTCTGCAGGAGTTGTGTTGTAGCTTACAAGTTTGCCGTGGCTGGAAGATCTATGGTTTAGGTTTGATTCCATTGATTTCCAGCAGAGATTGCTAAGATCGTGCCCCTCGGTGCTTCTCTACCAAGTTCCCTCAGCAGATCTGCTTCAACAACAAGCACCTTTCTTCCCCTTTCTCTCCTTTAAAAATTATTAAACTTTCCTCAAACTGGTTACTTTAAAGGTTTCTTATTAATCTGATCTATCTCATCAGGAAAAACACACATAGATCTAATTAGCAAGATCCCTTCCAATTTCTAGATCTTAGCTTCATTTTGCATATAAAGTTCAATCTCAAGAGATCTAGCCTAAAGTATCTTATTTTCGCAAGTAATTTAGTGAAAATTCATAGCTTGCTGTTAAGGTAGTTTCATTTGTTGTTCGATAAATTTAATATTCTGCAATATCAGTGCAATTAAATTGGCTGCACAAATAGCAGGCCAAGATCCCAAGGAAAGCTTGCTTTCCTTGGTTCCTTTTTCACCGATTTAGCTAGTTTAACTTCATTATTTTTTGAGATAAAGTAGGCTGATCCAAAGGTACTCTTAAAGTGCTTTTGGACATATGTGATTCTAACTTGCTTGCTGTCCTTTAGCAGGTCTGACAGAAAGAAAAGGAAGCTGCTGTCCGAGGTGGCTTTGGAGCGTTCAAATCCCCCTAGGGGTCTCCCTTTTTCACCAGAAAACTCAAATTTGTTCCAAAATTGTAAAAAACTTGGTTTCAACCTGTATAAGGACCAAGAAAGTTCTGATTTATCAGTTCTTTGATATTATAACCGCCATAATAAAATTCTTCTTTGAATTGGCTCTTTCGAGTCCATTCCCCATCCCCCGAGGGGGGATTTGCGTCGGTGTCTTTTCGTGCTTTTCCTCATTTCCTTTCTTTTTAAAACTAGTATTGATATGATCTGCAGGGTAGGATAATTCATTTCGTTATTAATTCCATATTCCATATATTACATTTCAAGGTAATCATAATACTTACCCCACGATTTCTCGAGTGACCCGAAAGGGGAAAGAGATTCGTGGTAGGATTAATTAAGAAATCTGAATTGTGTATCTGTTTGTTTTCTTCTATATTTTGTTTATCAGCAACTTTAAAATCAACCCCTCCTCGATTCCCCGATTGAGATCCACTTGGATCGAAAGAGGTTCTTGGAGGCTTTTCTTTTAAACAAGAACATCCGGTTTAAAACTTATTAAAATTCACAAGACTCCAGTGTGTATGCTCTACACTTGGCTGTGGTTCGTCCAATCAGTCAAGCTGTATCAAAAGCACTTGGGTCACTAGCATAATTAGGACTCACTCTCCCCAATTGACAAACCATCAGGTGAAAATCCAACACCTCGATCGAACCTCTACGGTGGCAAAATACCCAAAGGAAGCGGGAACTTACTGAAAAAGTGACCTCGGGGCGCCGATCTCTGTCACACCCTAACGGGTGCGTTACGAACAATAGCCCCAGAGACTCCATTTCAGCCCACATATTCCTTGCGGGTAGCCGTAAAGGTTTTGTTTTGGACATACTCCAAGTACTCTCGGGTATATCTGGAGTCCCCCCTTAGCCTAATTTAATCAATTCATACTTCAATTTTAACTTAAAACATACCAAGATGCAGTCGCAAAACATTCACTCCAAGCACATGCAAGCACATTGATCTCTTTGATTCGACTCCATTATTAAGACATTGGTCATTTTTTGCTTCATATATATATTGTTTATCAGCTTTGTGCTTTCATGTGTTATTTTCGTATCTTGTCATCTTCAATTGTTTATAGTTAAAGTATTCGAACTCCTAAGTAAATGATTCAGTTTAACATCACCACACTAAGTAATCATCCTTAGTGACTTAATAGGGTCTACCCCCCTTGGCTTCGTTAGGAGTTGAGCCTAAACGGAGGAGTCAAGAACAAGGTGACAGCCTTGACTCGAGACTTGCCCCCAAGGACGCACCGAGTGGCTTGAAGATTTCTGCCACGTGATCCAGGTGTGTGAAAAGGTGACAACAACAGGATCGACATAAAAATAAAAAAGAACCAATAAAGATTGGGGATTATGTGGACATATACATAGGTACAGACAAAGACCCCAAATTAATAAAAATTGGAAAAGGTACCTCGGAAAAGGAAAGGAATAACTTAATCAATCTAATCAACGAGTATAGAGATGTTTTGGCTTTTAGCTATGATGAACTTAAGGCTTACTGGGAAGATGTGTTTCAACACACTATTCCCCTTGAAGAAGAAGCTAAAGAGGTCAAACCTTTCCGACAAAAACTTAGGCGAATAAATCCTAAGTTGGCCCCTATTGCTCAGAAAGAGTTACAGAAGATGTTAGCAGTGGGGATAATAGCACCTACAAGACAGTCATCGTGGTGCTCCAACTTAGTTGTTGTTAGAAAGAAGAATGGGTCAATTAGAATATGTATAGATTTCAGGAATCTAAATACATTATGCCTAAAAGATAATTACCCATTGCCAGACATGGAAACATTGCTTCAGAGAGTAACAGGTTCAGGAATGATATCCATGTTGGATTGCTTCTCCGGATATAACCAAGTATTGGTAAATAAAGAAGATCAGCATAAAACAACATTTACCACACCTTGGGGCACTTATAAGTTTATAAGAATTCCTTTTGGATTATTAAATGTGGGGGCCACTTTCCAGAGAGCCATGGACTTTTCTTTTAAAGAACTCATAGATAAAGTGATTGAAACTTATCAAGATGACTTAACTGTTTTTTTGAAAGAAAGATCCGACCACATAAGTAATCTTAAGCATGTGTTTATAAGATGTCATAAACTAACCCTGCCCTCTATTTAGAACCTCTTTGTTGATGTATCTTGGTTCAGAACTCCAGTGATGTATTACACTCGGTGTTATTTTCGTTATTTGCACTTGTACTTGCTATATATATGAGAAACTTTGCATGTGTATTGATGGTTCGGATTCATATGTATGCACATGAATATATATATATGTGTGTGTGTGTGTTTACAAAATATGAATGTTTTATGTATTTTTTGTCTACCGGTTTTTTTTCCTGGTTTTTTTCCGGTTCCGGTCTAGTTTTCAATCTGGTTCACATTTTGGGCTCTGTCGGTTCGATCACTGGTTTGGTCATGATAACATTGGCTGATACCAACATTTTCTATGCTGATGATGTTGAGGCTGGTTCAACATTTCTATGTTGATGATGATGATGTTGTTTCAGCATTTCAATGTTGATGATGATGATGTTTGTTTCATCATCTCTATGCTGATAATGCAGATGATGATTTAGCACTTACATACTAATGATATTGTTGTTGTTTCAGTATTTACATATCGAAATCGCAGATGATGATTCAGTATTTACATACTGATGTTGCAGATGATGATGTCTTAGTATCCATATACTGATGATGAAGTCCTAGATTGACGATGAAGACCTAGATTGATGATGAAGATGTATGATGTTCCAAAACTTCCTATGACATATAGAGACTCATCGGTCAGATGTACAGTTGTGGTTGTGGCTTTGGTTGTTGTTGATGAATAATACCTTCCTAGTTAAGAGGAAGTGTAACTTCGGAAGATATTCTATTTGTATTATTGTTATTGCTCCTTCAGGAGGTGTCACTGATGTAATTGGTCATGTAAGAGTCATTGAAAGAATCAATGTAAACCTTTGGATGTAAGTCAGGCCAATAGTACCCATGAGTCATTGTAATAAATATTATTTTGGTACTTTACTTGACAAGTCAGCCCTGTCACTTAGACAAGTTGCCCAGTTAGGTTTTAGGTCAAGTCAAGAATCAAATATAAATAGTGAGGCACCTCCTTCATTTGTACTCACTTCACTGAAGCAAATTCGCTAGAGAGAGAAGAAGAAGTGCACCAGAAAGAGAGGAGAAATTATCTAGAGGTTTTACACTCTCTTGGTTGAGTTCTATATTGAGGAAGTTTTGCGGCGTTTTCTCCCTTGTGGTTTCCCTGAGGAAAATCTTTGAGTTCTTTGTGTTTTTGTGCTTATTGTTCTTTCAGTGATCCTACTATTGTAAATTGTTTTAGAATATCATCTAAAAAATTAAGAAAATTTAACACGGCTACTGATGTTGCTGCTCTCGAAACCAATCTCAAAAGTGAATAATAATAATAATAGATACATTTATGGTTCGACTTGTCTTCTTTTAGAACTTTTAGGGTTTGCATGACTTAACTTTTGCATGCATGCATGTAATCTAATTCCCCAGTGTCGCATGCAAGGTGTATTAAGGCCTGCATGCTCCACATGCTTTTTGATATCTGCTTCGATGGCCTTCTTTAATATACTGATGAACTAATAATACTGAAGAAATATTCATTTTTGGTCCCAGTATTAATAGTCCTCAGTCAATTCCCTTTTCCTTAATACCCACTTAAACCTATGGGAATTAAATAGGCTAACGACTGTCTCAGATGCTTAGTTAGAAGAGGACATTACAGTCCTCCCCGCTTGATATTGCCTGTCCTCAAGCAACTTGTTATATAAAATATATATATATGTAGCATGGGAACCGCTCCCGGCTTTTAGGAAACTTGTTCCCGAAGTTCCGACGTTCCAGGGAACTTTGGAACTTGTAGGAAACTTTCCCAATCCAACGAAAACCGTTCCCGATGGTTGGGAACTTATTGGGAACTTTTACCCTCTAAAATCGAGAACTTGGGGACTTCTTTTTGCGCGTTTCCTTCATTACGAACTTCCACGCATTCATTCCTATTTCCTTGCAACCATATATATACATGGTTGATTCAAAAAAAATTCTCTTGAAAACTAAGTTGCAATAAAAGTCTTTTTCGTGCTACCTTGTCGAGTTGGTGCACTGATCTCTATTTAATGCTCGTGCTAGAGTGTTCACTCATCCCTTCGCTGAATTGCACTTGTTGCTAATCAATAATAAATGTAAATCTATTTTGACGTTTTATCGCTAATCAATAATAATGAATAAAAAGTAAACTTTTAACTAATTGAAAATGGTCCTAAATCTTACTTTAAAACTAAATTCATATATTACATTTAAATTAAAAATATCTTGATTTTTATTTTATAATAATTTAAATTTGAATAATTATATACCTTTGCAATACCTTGGCATAGAATGTTTTGTAAACATATAATATTCTAATACATTTTAATCATAGTTGACACAAAACTAAAAACTCACTCTATACATATAGCCACAAATATAGGCACTATAAATTCTAAAAGTCCCCACTTTAGAAAAAGTCTACCTTATATAATCAATGATGTCGATGGTAATCTTGATTTTATTGCCATTTCCATCTGCTAAGAGGCTCTCGTTACAACCGTAATACAAGGGATAAGTTAAGTCATTTGATTTGTGTTAATGTTTCTATTTTCTCTATGTTTCTTCTCTTCTCATGTTTTTTTAATTATTATTTTTTATATTTTTTTAATATATATTATTGACGTTCCCAACATGCCGTTTCCTGCAAATTTGGGGGAAACTTCTAGACGTATCCGACACTTGTACCCGCGTTCCCTAAGTTCCCGAGTTCCAGAAACTTGTGCAACATAGATATATATATATCTTAACATTAATATTAATATTATTAATATTATTATTAATATATAATTAATAATTAATGATTAATTATTAATAAAGAGTCATGACTTTAAGTTGTGTTGTCGCCTAAAACACACTTAACCATATAAAAGTCTCACAACCGCAAGGTGTGCTCTTGAGGGAAACTATGAGTTTAGAACCCAATGTCACCTTGAATCCTAACTCCTCCATTTAGACCCAACTCCCTAAAGGTCAAGGAGGGTAGTCTCTACTTGGTTTCTTAAATATTTTAATCGGGAGTTAGAATTTATTAAGGTGTAAATTAAGTTTGATGACAAGCAACCATGCAGAGATGCAATAGTTTTCAATGGCAGGCACACCTTGCTTTTGAATTAAATCAAATGCAATTACAAAAAAGACAGAAACAACTATTCAAGTCCAGTGCCTATTCTATTGGGCTTTGGAAAATACAAAACACAATAATGTAAAAATACAAGATAGACAAGAATTCGCAATGAAATGCTTCCCAAATCCTTAGATCATTGAACACAATAAATTGCTCATTAACATAACTCAACTTGCATTAAATGAAATGTAACTTGATCTGAAAATGTAAATAACTTGAACTGAAAAATGCTTTGAAAGCAAAATTGTGAATAAAACAAGAGATTGTGGTATTTTGGAAGTGGTCCTGTAAGTTTTAGTTCATTTTAGGTCTCACTTGAACTTAGGGGAATTAATGTGTGAAACAATAAAAGCACAACCTATCCAATGTGTCTACCTCTAACACTTATCTCTTATGATTTGAGAGAGATTGTTGGGTGCTCAACAACAGAACACAAGGTTCCCTTCTAGCTCCACAAGTCAATCCCAAAGATTGTTGGGCACTCAACAGGAGGACACTAAGTGCCACAAGGCTCCCAACAACCTCTACCCCTCTAGCTCCATAGGCCAACCTTTATTTTCTCAATTTTTTATCAAGATAGTTGGGTGCCTAATAATCTAGCCAACTCAAACCTTCTTCCTTTCTTGTCACCCAGGGTCGAACCAACCGGCAAGGGGAGTGAATACAAGGCAAAGATTGGGGCAATGTTTATTTACTTCAAAAAAAAAAGAATTAAAAAACTTTAAAGAGATTTAACTACACTGGCCAGCACGATATTCCAAGAATGGCAAAGCCAAATCACTTACAAGGTGTGGACAAATTATAAAATAAAGCTAAATAACAAACTAATCTTAACCACTCAATCCACTTTCTGAATAGAAAGGATGGGGCCAAAAATAAACATGCGGATATGAAAACTAATTACTCTAGCCCTTCTTCAATTGCTATGCAAGGGTGGGCAAGCCCAACTTTCTTTGCATGTAATGGATGGCAAATTTCAAAGAATAACAAATGCTAACCTAGCCACATAACTCTTTTCCTAAAGAAGAGATTGGGAAACCAATTGAAAGTATATAAAGGAAAATAACAAGCCCTAGCCTCTCTTCACTTTGCAATGCAAGGGAGGGAAAGCCCTACCTCCTTTACATGCAAGGGATGGCCAAAATATATACCTCAAATATAACTTTGAAAATTAAACAAAGAATCAATTCCAAGAGACTCTCTTGGACTTGTTATAATGAAAAAAAAACAGCACCTTTAGAATAGGAAAATGAGAAAGAGAATGAGGATTTGACCACTTTGAGGCAATGGGTTTTGAAGTTGTGACCCTTGGGGTTCCTTTGCACTATTTTCTGCTCAAATTTTGGCAGAGTTTCCCTTGTAAAGCCCTAAACCTGCAAAAAACAACAAGTAAAATGTGGTAAGATATGCCCAAAATCACTTTGGGACACCTTGCATACAAGTGTAAAAATTTGCTCAAGATATGTAAAAAAAATTATAAAATCAATGGCTTCAAATAACTTGTAAAATGAAGATTTAAACTAGAAATGAAGATGCAAATAAAGATTAAAAAAAATGCAGAATTTTTTTAAGGAGTTAGTGTGCTTTTGCTCTTCAAATGGTTGAAGAAGTGGGGCATCTAACCAAAGAATCCCACTCTTCAATATAGATAACCTACAAGTTGAAAGATAAGATAAACAAACACAAAGAGAGGTGAGAATCTCAAAATGATTAAAGAAATCAAACTATTCAACCAATAAATGATTGAAGTTCTTGAATCCAAGAGAGAAAAGCTCATAAAATCTACACAAACTAAGAAGATCTAACCAAGGCAAAACAGTTTGCTTGTTTGGCTTCACTTGTACTTAAAAAAGCTTGAGAAAACGAGAGCAAGTCACCACCAAACAACACAAGATCTCCTCCAAAGCTTTTTATTAAAAATGCCCAATGCCTGAAAATTACAGTGATCTCAAAGAATAAGAGCAAAATGGAAGCAAAAGAGAGCAAGAGAGTGAAAACATGAGAGATTCTCCACAAATGAGGAAGGGAAGCCTCCTCAAATAGGAAATGAGTGAGGAGAGAGCCCAAGAGCATGCAAGCCACTTGTCAAAATGAGAGAGTGGGAGCCCAAAGAAGGGAACTACTTCTCTTGGGGGCATCTCCTAAGGTGAGAAATCAAATAGAAATGGGGAGGAAACCCCTTTATAATATTTTTAATCTTCATTCTAGGCCCAAAGGGAGGGATCAGCAAAGTGGGACCCCTTACTTTCGCTTATTTTCAAATATCTCAATTTCCATGGTAGAGAGGGTGCCTCCCCTTTGGCAACATCTTCATTCTTGTGAAACACTTGCATGGGGTGGGGACTTTTTTCTTCTAAAGTCACCTTAGGAACATAACATAACACTTAGAAACTTAATTTTCCCCTTCCAAGTGACTTTAGGCACTTTTCCAAAATTTGTCTTGTTAATTAATTACCAATTTTCCTAATTTCCTTGACTGACTTTGGAAAATGTGCCCAAAACCTTAGCAAGACTTGTTCGAATGACTTCAACCTTTGCCCAAGGGTATAGGGGGACTCATGCCATTGATTTTGAGTACCCATACCCCTATTCATGGGAATTATATGACATTTAATCCTCTTTTTAATACAACTTTTTTATGCCGAGGGACATTTTTTAATCACCAAAAATAAAAATAAAAAACTAGGCAAAACCTAATGAAATTCTGCAAGACTCTGGATAATGTCTAGCATGGTAACATACAACATTCCTAGACCTGAATCACCCCATGGACTCGATCATTAGAATGTCTTTCACCACTTTGGAGGCATTTTTGAGTGAAAAACTCAGATAATTAAAATCACTCAAAAGGAATTATAATTATCCAAGGGAAAAAACACTCGATGAAAAGACTTCCCTAATGAAAAAGTCCTAGGAAATTAAGTTATACAAAAACTAGACCTTCATGCTGACATATCATAACAATATCCCCCGCAAGGGTACGGAAATTTCATGGAGAAAAGATAAGAAGAGTTGTCTCGCTTGAACAAACTTTATTAGGTACTTCTTTCTCATTTACCATGCACATGGTACATGGTTGGTCACCTAGTTGGTTAGGTGGTCAACACGTTGGAAAGTCATGAATGGACTTATATAAGTCCAACGCTTGTAAATGTAAATCATCATCGAATATTTATCAATTATCTTATTATTATCCATTTATGGAGGTTTTAGCTTATTTATGTTGGTTATTTTTATAAGAAAGAGATTTTACTGTTTCAGTGGTATTAGAGCATTGTTGCCTGATCGGGCCTTTAGCCCTCATCCATCTTGGAGATTCTCCAAATCTGGCTTTTAGCCATAGTTGTTAGAGTTTCTCTAGAAGTTGGTCTTTGACCAAAAAAAACCAAGCCCGTGACCATTATAAATTCAGATTTATGGTTCAAATTTCTGCGGAGGAATAGTACACGCACTGCCTTGGCATTCCATCCTCCTCACCAACCTCTTCCTGAACCCTAATCCCCATGCACCCTTCTCCACTCTTCCACCTGCGCCTCCTCCATCACAATCTCCCATGTCCTTCTACCAAACCTCCCGTCCACAATCATTTTCGTCGGCCTCCACTGCAACACTCCCTCCAGCATCTTGCCCCAACATGCATTCATCCTTCATCCCTCTTCCCACCACTACGTCTTCTCTCTTGTCCATGCCACTCTCAACCCTTCCACACCCTAACAAGCCAACTCTCACGTAGAACCCATGATCACCCATCACTCCATGCCTTCCCACTCTGCAATAACCACGCCTATCCTTCAACACCCTCCTCCCTTGCTGCGCGTCCCAATCTCCTCACTCGACCACGTCCCTCCACCCTCTCGACCACCCATTGTTGCCCACTTGAGTGGCTAGCCTCCCTCCCTCTTATCGCGCCCACATTCCTCACCTCATCCCTCCACAATCCATGTTGTTTCCCGACAACCTGCAAACCACTCTCTTGCTGCAAACCTTTGTGTCTCGCCACCTCACCTTCCAACGTTCCTACGCCTTGCTCTTACAACCACCTCTCCATCTCACCTTCCTACGGGCCACTTATCATCCTTCATTTCCACTCTTATCGTCCCATTAAACCCTACACAGAGAAAAAAAAACAATTTTAATAAAAACAAAAAAATATTACTATCAATATAGTATACTATTGTTTTATTAAAATTTTACCCAAGTTTATAATAATAATACATATTATTATAAAATAAAATAAACTATTTTTTGGGCTTCACTATCCAAATAAACCATAATACATTATTATTGTAATTATTATTATATAATAATTATTAATAATAATATCAAAATTATTATTATAATTTAATAATAATTATCATATCCATTTAATAATTGTATAAATTATTATAATTACTTATCACGAGGAAAGGAAGACTCCCTCATCAAAGTAGTCAACACTCTCTATCATCAAAGAAGCCAAAGTCAAAGGAAGGCCAAGTTATGACATCAAATTATGGCGATTACAAAATCAGAACTACGGTTACGATTACACAGTACTAAACGAATTAGAGCATCATAAAGCAAACTATCATCATCTACAATCTGAGATTACAAGGCAAGAAATTGTAAACAAAATATGGGAGCAGAAAAACCATTGGTCACAAAAAAATAATCAAGAACTCAAGCAAATGTTGTCAGATAAAGATAAAAAAATATCACATTTAAAAAATCTGAATCAACACCTTGAAGACAAAATCAAAAGATCTGAAAACGACGAAGAAAAACGTTATAGAAGCACTAAAGAATAAGAAGAAGAAATAAAATGTTTAAACAAGATCATCATGGGAAAAGATAATGAATTGACGCAAGACCAAAGAAAGATAGTTTGTCAAGAATCAGAGATATGTCTCCATCAGCAACATATGAAAGAACTCAAACATAATTATGACAACAATAAAAAGGCACACCAGTTGGAAATTACGAAAATCAATAACACATTAACAAGCACTACGGAAGAAGTATTTCGACTAAGAAACCATAACAAAACATTAGTTAAAAAGATCAACAAATTGAAAAACAATCGAAAGACAAAGCACGCTAATGAAGACTTGGAAGGAAAAATTCTAGAGAAGCAAGAAGAAAATCTTCACTAGAGAATTCATAATCAAGAACTAGAGGAACAAATCAAGAAGTTAAAAGAGGACAAACAGTCGCAAGATGAAAGTTTCGAGAAGATTCAGAATAATAACAATCTATTAGAGAACAAATTAGTTCAAATCCAGAAGGAAGCATCCAGACTCTCCGAAAAACAAATTCAAGTTGAGGAAGAAGAAATAAAAACAGATTCAGTCATCGCTACAATTCAAGAGAAGTCAATCCAGGAGAAAAACAAACAACAAGAACTCCTTATCGACATCCCAATTATAAACGCCATTTTGACTAACGAAAGGGTCAAAATGAACATACATAGAGGAGTTATGATTTCAAACAATCAGGAACATCAAATCAACATACTAAGAAACAAACAAGAAGATCCCTTCCACAAAGCGATCAAATAGCTCCGATGAAGATAGATCTAGGATGGACCACATCAAAGACGATGCGACATTTTTTCTATGGTATTCGTAACTTGTATCGTCTCATTTCATTAAGTATCGCAAGTACTCAAGAAAGGATCCAGAGATGACGTTTCAAGCAAATCAGACATAACCTTTGTCTTCAATAAGCTTTGAGGACAAAGCTTCTTTTAAGGGGAAGGCAATGTTATATATATATATTTCAACATTAATATTAATATTATTAATATTAATATTCATAGATAATTAATAATTAATGATTAAGAGTCATGACTTTACGTTTGAAAGTCACGAATGGACTTATATAAGTCTAACCCTTGTAAATGTAAATCATCATCGAATATTTATCAATTGTCTTATTATTATCCATTCATGGAGGTTTTAGCTTATTTATGTTGGTTATTTTTATAAGAAATAGATTTTATTCTTTCACGACTATAAACCAGGATGCTGCAATACTTGTTCTCCTTCCCATGTGGCATCTTCAATCGGTAATTATTTTCATTGTACCAAGTATTCACGAACTACCCTGTTCCTAAGTTTCCTTTCTCAAACCTGTAGAATCCTTTCTGGAATCAGCACTAGGAGTCCTTCATCATCTAACGGAGGTAACTCGGTGGATGGAGCGATATGTTGCCCCACAATTTTCTTGAGATTTGATACATGAAATACATTATGGGTTTTATTTTCCTCAAGAAATACATGATATACTTGACTGTCTTGTACTCAATCTTTTTCCCTAGGTGCTCTATTATCTCCGAAGACTATATCTGCAAAGTTTAGTGCCTCATAGCCATATAAAGCCTTGAAAGGAGTCATCCCAATAGGCATATAGTGTGTGGTATTA
Organism: Pseudotsuga menziesii; assembly: GCA_001517045.1. Lineage (NCBI taxonomy): Eukaryota > Viridiplantae > Streptophyta > Pinopsida > Pinales > Pinaceae > Pseudotsuga > Pseudotsuga menziesii. The sequence continues at coordinate 18,085 of LPNX010626806.1, forward strand.
TAGCAGTACTCCCCCGGGTGTAGCCATTTAATCCAGTCCTTTGTTACCCTGCTACATAATTTCTTAAATACCCCTCAATCCATTTGTTAACTATTTATGTTTGTCCGTCCCTCTGAGGATGATAACTTGTGCCAGTAGCTAATTTTGTCCCCACTAATTTGAAAAGCTCCTACCAGAAGGAACTCATGAATTTATTGTCTCGGTCACTAACAAAAGTCTTAGGTAGTCTGTGTAGTGTGAAAACCTCTAAAAAAAACAACTCTACTTCCTGTGATGGCAAAGAAATGAGCAAAATATGTCATCTTGTCTACTACCGCATATAAGCAATCTCGTCCATGTACCTTGGGCATACCTATAATGAAATCCATCAAGAAGCTTTCCCATTTTTGCTCAGGTATGGGTAATGGATGAAGTAACCCTATCGGATGAGTGTGTTCAACTTTATTATGTTGGCAAGTACTACACTCTCAAACATGTTGCAGTACATCCTCCTTGAGGCCTTTCCATGAGAACCTCACCCTACTCTGTTTGTAAGTTTTCAAGAAACCCTGATGTCCTGATAATGGTGAATCATGTGAAGCCTGTAAATCCTTTTTCTTTAAAGTTGATTCTGAGACTAGGTAGATCCTAATCTTGTAGTAAGTGATGTAATCGATCACCTTGTACTTGTCATCCTGTATTTGTCCGTTTAACAACTCACAAGTAAATTTATTGTTAGAATATTCAACAAAGAGATGAGACCTCCAGTCGACAGATATACTAATGAGTGATAAAGAGGTTGGTCGTCTCGATAATGCATCTGCTACAACATTGTTCTTCCCCTTAACATATTCTATCTCGAATTCACAAGCTTGGACCTTGCTGACCCATTTTTGTTGCCTTTCATTTAACTCTGTTTGTTTTAAGAAGTATTTGAGATTGTTGTGATCTGTCTTAATTTTAAACCTGCTTCCTACCAAATATTGCTTGAATTTTGTTAAGGCATGTAAGATCGCTAACATTTCCTTGTCATATATAGAGTAGTGGTGTTTCTAATCTTTAAGTTTTTTTCTTTCAAAGGCGATCGGGTGATGGTTCTGTATCAATATTGCCCTTATTCCTTCCCCTAGAGCATCACACTCTACTACAAATGGCTGAGAGAAATCAGGTAATGCCAAAACAGGACATGAACTTATAATCTTTTTCATCTTTTCAAATGTCTGTTGTGCCCCTTCTGTCTAGTTGAATGCCCCTTTCTTTGTAAGATCTATGAGAGGTGTTGTCAATTGTGAAAACCCCTTAACATAACTCCTGTTGTAAGTGCAAAGGCCCAAAAATCCCTTCAATTCGGTTACACTTTTTGGTGTAGGCCAATCCAAGATAGCTCTAACTTTTTCCACATGAACCTGTACTCCATTGGTACTTATTACATGCCCTAGATATAACATTTCTTACATACCAAACTCACATTTAGACATTTTAGCGTAAATGGATTGTTCTTCTAGACTTCTTAGTACTTCATCTAGGTGTCCAAAATGTTTTTCCCAAGTTTTACTGTAAATTAAAATGTCTTCAAAGAACACAAGTAAAAACTTACGCAACTAAGCCTTGAAGTTGTGGTTCATGCAAGATTGTAAAGTTGTCGATACATTGGTGAGTTCAAAAGGCATGACTAAAATTTCATAATGACCAAAGTGGCAACGAAAAGCTATTTTTGCAATATCTTGTTTCCTTACTCAGATCTAATGATACCCTGATCGGAGGTCAATTTTTAAGAAGTACTTTGCCCTGTGTAATTCATCCATCAACTCATCGATTCTGAGAATGGGGTGCTTGTTCTTAATAGTTTTCTTGTTGAGGGCCCTATAATTGATACACATCCGTAATGTGCAAATGGGCCAGAACTTGGTCGTATGTAACCTAACTCAAGTAATCCTTTTATTGTTTTTTCTATCACATCTTTGTACCTTTTGGGATGCCTGCATGGAGTGGCAATAACTGCATGTGTTCCCTCCTCTAACTCAACTATATGCTCGAACCCACTGTCAGGGGATCGACCAGCTGGAAGATCTCTGAATACCCTCTCATGTTGCTGTAGTAACGTATGTATATTTGTTAAATGTTGTGTGTTGTTATTTGGAGGTTTATGAAAAGTAACAAAACATTCGACTAACCACTCGATGTCTCCCTGTCGGAGCACTGCCTCCATCCTCTGTGATGATACTGGCTTGCGGTGGAAAGTGTTCATGCCCCTCAAGACTACTTTCTTGCCATCATGTCCCTGGAATTCCATCTCCATGGTCCTATAATCAACAATATACTTCCCTATAGAATAGAGCCATTGAACACCTAATACTACATTTACCACATAAAAGGAGTTTGTCATATTATAGTTTCCCAGTGTGACATTTAGTTTGGGAATCCAGTGGTTGCACTCCATGTTGTTATTTCCTACTGCTACTGTGGACCCTTTGAATTCATCTTTCTGGATACCCTTCCTAGCCACCCATGTCACATCTATAAAGTTGTGGGTCGCCCCACCATCCATCTGTTGAATTTTAGCATTAGCATATAACTTAAAAAATTGCAGATAAACTTTAAACAATTCAGCAGTACAGTTAAAACACATTCAACACATCAGCACACATGGACACAAGATTTTTCACTGGGGAAACCTTCAAAGGACAAAAACCCCAAAAGCGTTAATAGCTCATCTCGTAAATGAGATGACTCAGAAAATTCTTCAAAAAGTTCCTCAACTCTAGATCTGGATTTTTTAACCACAATTACAATAAAAATTTATCAGGAAAAATCAGAGTGATAATTCAACCCACAATTTCCAGATTTACCAAAAATACCCAAAACAGGAATTTTCTATCTCCTGTCGGAAAAACTCAAACTGTCCAAAAAAACTCAGATTGTACCTTTTGTCTGCTGCCTAAAAATATCAGATTGCCTGGACAGTACTTGAGCTGCCTAATCTGCCCAGATCTGGGCTTAACTGCTGCCTGTTGACTTTTTACTTGCCCGAGCTGCCCTTTAGCCTGCCCGATCTGCGCTTTTGGCTGCCCGTGACTGTTGGGCAGTTGTCTGTTTCTGCTAAGGTGGCTGGGCAGCTTGCCGTGGGCTAGGCAGAGGCTTTAAAGCCTGCCCTATGCCTCTCGGGGCCTGCTTTTTAGCAGCTCGTGGACTGTTCAGTCATCCCAGGCCTGCTATTTAGCATCTCGTGGCCACGACAACCCTGTTAGGGTCTTCCCTAGGCTGCCTGAGGGTTGGCCGTGGGCCAAACCCTCACGGGTATGCTTGTAGAAGGCTGCCCGTGGGTGCCAATAGGGCAGTGCCCTAAAGTGGCCTACCCAATGAACAAACAACCCGAGAAGAAGAAGAAGGGAGCTGCCCGAAAATTAACCTTGCTTCCCGAAAAAGATGAAGAAGGGTTGTCACAAAAAATTCTGGGAGAAGGACTGCTGATAAAAACCCTAGCTGAGGGTTTGCTGAGGCAAAATCTTCTTCAATAAAAATAGCAGCTTCACTTGTGAGAGAAAACTTGTGTGTAATAATGAGAAGACATGATCTTCTTTTATAGTCTTCATTCACCTGTAAGTGGACAAAATTAGGGAAGATAAAAATAATAGCATTTTTTATCTTTTCCTAATTTCACTTTCACCTTTTACCAAAAGGTCCTTTTTATTTATCTTTGACTTTTATAAGAAGTCCTTATTTATTTTGACTTCCACCTGTGGTCCTTTTCCTGTGGTACAAAAGTCTTTATTTATTTTGACTTTTGACTTTGGCCTTTTTCCAAGTGCCCATGTGGTCCTTTTTTATTTCAAAAGTACATCATCATAAACCAAGATAGTTATTAACGCTTTTATCTCACACACTGTGTGACACCTAGATCTGGTACTAGGGTAACTTGACCAAGGGTAGTTAATCCTTGGAGAAGCACACCAAGCCCATAAATCAAGGGTCAAAGTGCCACACATGCCCAGACCCAGTCTAGGGCTTACAATATCTTCATTCTCCCAGAGAATGGCTACTCAAAACTAAGTTGAATCTACCAGTCCAAGACTGGTCTACATCGTGGTCCCAGACCAAGTGTCTACTCAACCCAAGGTTAATTCCAATGTTATCGAAACCGGACCGGTCATCGAACCGGCGAAAGCCCAAAATGTGAACCGGACCGGAACCGGCAAAAAACTGGGTAAAAAACCGGCTAACTAAAAAATACATAAAATATTCATATTTTGTAAAAAACATATATATTCATGTGCATACATATGAAGCCAAACCATTAATATAGAAATATGCAAAGTTTCTCATATATATAGCAAATATGGGTGCAAATATCCAAAATAGCACCTAGTGCAATACATCTATGAGGTTCTTAACCAAAGTACATTAACAAAGAGGCTCCAAAGTACATCAACAAATTTTTATTTTCTGGGTTTTAAAAAAAAAATTGAGTTTCGTGAGTCCCCAGTCCAGACCGGCCGGTTTTGGCCGGTTCTGTACCCGGTCTGGAAAAAAATCCGGTTTTTTGAAATTTTTTTGCTGACCGGACCGGCCAACCTTGTAAACCGGTCAGACCGGCCAGTTTTGCCGGTTCCGGTCCGGTTTCGATAACACTGGTTAATTCTACCCAGGGCAGAGCTGGGTCTATATCATGGTCCCAGACCAGATATCTACCATTCAACAAAACGGTCACTCAACAATGGGTTGAGTCTTCACCGTGGTCCCATTCTCCTAAGATAAGGGCTCTCGATCCTGCTCAGAAAAATCAACACAATCAACACATCTAACCTGTGGCCTTGTACTGCTCCTATGCCTCAAAGAGTGTGAAATTTGGGTACATTCAATAATGTAGCAATAACTCGACCCTTGGACTCTCCCTAGAGTGACTCCTCCTCATCTGTTCCCTGTTCAAGCTCATCCTTGTTTTCTTCACTATCTGCGTAGACTTCTCTATAGTGTGCCTTAGCTTTCCCTACGCACATGTTACCTAGAATCCATGCTTCCTGACAACTCAAGCATAGTTTATTTCTTCTAAGTTCCTTCCTAGTGCCATCATCCATCCATTTTTTCTTCAGCCATTCTTGCTAGAAGGGTTTCTTATCTTTACCTTTAACTGGGAAATTTGTCTTAACTGAAAATTTGTTCTTGCGAACCGAATCTTGTAAGTCTCGGGTTCTACTGATGGCATCTTGTAAAGTGGATGGTTTGTAGGCTTTCACCCACCCACGTAAAGGCTCAATCAAAGCTCGTGTAAATAACATAACTAATAGGCTCTCAGATACATCAATCACCATAACTGCCCCTCTCATGAAGGCCTCGGCACTGTCGTTCTACTTGAACTGAGCTAGCTGTCGTATCTCAGGGTCCCTCTTACAAAACAGCGCCATGAGTCTCTGTGTGAAATCACTATATGAAGTGATGGTGTTGTGACCCAGCGTCACTAACCCATGGTACCACCATTCATGAGCCTCTCTGTCTAGATGTAAAGTAGACAATTTAATGGCATCATCCTCTATCACAAGGTTTAGTTGGAAATAAGTATCCAACTTCTAGACCCATATTCTCGCCGAACAACCACGAGATCCATCAAAATTAGGAATGGTCAACCTTCCTACTGTCTTATGTAATTCATAGTTCAGAGTAAATGCTCTGTTAAAATTCCTTGGTTGGTTCCTGCTTTTCATATTGAAAAAGTCGGAAAATGACATAACGGAGTGGAACTCATCTCCCAAATCCTTGTATTCCTATAGATATACCCCAAATGGTTCACTTGGTTCAACTAGTATGATTGGTCATGTGGTGGCATTTTCTAGAAAGTGAGGCATGGTAGGTCTGGAAGGCTTATAGTATATATGAGGAGTGTCTTGCATATGAGTGTACTTATGTCTCCCACTATTGCTGGTGGATGCTTTGTCTCCTGATGAAATTGGTAGATTGTTCTGACTCTGATCTGGCTTAATAACTAACCTATTTATAGCATGTAACATCTCTTTCTATCCCTTGGCTAAGTCATTTAAGGAACTATCTAGACTCTGGAATGCCATCATGTCTTCATCTTCCCCTGTTCCCTTTACTCTATAAGAATGTATCCCTGTTGTGTCCATGTATGAATCTATGTCTTCCAAATTAATCTCTTCTAGTTCTGGATCCTCTATGTATCTTCCCTTCCTTCTTCTATATGTCACAAAAGCAGCGTCTTCTGGGTTCATTTACTATTCATGTTCAAGCCCACAGTTGGAGAGGAACATGATCTCCTTAATGGATCATTCACCCAGCTGATGCACCAGTCCAAACTAGGTCGATATTCTATGATCCATTAAACCACCCATACAAGATTTAGTTGATCATGGCCAGAAACAACTTCACCCAAAGTTCAATTATGGTGTCATAACAAGTTTGTAGGGTTTAATCAACTAATTGATCTAATCTTCATGCCCTCAGCAACAAAACTCTTTAAGGTACAAGACACCAAGGATTTTCACACCCAACAACAACAAAAGGCATCAAATAAGACCCATAATCAAGTTTTATATTGACCCAAATCTACCATAAATAAGGCACACAGAAGTTGTTCTCAATGCACAATATTACATTGTCATACCCATAAACAAAACTCAACTCAGTACATCATTAGCAAGATTATTGTAGCTTCATTGGAACTCAGTTCACTCTCTGCAATGCCCTTGATAAAAAAAACCAAACAACTTTGATACTGTGTTTGAACAAAGTGAAAAAAAGTAGAAGTGAATGACAAAGATTCTAAGAGCAGTGTTGGTGTCAATAGACAACATTAGCACTAAAGAACAATGAGCACAGCTCCATGAATAGATGAAGATTGACCAATCTATAATAACATCTATATATATATATATAT